>LPNX010987788.1:43068-111966 GCA_001517045.1 Pseudotsuga menziesii
TAACAAGTTATTAACTACCTTGACTCTTCACATTTGCAGCACAATGGTGGCAGGCATTTGGTAACCATACTAAACTACTGCAAAGGTTTGCAATACGGGTCCTGAGTCAAACCTGTAGCTCTTCTGGGTGTGAGCGCAATTGGTCTTTGTTTGAGCGGATTCACACAAAGAAGAGAAACCGTTTAGAGCAAAAACGGTTGAACGATCTAGTCTTTGTGCAGTACAACCTCCGACTCAGGCGCAACCAATTGATGAGCAAAAGACTTGATACGGATCCCATTGTGTTGGATGATATAGATCCAAACTCAGAATGGGTAGTGGAGACCCAACCGCCAGAGTTTGGTGATGACATAGATGTTGAGCTGGAGGACTTGCTGGATGTTCCGTTGGATGCAGATCCTTTATTGCCGACGCCATCAGTTCATACAGGTGTAGATGCTGAGAGAGCAGTGCCAGGCATGGCAGGCACTAGCCGATCAGGACCTCGTACTTATAGTCGTCGACGACGTCGACATTCAGCCAGTACTACTACTTCATTAGCAGATGACTTTGATCCTGAGGAGCCCGAGACTGAGCCAGATCATGATGCATTTGCTAGTCCTTCTGGTTCTTCTTCTAGTTCTAGTTCTAGCAGTGGTGCTGAGTTTGATGATGATCATTGATGATGTATTATGATATTATCATTTATGTAGTTGATTATGTAGCATGTTTTTTGGACTCTCCAGGCCATATAGCCTTTACTATATAGGGCCTAGCCGCCTAGGCCTCATGGATTATGTATTTTGTTCTAGTATCCTAGATATGTTACGTGTATTATCATTTATGTATTGCACAGAGTATAGTCACAGACTTCAGATTACAGTGCACTTTGTACCATTTTGATATATTGACTCTTATATGGTATATACATGAGTAGATTTTGGTTAATTTGTCTTCAATGCCTTGGAATCATGGATTATAATCTTGAAAATGTTGTTTTCCTTTAAAATTTAAGTATTTGATGTATTTTTTAGCAAACCGATTCATTAAATTCAAATCAGCCGATTTATGACCGATTCATTACCGATTCCGATTCCGATTCCGAGTTGACCCTCGACCGATTCCGAGTCCGATTCCGATTTTTAAAACTATGAAATACCCTATAGACATATAGGGGTCTAGCCATATGCTAGGGACTTTGCCATGGAATCAACCTGCTTGGTCCCAGACCAAGTACCCCAGGAGACTGTGGGGGGCCCTAGGGTACTTTCTAGGAACTTACTCTGCTTGGTTAACTGACTAGGAACCCTAGTTAACTGACCAGGAACCCTAGTTAACTGACTAGGGTGCCATCCTCCCTAAGAATGGGTCTCCCAGCTGCATTATCTTTAACAAATCCCACCGTATGTTTATGAGAGAAACAAAGTGTAGTCATGCACAAGATATACTAGAAAAAACAGTATCAAACATATTAAAGTGTATCGTCATTTAAGATTCACTCCATTGACTATTAGGAATTAGAATTAAATAGGCTAGCTAGTACTTTTCTAGGAGATGTAAACAACAAGGTTTTGAGGTGCAAGCTGGCCTCCTCTGCTGCCAAGGAAGTAATCTAATTTTTCTGCGACATAATTACTCCATGGAAAAGGATGCAAGCACACACACATCAAATTTCTCGATCAGTTATAGCATATGATTAAAGAATGAGGAATACAAATCACCTTCTACAAATTCATCAACCTCTACTGTATGCATAAAGCCACAGAAAGAGGCTTACTGGATACAAACATGACCAGAATCCCCAGATACTTACTCAAAGAGGTTTGCAGGTATTTCAGCAAAGTCAAGTACAGTCCTTGTCCCTGAGAAATGTTGATAATCCTGAAAGAAACTTCCGAACATAAGTGCTCCGATCATTCAAAAGAGTTGGTGAAAAAGAATAACATTAGAGGGGTGAATAAGTAAATACCGTGCGTGAAAGAAGAGAGTGTATAGCATGGCCAAACTCGTGGAATAGTGTTACTACTTCACAATGATTTAGAACCGCAAGAGATGATCTTCCTGGAGGAGGGAAATTGCAAACCAATGCAACTACCTAGAATGGATTAACCAAAAGATAATGAATTTAGCTTACATTTAATAAGATATAAGGGTTGAGCAAAATATAATTCATGCTTGTGATTAGCACTTGAATAAATAGAAAAGCGGACTATTTAAAATTTCATCGAAAAGAAAGAATAACGTTTCTTATGTTTACAGTTTATGTAATAACAAACCATGGTCTACAGGACCAAACATGTTTCCCAGACATCCGTCTACAAGGATTAAAAAAGAAAAGTCTCTAATATTCCTTATTGGAACATATATTTACAAATAATTTCATATAGCTCCTGCCATCATTGGGCAGCCAAACTCAATTACAAGAGATGATAAAAATGTGTTTTTCATTATGTGCATTTCGATACCACTTTCATTTTCTAACACCACAAGATCCTATTCATCCATATGCATTTCTGCAAGCTGTGAAATTTCCAACAATATTTTAATCAGCATGTTTGTACTTTTGCTTAGGTATGACTGTTGATATAAAAGTCATTTTTCCATTAAAATAAAAAAATGCATCAATGATGCTACATACATGAATAACTTGCTTTCCATTTTTTCCCTCTAATTTCTCCTTGAAACTCTTAAAATTGATATCAGTGTTGAACTTAATTTTCAAAATTATAGTCAGATAAGATAAATCCATATTTAGGATCTTTTGGCTAATTGTTGTAAAATGCCGGCTAATTTAACACTAACATTAAAAGTGGATCGCCATATCTGGTTATACTTATGTGAGATATATGAATTTGTTGGCCTAGAGACTATTTAGTACTGGAAGGATGATGACATGGCTATACTCATGCAAGAGATATGACTTGATTGAATTGAAGATTGAGTGATACAAGAGGACTAAGGGCATGTTATCACATGCATTGTAGTTGGAGCTACCATGATGCAGAAGACTATATTTTTCTTCCAGTCAGTGCCAGTCCCAAGATATCTTGAGCATATTTTTCCAGAGATCATCAGTGGTATGGTCAGAGAGAGCCATTTGTTATGATCAGCAACAGTATCCCATAACAGGACTTAGCCTTGGATGATCCATTGAGATGAACTTGTTGTAACCATGGCTCAGTTGACAGAGCAGGAAGCTGGTATATTCATTTTCCCATATAGTTGGAGTTGGAGATAGGTGTATGGCTAGACAGGTATATATGTGTATGTGGATGCTATTAGACTGGCTTGCTTATCTTATTAGCTCTAACTTGATATGGTGATTAGTATTGGTGATTTAGTATTGCATTGTTGTCATGGACTTGTCATAATGAGTGGATATGTGATCTCAAATGTTAACAACCTTTTCATATGCTCACTAGTATTTGCTACCTTATGCAGACTTAGTCTTACCTTGCTATGTTGGCATCACCTCTTCACTTTCCTCCACCCGTCCGTATTCTTCCATGTTGTGATAGACCCTTGACTTGGACCTTGACTTGTGAGATTGAAGACCTTGCCCCACTTGGATCTCTATGTTGGATGGACCCCATGTTGATTTGTGTCTCAGCTCTGAATTGTGCGAAAAAACTTGTGGAAGCCTTGACACTTTTGGGCCACAAGAACCCGTTAGTGTTGTGTCTTGACCTTAGGTGAGTTGGGAGTCTGAAGCCTTGAACCTTCTGATCGGTTTCCCCCAATGTTTGGTCTTGATTGTGAATGGTTTCTGCCAACTGACCCCATGATTCACTTCTGGGCCAGGAGTACCCACTGGTGTTGTGACATGAGCTAAGGTTGGCTAGTTGCTCGAGTTGTGTCAGCTAGACTTGAAGCAAGTTGTACTACCATCATTACATGCATTTATGTGATTCATTGCTATATATTCTAAAATCCAAGCCCCCAATGAAAACTGCAAATAACTGTGCTTTTAAGTATATATAAAAGGGCTATGAAATGAAATGTTAAAGGGCAAAAAGCAGATGTGAAACAAATGCTATATCTAAATGACTGTTGGCCATAATTTATGGAAATGTAATGATTATTTCCTCACGAAAACCCACGGGTTTTGATGTGAGATGGAGTAAGGGACAGCTAAATGTAAGTGTCCCCTAAGATCTCTAAACTACAGTTTCTTGTGTACTCAACGCAAGGGTCCTAGAAAAGATCCTCACAGAGCTTGACTCAAGCTTGGATGTGAGTTGGTAGAAACTTGTTAGAGTTGAATGTACACTTCTCACTCAACATTTTCCAGTTGTGAGACACTGCCCTTCCCTATTGTTATCTGTCCTCCACATGTCCAAGTGGATCCCTTTTTCCCCTACTAGTCTGAAAGATCACTATGTCAAGGTTAGCAAGTTATTCCCTCATCTTATCCTAGTTCTGTTCATCTCACCCATCATTAGCTATTTGACTAAGTTTGTAAGTGAGCATGTATGAAGGACTTCATGTGATATCATTTATATGCTCTAACTGCAAGTCTTATTTTAATAAATTTCATTGATCACCAATGCCATGTTGTTATTGTTCTAGTTGGCTAATAATATGAATAAGAAAGTTATATTTCATCCCTTATGCACATTGGATTGATCATATTACAGTTCAGTCTTTATTTTGGTTATTTTGACTTGGTCAAAACTAGTTTGACCTGGTCAACACAGGGCCCGAAGCAGATTTGGCTACAGTGGTTCGAAATTAGTTCCTTGTCATCTATATGCATCGAGTATACCATATCCATACTCAGTTTGATGATTTTTTGTCATGATCAACATTGTTATGGTTTATTATTATTATTATGACCATATTTTATTATTGGACATGGTTTTGAGCTTCCAGAGGCATATCCAGATGGATTCATGGTGTATTTATAGACATCATTAGTGGATTTGGCATCTCTAATTTCGTTGGCATATTCATATCATGATTTTGGGAAAAGCAAACGATGATATTGGCAGATTTATTTCCCAACAATAATTACCAGTGTTTTTATTCATTAAAAATGAACTAAGGCTACCTTTAGGAAATCGATTTGGTCATTTTGACACTAGGAAATGGCTCTATGGATCATTCCTCAGCGGTATTTCTCAGCATGGGGCCAACATTCATTTTGTTGGCTTTTCATGGGAGGACGTTCCCATGAGGGCGCCCCTCACCTTGGATATTGATGTACTACCATGCTATATCATCATGTTATTGTGTTGGAGTGCCTAGGGAGACTTTAGACAACTAAGGTGACCCCCTTTCCATGTGTCACATTGTTATATTTGATCATTATGATGTATTGCGCCTTACTAATGTGTCCTTGGGAAAAGTGTGCCCCCCCTTCTTTATGAGATTGATCCATGTATTAATGTAAAATGTAATCTCCATCGTTGATGATCTTTTAATCTCAACCGTTGGATTGATATGGTTAGTATGTGGACATCACTCTTGATCTATTTAAGAGAGATTCCTCCACCATTGTAAAGGGACTCTTGGATCTAGAGTTAACTCTTTAATAGAGAAATATATTTTGTGACTCAAATACTTGTGTGGATACGGATTATTGTTCTTGGTGATTGATTGAAACTATCTTTTGCTTGCATTGGAAAATCTTGGTGAATACATCTCGTATACTTTTGGATCCATTTTCATTGCTCACAGAGAGATCGATTTGGAGAGGGGCGCACTTGTGGAGGAGACCCACCTCTCTCTCTCTCTCTCTCTCTCTCTCTCTCTCTCTCTCTCATCTTGGTTTTACAGGGACTATCTTTGTCTTATGATTATTTATCTTTCATCATTTGTCTCTCGTTAACAATTGCTTGATTTTCTCGCCAATTTAATTAATATTTCCTTGGCTTGGCAGGAAGGAGGGCGTACATGGGGTTCTTGGACGTCTCACTTGAGCACGATGTTCAACATTCCTCCACTTGATCTATGCAAGCTAGTCATCATCACTTCAGCAATCTTCTTCAAACATCAATTGCTTGATTTTCTCGCCAATTTAATTAATATTTCCTTGGCTTGGCAGGAAGGAGGGCATACATGGGGTTCTTGGACGTCTCACTTGAGCACGATGTTCAACATTCCTCCACTTGATCTATGCAAGCTAGTCATCATCACTTCAGCAATCTTCTTCAAACATCACGTAAGTGATCTCTAGGCTTGTTTTAATTAGAATTTTGATTTTTCAGCATTTTGGTATTTGCAGCAATCCCTTAAAAACCCTAGATCCCCTAAGGTGTTATCATTGGACTCCATTTTCCCACTCAAAACACGGAACTGGCTTTAAGTAAATTCGCCCTCCTTGGTTGATTCATCATTTTTTGGGGTTTTATGCTCTGGCTTGACTTGTGTTTCTAGATGCTGTCAAATCTAACTTCAAGCAAACATAATCAAGTGTTAGTAAGATTTAATTCCATCTTGATTCACCACTTTGGGTGTACTATTACTTTCAACCTTGAATCCCCCTAGGGTAGTGACATCTATCATTTAGACTAACAATTACATCCTAGATCCATATAATAACTATATTGTCACTAAATGTAAACATTTTGGATTATATTTTCGTTGTTTGAACCCTCACAGTCCAAAGCATCCTTCACCTAGTGGCTACTTGTCTCAAATCTAGGGTTTCATTTAACTATACACCTCTTCAGCTTCATCATTTTAAATTTAGTTGGGTATCTTAGTTTAGGGTCTCCCCCTTTGTCACTCGGCTTATCAGTGGCATAAAGTGAGGAGAATCATGACCGATGTGACAACCAATCCATATCCGGGGGATAGGATCCTCGAGTTCACCTCTTTAGTTACCTATCTTCTCTATTGTTCTAAATAGGATATCTTTGTGGGAAAACTACAAGTTGTGTGACGATAGGGCACATGGCTGAGGTGCCATTCTCACTCTTAAATTTTTTCAGTTACTCCAAAAGAGTTTGTACCATGTGTAAAATTTTCCTTTAAAACTCAAACTAAGGCTAAACAGTCTATATGTAATTTCTACCGATAACCACACATGAGTTTCTTGTTGGAAATATAGTTTTCATTGATGTCAAAAGAGTTCACGGATGACAAAGGAATAACCAATAGACATGGTAGCAAGATGAAATCAGTGAAAGACAAAGGATCCATTACATGGATCATCATTGTGTCAAAGGAATTCAGTAATGACAAAGGAATAACCAAGGATACGATGGCAAGGCAAACTCAATGAAAGACAAAGGTAGTGATGACATGGCATGGATGATGATATGGCAAATATGATGACATGTCATGGCATGGATGATGATATGGCAAATATGATGGCATGGCATGGCATAGATGATGATGTGTCATGAAGTTGAAATCATTGTTGCATTATGACATCATTCAGGAGAAATATGGCAAATTGGTGAAAATCAGAAAATTGACCAAGTATGGAATAAATAGTCAAAACTGGTCTAATAGGGTCTAAGAGGATGCCCGCCATAATTTATGGCTTGACTAAAATTAATGCACCATCATACCAGGCTATAGCTTTTTATAGTGGCTACCTAGTCATGATTTAATTTTGATGCCATCACTTATGATGACAAAGTTCTAGGTCTACCAAAACAGGGGTTTGTGTCAGAGCAAGCAAAAATGGCTAAGGAGCCTCAGAAAGATGCCCGCCCTAAATTATGGGTTAGAGTAAATACCTGCAGCACATAGGGGTCTTGTAGACTGGTGTTTTGTCTACCTGACCATGTTTTCAAATTGTCTGTGAAGAGCGGTGCAAGAAGGAATTGATTGCTCCACTGATCAATTCAACCATAGATTTGAAGATCTGTATCTTAGACAGATCAACAGTTTGGAACGAAGAATTTAAAGAGCATGTATAGATACATAGATCAGACAGATCTACGGCTGGAACTTAATTTCGCAAAGTCGAGTTGCAAATAAGATAAACAGATATAGCCTGTCCATGTGCTTTAAGATCATGTGGCAGAGATCTGAAGGTGTCAAAGATCTACGGCCAAAATGAATTTCGCAAATGAAATAGTGAGAAGGATAAAGAGGGAGTTGGGCTACGAAATCAAAAACTAATTGCCAAGAAGGAAATCGACATCAACAGACGAGGTTGATCGTGGAAGCAGATCAATGATTGTCAGCGATTTCGTTGGGAGAACTAGCACGGACAAATAAAATTTTGATGTGCGTGAAATTCCTATGAAATTCACTTCATCTTATTTGAAGTACACCGCTGATTGATGGGGATCCTGATCCGACAATCCTCAAGGGATTTCGCAGAGTTAACTAGTAAGTTAGTTAACGTTCTGCATGGCAGCGAAGTTTCATTAAGAAATAGTTTACTAACAATGTGGACGGTCCAGATCAGTCGAGAGAAATGCGGAAGCCAATTTTGAGAAGATCGACAGCAGAGAATGATTTCCGCAGAAAGAAAAGGGAAGATCCACAAATCCGCATTTGATCGAAGATCAACTATTAGGATTTAATCCGCAAGGAAATCTACAGTTGTGAATGATTTCCGCACAAAGAAAAGTGAGGATTCGCAATCCACATTAGATTGTAGATCGACGACTAGGAGTGAACCAGCAAAGAAATCAACGGCTCAGAAGAAAAGTGGAACGCAAAAAGCAGAAGACGAGAAATCAAGGTCTAGAATAATATGGGTTTTTGCAACCTGAAGTCCGGAAGGCAGAAAGCAGAAGGCAGAGAATCGCGAAAAGACTTTAGGAAATGTCACAATTTCGCTACCCGAAATCCGAAAGATCGACGGTCCGAAAAAGAACCGCATAAGATTGACGGTGCGGAAGAAAGAAGGTGGAAAGTGGAAGGTGGAGATTGCAAAAGCAACGATTCAGTTTTTGAGAACCCGCATTCCGCAACCCACGATCCGAAAGATCGACGGTCAGGAAGACATCTGTAAAAGATTGACAGTGCAAAAAGATTAGTGCGAAAAGCGGAAGGCAGAGAATTGCGAAAGCAATGTTTCAATTTTTGAGAACCAGCGATCCGAAAGATTGACGGTCGGGAAGACAGCTGTAAAAGATCAACGTTACAGAAAGATTAGTGCAGAAAGCGGAAGGCAGAGAATTGTGAAAGCAACGTTTGAGTTTTTGAGAACCTGCATTCCGCATCCCGCAATCCGAAAGATCGACGATCAGGAAGACATCCGTAAAAGATCAACGGTGTAGAACAGTTGAGGCAGAAAGCTAAGTGCGGAAAGACATTTTGAGAAATGCAACAATTTGACAATCCACATATCGCATCCTATCTTAGGTCTACGGTTAGGAAAAAGCCTGATATAAAATCAACGGCTCAGGATGGTTGCGGAAATGGAGAATGCGTAAGGTCACAACTGGAAGATTAAACAGTAAATCGATTAACAGGGAATTGTTTTAGTTGTGTTGAAGAATCACGACGAAGGTAGATGACTCGACAGCTCAATGTTAGAATGAGGAATAGAGTTCTCATGAAGAGGCACGATCGAAGAATGAAATTGCGCAATGGTGAAGAGATGCGTCCGCAAGAAACGTGAAGGTATTTATACACAAAGGGATGAGTGAGAGAAATTGTCTCTGTGGTCCTGATCATTGAAGAAGAAGCAAAGACCAATCAATATGACAGAGCTTGAAGGGTAAAAGAAATCTGAAAGATTACTAGAAACATATCAAGGTGGTAGGGTTGCGCTAGGGCAGGCATTAGGCCTGCAGGGGGTTGTAGCCTCCTTCCAGCAAAAGCTGGTAAATAGGGTGCAGTAGCATCCTGTCAGTTGTAGCTAACAAAACAAGGGGTTGTAGCCTCCTTCCAGTAGTTACTGGTAAATAGGGTGTAGTAGCATCCTGTCGGTTGGAGATGACAAAATAGGGGGTTATAGCCTCCTTCCAGTAGTTGCTAGTAAATAGGGTGTAATACCATCATTGTTTGTAAATAACAATTTTGCGGTAATAGGAAATATTGGCGGTTTACCCAATTGGGGTTCCACAATAAACATATGTGTTTTGTGTATCTTGTTGATTATATGTTTTGATTAAAGTTTAATAAGTGGTTAAAATGGTAAAAAGTTAACAATATTGATTCACCCCCCCTCTCAGTATTGACCAATATTCCAACATTTCTTTTACTAGTAATGCAGCGGAAAGTAAATACTGAAAAACTGTAGACTAAATTGTCATTGATGCCAACAGGTGTGTCGGTGTGTTTTGGTGCCCCTTGAGGAGCCCCTGAGGGTTAAGTAGTTGTCAGTGTCAAAGGAGACCTTTTTACCTTGTCCAAGCCCAAGTCTGAAGCCCTTGGAGCCCTTTGGACAATGGTAAAATCCCTGTACACCCTTTAGAGTGTTTAAGTACCCCTAAGTTGTCTCTATGGTTCCCCAATTGTTTCTTTGGTTCCCCAGTACCACAACCTATGCCCTAGTACACTAGAAAGTGTCCTTGGTGGGTTGAAGAAGTTGCAATAAGCCAAATGACCCATTACGTGGTCATTTGTGTTTTAAGAGAATCTTGTCCTTGCTGCTAAGACAAAGAAAAGTAAGAAATTCTTTCATCAAAAGAACAAGGGGAAGAAGCCTCAAGGTAAGCACCTTGATTTGTCAAATAATGAATGCTTCAATTGTCACAAGATGGGACATTATGCCAGAGATTGTAAGCATCAAAAGAGAAAGTTCAAAGGGAAATTACAGGCATCCACTACAAAAAGAAGAAGAACCTAAGAAAAAGAAAAACAATAAGTCTTCCAAAGATCAAGAACAAAGAAGAGAGCAGTATTTGATATAAGCTCTCTCCGAACCCATTACCAATAGTGCTAAATTCTGGTTAGTGGGTAGTGGAGCTTTCAGACATATGACAAGGATTCAACAAGCTCTTACAAACTTCAGAAAGAAGTTTACTGCTCAGGTGGAACTTGGAGATGATACCACCTATGAAATTGAAGGAATTGGTTCAACATCTTTCTAGCTTGACTCAGGGACTACCTTGCATAACAAAGAGATATTATACGTTACTAGCTTAAAGAAGAATCTCCTCTCAGTTGCAAGTTTAGAAGATAAACGTCACAGAGTAATCTTCATGGATAGAAACGCTCTCTTGTGGCCAAAGAATGAAGAGATGAGTTCAACTATGATGATTGGAGTTCAAGAGGGAGGCCTCTACAAAGCATCCAGGCATTCCATTCAGGCATTGGTTCACAACACAATCAATCCATGTGAGTTATGGCATCGAAGGTTTGGGCACCTTCATTATAAGGCTCTTCCCAGTCTACAAAAGATGGTAACAGGTATGCCTAAGTTTTCTTCTGAGCAGGATGGTGTTTGTAAAGGTTGTTCTCTTAGCAAGAATGCCAAGAAATCTTTTCCAAACAAAACTAGTAAATCTAACACAATCTTAGACTTCATTCATTCAGATATATGTGGGCCTATGACTGCTCCTTCTATGAGTGGATGTTTATACTATGTATTGTTTATAAATGATTGCTCTCGCAAATCTTGGATCTATTTTCTAAAGACTAAGAATGAAACTTTTGATAAGTTCAAAGAATTCAAGACATTGGTTGAAAATCAAACAGGAAAGTACATTCACCTCTTGAGGTCAGATAATGGGGGTGAGTTTGAATCTCACCAGTTTGATGATCTTTGTCGAGAAGCAAGAATCAAGAGGGAGCTACATGTGCCTTACAACCCTCAACAAAATGGGGTTACAGAACGAAAGAACAAGACAATATGTGAAGCTGCCTAAGCCATGTTATGTGATCTGGATCTTCCTCTATCTCTATGGAATGAAGCTACCAATACTACTGTATACATTTAAAACAAAAGCCCTTGTGCTATTTTGGGGGAAAAGACTCTAGAGGAAGTGTTTACAGGACAGAAACCAGCAATTGATCACATGAGCATTGTTGGCACTCTAGTCTATATCATGTGCCAAAAGAAAAGAGAACAATTTGGAGCCTACCGAAAAGAAAGGTATATTTGTTAGTTAAAGTAAAAATTCAAAAGCCCATCATATCTATGTTCCTGGTCAAATATATATTGAAGTTAGTAGAGATGTGATATTTCATGAAGAAACTGCTTTCCGTCAATCTCAAGAACTTCCAAATGATTCAAAATCTCCTCCTTCATAAGTTACAGATTCTCCTCATTGAGATGATCGGAGGGAGGAGAACGATGAGCCTTCAATTGCAGATGTTGCTATAGAACCGGAAAATCCTACCGAAGAATTGCTTGAGGTTCCTCCTTCCAAAAGAAGACCTGCTTGGTTTTGTAAAACTCTACAGGAAGCAAAAAACATAAAGTTCATTCAGGAACTTTCACAAAAAGCATGAAACCTCAGAAGTACTCTGGTTTTATAACTCATTTGGGACACACCATTGATGCATAACCTTCCACTTATGAGGAAGCAGCCAGTCAACAAGTATGGAAAGATGCAATGTCAGAAGGGTACAATTCTATTATGAAAAATGATTTATGAGAAGTGGTCCCAAGACCAAAAGGGATGTCTGTTGTGACTTCTAAGTGGATTTACAAAATCAAACATGTTGTTGATGGAAGTATTGAAAAATATAAAGCAATGCTTGTGGCTCATGGTTTCTCTCAAAAGGAAGGCATAGATTATGATGAAACCTTTCACCAAATATACTTCCATCAAAATGGTCATCTCCCTCGTCGCAGTTCTAGAATGGAAACTTCACCCGATGGACGTAAAGATAGCTTTCCTCAATGGAAAGGTTGAAGAAGAAGTATATATAGAGCAGCCAAAAAGTTTTGTGATCCATGGGAAGGAATCCCATGTTTGGAAGCTAAAGAAATCCTTGTATGGGCTTAAACAGAATCCAAGAGTCTGGTATGTAAGAATTGACAGTTACCTTCATAGCTTGGGTTTCTCCAAGACTACTGTTGACTCCAACCTATATTTCAAGGTTGTTCAAAACTATCCCTTGATCTTGGTCTATAATGTTGATGGCATGTTCCTTGCTAGAGAGCAACAATTGATAGCTTGGTGTAAGAGGGAGCTCACTTCAAAATTTGGGATGAAGGATCTAGGTCTTATGTGCTACTTTCTTGGTCTAGAGGTGTGGAAAAACCCAGATGAGGTCTTCCTTTCACAAGGGAAGTATGCAATTGATATATTACGAAGATACAAAATGTAAGACTACAAGACCATGAGTACACCTATGGTTTCAAACTTGAAGAAGCTACATGAGTCAGCTTCTTGTTCAAAATCAATGGATCCTACCTTGTATCGCCTGCTTATTGGATCATTGATGTACTTGGTACATACTAGACCAAATATATGCTATGCAGTGAGTGCACCGAACAATTTATGTCTGAGCCTAAGCACATACATTGGGTAGCTGCGAAACATGTGCTTAGCTACCTGCAAGGAACTATTGCTTATGGGATCTGATATACTTCCAGTAGTGGAGTGATGTTACTTGGTTATGCTGACTCTGATTGGGCAGGCAGTGCAGTGTACCCGAAGAGCACATCTGGGTATTGCTTCAGTATGGGATCTATTATCACATATACATTTTCAGCCAGGCTTCCATGATGCAAAATGTAGACTTATCTCTTTTTCTAGTCTGGGCTACTTTTACGTGGGGTATCAACATGGATCTTTACAGCTTCATTTCACTTTAGATCCTTCTACTTGATATTTTCCTTGCCGACACTGAGATTCACGAGTTCATTGAGATGATTTTTGTGATGATCTAGTTCATTAGAGCAGAGCAGCAAATCAGGAGTTGGTACACACAGTCACAGAGGGGCTTATCAATTGGAGACAGCAATACATGGTGAGATCGGGCATATTTCCTTGGTTTAGTTTTGCTCTGTGATGTATCTTAAAGACCTATGCTTATCATGTTAGGATAATTATGGTAACCTGTGCTTATATATATATATATATATATATATATATATATATATATATTGCTCTAACTTGTGTTATGATTTATCGAAGAATTCAATGAGAAGACTATTTCCCATGCCATGCTCGAACAAAGTGTAAACCTTAGTGCTAGGTTGGTTCCATGTCATTTGTTCTTGTTCATCCAGTTCATTCATTTTTTGTTTTTTATCCCATGACTCAAACTGATGGAAACTTGTGAGATTGAAGATCCTTTCCCCATTTTGACCCCTATGTATAATAGACTCCATGTTGCTATGTGTCTCTGGCTATGAAGTATGCGTCTTAACCAGTGTGGATGGGTTCACAAGGTTGTTCTCCTTGAGTCCTCAAAACAAGAGCTCCACCATAACAGTGATGCTAAACACTAAAGCATCGGAACGCATAAAAGTTATATCTAAAGGATGCAAAAGTATAAAATATTGAAAAAAGGTACGCAGTTGCCAAGAGGTTGAGCACTCATTCCTTGTATAATGTAACACTCAATTTTCCCTACACAGGGACACCAGGGAGAGGCAAACCCGACAGCGCTATGGACTACTCGTTGGCAGCGAGTCTAGGCCTTAGTCATTTAATAGAAGACCAGAAGGCTTTCCAGGGCACCTGCTCTAGTAGGTTGGCTACCATCTTATGTGAAGTCTGAAAAATATTGAAAGGTTAATGGTCAAAGCATGAGCACTCACTCTTTGTATAGTGTTTGGCTCAATGGCCCCCATAGGACCACAAGGTGAGACTAGTCTATAAAGGTTGGGTTTTTGTCAATACTAGAGCCCAGAAGGCTTCTAGGTCACCTGCCATTGAAGGTTGACCTATATTGCAATAAAGTTGCAAAGGAAAACTTGCTAGAGTCTGAGGGAAGCATGCCCAAGTACTTTATCCATCTATGAGACACCTCCATCCCTTATTGCTATATGTCACCTTGGTAGAGTATATTGGTTATCATTCGGATAGATCACTGAGTCAAAATCAGTCACGAGTCATAACCCCTTGCCTTAGCTTTGCTTTTCCACCCTCACCCATCTATAGCACATCTTTTACTCTTTGTAAGTATGGCATGTACAAGCAGATTTCTAGAGGACTCTAAGATTTTTCAAAAGCAAAGGTATATTTTATTGTTATTATTCTTGTTGGTCACCATGATTATGAATAGCTGACTCAAGTTGGGTTTTGATATACAACATTGGAGCATTTCTTACCTTCGATGGTTGCAAGATCATATTGGCATGTTATCTCACCTTGATTTTGGTTACTTTGACTTGGTCAACCCAGTTGACCAATTCAATCACGTTTCCCAAGGCAGTGACTCAAAAATACAACATGGTCTATATTTGTTCCATACATGCCCAGGACCAATACTACAATTTCAGTTTTGAGAATTTGGCCCTGATTCTCCAGAAAAGTGATTATTATCACTTAATAATTGGCCAAATGATCTATTTTTATTCCAGATGGCAGTATGATTGGTTCACCTAGAGAAGAGCAGTGTTCCAGGGAGTATCAGTAGTCACATATACCATTCTTCTATGTTCTCAGATCATCAAGAGCAGTCAGTTTGCCCCAGTTTGCATTTTGGAGAGTGTTATGATTGACTTATCAGTTTCTAGAGATTGTACGAGCAAAAAATGAACTAGAAAATCACTGAAAAAGTCGATTTGGACTCCTGGGTCAAGGAAATGACTTGGAATTTTGGCAGATGATGTTCTCAGCATCCCGGACAGTCCTCTAGCAGTTTTCAGTCAACAAATGTCCGGATTTTTTTTATTATGGCTCAGCCAGTAACGAAAACTCCCCAAGGGGTGCCCCCTCTAATTGCCTATTGATGTATTTCATTGTTATATCTTATGTTATGAAGTTGTAAAGGGGCCTAGGGTGAATTAAGCCCCTAGAGACCCCCTCCTATGTTGCATCATGTTATAACTTATGTTATGCTGTGACATTTCACTCTAGGGAGGCGTCCTTGAGAAAAGTGTGCCCCCTCTTTGACTTAATCACTTGATCCCTATATTGATTGATGTATTGATGATCTCCACCGTTGATGATGTTTTAATCTCAACCGTTGGATGATAAAGTGAGTTTGGATTTATGTCTCTCTCAAACTATTTAAGAGAGGTGACCCCCCCATTGTAATTCATGAGCTTCGGCACTGGAATTGAAATAAAGAGATTTTGTCTGGGACTACACTCTTATCTACTTGCTTGATGAATGAATGAGTTGAGGACTGCCACTGCTTTTCTTCTGCGCTAAGATATATCCAGCATATTTTTTGTATCTTTCCTTGTACCCGTTTAACTTGCAGGTTGAAGGAGGCAATTTTGAGAGAGGTGCATTGCTGGGGGGACTTGCCTCGTTGCTTGATCTCGGCAATTGGTCATCAAGGAGTTGAACTTCTTTATGATTTCTTCTTCTTGTACTTCTTTCAGCTTGCATTTCCCTTTTATTTGCCATACTGATTGATTTTCCTTGGTGTAGCAGGCAAACAGGGGCGCTTGGGACATTACATGGAGCAACACTTCATCAAAAGCTTGTCCAAAAATCTTATTTGATCTCAAGAAAGGCATTCTTCATCATCCAGGAGGTCATCAACAATGATCCAGGTATGTTTCTCAGGTAAGTTCTCCATCTTTTGATTTGCATGCATTGCCCATCAATAATTTTCACTGAAAACCCTCATTTAGCATTAGGAAAAATCACCAGACAAATTTGCAGTGGGAATCTGCAAATTTGGCGATCTGGGTTTTGTGCGGCATACCGAAAAACCCCCTCTCCCTCAAAAACGTCAAGCTTGGACTCCTCTGCCCCTCTCCAGGCACAGGTCTCAGTCTGGGAGAAAACACCCTCCATCAGCGAGTCAGCCATTTCCCCTCTGTTTCTTGTCCGATTTCATCTAGGTATTTTTCATTGTTGAATCTTTCATCGCAGCTAGTGTGCAGGAAGCCATAATTGTCAATATCAGCTTCGTCTTGAGGATTTCTCAATCGTCTGCTTAAATCCCCCCTACGGTCCAAATTTGATGATTTGAACCAGCACACTAAAATCCTAGATTTGAATTCAATCTTTGTAAGCCATCTGTTTTAATCACCTGAGTGACATTTCCAATCTCGAATAACCAACCCACTCAAGTATCCTTAATTTGTGGCTCTTCCTTAAATCTAGGGTTTCAAACACTCACCTTACGTATTCTCCGACAAGAGTCTGATCTGGTGATTTATCTTGGATCTTTCCTTTCAAGATTGATCCGAGTCTCCCTAACCGGCGTGACAACCATCCATCTTTTGGGGGTTAGGCTTTTTGTAGGTCACAACTTTGGTTACCTGTCCCCTCTGCCATCCTATATAGGATTTATCTATTGGGAAAACTACAAGATCTGTGATAACATTTGTAGCGTCGTTACCGGGGAGGTAGAGGCTTACCTTCGTTCTTTTTACGTACCTCCGGTGTCTGTGAATGCATTTACCTTTACAATCATTCATATCACATCTGGTCTAAATCCAGTGAGCGCATTTCAATTACTTAACTTAACACGGTCACTGTATTATTTTTATCTCTCCTATGACATTCGATTTTGGTGAAGATGACAATTCGTTCACCTGGCGATTCCACAATGCGACTCCCTTGAGGGACCTACCCACAAGTATAACCCAGTGTTACAAATATCGTGTCAGCGAATATATCGCCAAGGGTCCAAAAAGAAATTATCGGATTTATCGGCAAAAATGTCGGCAAACATCGGCAATATATTGACAAAATAAAAAATAAAAAATATATTAAAAAATTCAAAAAAAGAAAAAAATCACAATATATTTGAAAAAATCGGCAAATATCGCCAAAAATCGGCAAATATCGTGATAAAATCGGCAAATATCGCGAGAAAATCGGGAAAAATCGCCAAAAAAAATCGGGAAAATATCGAGGCGATATATTGGCGATATATCGCCAGTGAGTTAACATTGCGATATGTCGCGATGTTGCCGATATATCGGCGATATTTGTAACACTGGTATAACCTTCGAAGTCGAAACATTCCTGAAAATTCATTGACATACATTCAAAATCATAATAAAAATATTAAAGATCAATCTTCGAGCTTTTATTAGAGGGTGATCAATTCACCTCAACAAATCTTAACTAGCTCTGAAGAAGCTTTTCAATCAAGTCTCGTTCTTATTCAACCCAATTCTCGAACAAATAGTTTGAATTTCGCCACTCCTCCGAGTAGTCCTCCCAGAGTAAGTTCTCCAATGGCTCACACCAATCCCCCCACAGGATCTAGACAATTTGGAAGCCGAGTTAGGCCTTCTCCTTTCAATTTTTCAATGACCCAGGATGCTCCTCATGATTTACTTGAGAAGTACTTTGATAAACTTCCCAGATTCAATGGTTCGTCAGCAATTCCTATCGAGGAACACATTGAATCAATGTGGAACTACATGGATGCCTATGGGGCTAAAGCAGAAGATGTTTATATGGTCGTCCTTAAAGCATCCATAGAAGGAGATGCCAGAAGTTGGTTTGATAGACTGCCCCCAGGATCTGTAGACGGTTATGATACTTTCACCAGAAAACTTATAGAAGATTGGTTTGCAAAGCAAGACAATAGGTTCCTTTTAAATCAATTATTTGAGGTTAAAAAGAAAGAAAATGAGACTATTCACGAGTTCAATATAAGATTTGATAAACTTGTCTCAAACGTTCCTCAAGATCTAAGACCAACCGCTCAGGCTATTCTAATACTTTATTTAAACGCCTATAAAGGATGGTTCGGTCTAAATCTTAAAGAAAAAACCCCAAGGACCTTAAAACTACTCAGACCTGGCCAAAGAAGCAGAAGCTAACATAACATCTATGGAAAAGAAAACCTTCTTAGATGTTTACGCTCCTTCATCTTCCCGTAGTGATCCAAAACCCAAAAAGAGACAAGGAACCTATCATAGAGGAGAAACCCACTTTAGAGGCAATGTTTGAAATGATGAAAAGTTTTACATTGTTTATAAAGGACATAGCAAGAACTAGGGATCATGAAAGAAACTGAAATGCCTACAGCCCAAGACCTTATTGGAACAACCAAAGAGGGGTCGTAGATGAAAATAGACAAAAACCCTAGAAGAATTAAGCCAGCTGGGGGCAGGATTGTGAACATATGTGAGGAACCCAAAGAAGAACCCGAAAGTTTTAAACCTAAGGATCAGGGCATGAACCTAGTTGAAGATTTCATTGAAGAAGAAAATTTTGGTAGGATCTTGCTAGTAGATGAAGATTGGGAAGAAAAAGAAGAATTAGTGTGCACAACACAACCCACCACTTAAGTTTACCAACGCAAAAGTAAAGAGCGAGACATGACACCTTTCCTGGATAAGCATAAAACTTTAGAAAAGGAAAAATGGGAAGAACAAGATCTTTGTGATTATGACCTAGGGATAGACATAGAACAAGAATTGCATAAGGTTATGCAAAATGTGTCCCTGGGTGAACTAGTAAAGTTACCATCTATCAAAGATCAAGTTCAACAATTCTTTGATAACATCCTAGTGGCTAATGCTCCTGATATCATTTATGAGTCTTGTCACATTTAGAGTGTTAGAGGTCGAGAGGTAGAGGTAGATCCTCCTATCCAGATTCACATGGTTGTATATGAGAGGACGAGTGGAGTACATCCACCATTCTATCTCACATTACAAATCAACAACCTCTTATTCCACAATTGTATGTTAGACTTTGAAGCCGCTATGAATGTTAGGCCTTTGAGCATTATGAAAGAAATCGTATTAGAAATCACTCGTCCTTATGGAAGTGCCTGTGGGATTGACTCCAAGAGTGTCCAAGCATATGTCCTAATCAAAAATTTGAAGGTTGACTTGTTTGCTTGCCCTGATTTAAACACTATGATGGACATAGTAGTGATTGACCTTCCTCCCGTGTATGGCATGTTGCTATCTAGGAAATGGGATGTTGGTTTAGGTGGATACTTGATGATGGATTTATCATATGCTTGCATACCCAATTCTGATGGGAATTTGATAAGAATTTGTAGGGACCCTTTTATAGACGGATATCTTGAAACCTACGAGGATGGATTGAAGAATACTTATAGGAAAGATACCTTGGGTGTTGAAAGAATAAATGTGGCAAGAAAGGAAGATGATTATACGCGTGTTTTCTTTGTGGGAGTAGGTAGTTCTGACTCTGAGGATGAGGATGATGTTAAGTTCAGACAAGAGCTTATTCATCAACAATTGATCAAGGAAATTATGGATAGTAATCCAGATCATTCTCCTGAACCCCATAGTAATTTATCTATCGAAGCCCTTGGACAAACCTTTCATAGTGAAACCAGATTGGTAACGAATAACATTCCTAATAATTTGACAAGAAAAGTTCACTGCCCCATTCAAGAGACCAGGCAAGATCTTAGAAACGACATAAGACATGAAATGATAAATCTGGTTAATCAAACCTGGGAAGAGGATGTTCTAATCAATGATGCGTTTGGGGAGGAATTCTCCCTAAATAATTTGCGTACTTTTCATGCTACCAATTCTCCTCCCATAGTTGAAAATGAAAATTCAACACCTTCTGGTAACCAATCTGAATCAATCAATCAACATGAGCCTCCAGATTAAGGAGGAAACATAAGTAATTTTCACTACCCGTCAATTTCTCATTTTCAACGGTTTTTGTTACCTCCTGAGAATCCTCTAAATGAACAATCTGATGCATCTCGCATTCCTATTCCGCCTTCGACCTCTTTGGAAGAGGTAGTCGAAAGGAACTTATCCGAAGCCTCTAGAAAAGGAAAAATGCCTATGCCTCATGGAGAAGGATCTAGTAAGCTAGTGGATCATTCTGATACTGTATCCCCCATTGAAGCTAATATTGGTGAAGTGTTCAAAGACTTTTCATTTTGGAATATAAGCGATGCGGTTAAAGAAGTAGTATCAACACACCCAGAGGAGGTTGAGAGTCAACCCAGCCATCCGAGAAGAGAGATAAGAGAAATTTTAGTAGGAAGAATTGCACTTCCTATAGACGGGGCTACTCCACGTGTAAATGCTATACTTGAAAGAAGTAGGACGGTGCCTTTACCTCGTACCAAAGGCAACTTTGATGCCTCCATTAACCTACCCGTGATATTCCAGTCATTTCCTCATCTGTTAACCGGCGTAGGTATTCCTATGGTGATAAAGTGATTGTTGAGAATCGTGCCTTTAATTATATTTGACAACAATCAGGAAACCTTTGGATGGGACCATTGACAATAGAGCGATTTGAAGGGAACATGTATTTTCTATCTACTGAAGATGGTCATAATTTCCAGACTCCTGTACATCAGGTTCATCTAAGGGACTATGTCCCTGGCATGACTTAGCACATCATTTTTTTCACCATCTGTTAGAGTAGGTAGGATGAAATAAGCTCTTTTGAGCACTAGTTTGAATCTGTCTTTTGTCTGATTGATGCATAAGTCTTCTATGTTTGATATTTTTCTTCTACGTTTAAATCAAGTAGATTAGAATTTACATTTCAGCATTTTTATTTTCAGCATTTATTTCCTGTCATTTTGTTTTACGCACATATTTTTCCCATACACGCTGCTCCAGTTTTTCTTGCTTCCATGTGTGTAGGTCATAGGTAAATACTCAGAGAGGAAGCAAAACGTTGGATGCACTAGAATGTGTTGGATTGCTTGTTGTTGATGGTGCTGCAGACCAGAGATCTCTGAGGTTCTCAAGCACTCTCTTCATTAGAGCAGTTGTCTCAGTTGGAGCCAGATGTTATCACATACATTTTCAGCCAAACTTCCATCGTGCAGCATGCAAAATTGTCTATTTTTCTAGACCGGGCTACTTTTACATGGGGTATGAGCATGGATCTTTATAGCCTCATTTCACTTCAAAGCCTTGTTCTTGATATTTTCCTTGCCAGAACTGAGATTCAAGAGTCCATTGAGATGATTTTGGTGATGATCAAATCCATTAGAGCAGAGCAGCAAATCAAGAGTTGGTACACACAGTCACAGAGGAGCTTATCAGATGGAGACATGGATACATGGTGAGATCAAGTATATTTCCTTGGTTTAGTTTTCCTCTGTGATGTATCTTAAAGACCTATGCTTATCATGTTAGGATGATTATGGTGACCTACGCTTATATATGTATTGCTCTAACCTGTGTTATGATTTATCAAAGAATTCAATGAGAAGACTGTTGCCCATGCCATGCTCGAATAAAGTGTAAACCTTAGTGCTCGGTTGCTTCCATGTCATCTATTCCCGTTCATCCGGTTCATTCACTTTTTTTAATCCCATGACTCAAACTGATGGAAACTTGTGAGATTGAAGATCCTTTCCCCATTTTGACCCCTATATATGATAGACTCCATGTTGCTATGTGTCTCTGGCTATGAAGTATGTGTCTTGGCAAGTGTGGCTGGATTCACAGGGTTTTTCTCCTCGAGTCCTCGAAAAAAGTGCTCCACCATAACAGTGTTGCTAAACACTAAAGCATCGAAACGCATAAAAGCTATCAAAAGGATGCAAAAGTATAAAATATTGAAAAAAGGTAGTCAGTGGCCAAGAGGTTGAGCACTCATTCCTTGCATAATGTAAGGCTCAATTTTCCCTCCACAGCGACACCAAGGAGAGGCAAACCCGCCGGGGCTATGGATTGCTCGTTGGCAGCGGATCTAGGCCTTAGTCATTTACTGGAAGGCCAGAAGACTTTCCAGCGCACCTACTCTTGTAGGTTGGCTACCATCTTATGTAAAGTTTGAAAAATATTGAAAGGTTAATGGTCAAAGGATGAGCACTCACTCTTTGTATAATGTTCGGCTCAATGGCCCCCATAGGGCCACAGGGTGAGACTGGTTTAGAAAGGCTAGGTCTTTGTCAGTACTAGAGCCCAAAAGGCTTCTAGGGCACCTTCCTTTGAAGGTTGACCTATAATGCAATAAAGTTGCAAAGGAAAACTTGCTAGAGTCTGAGGGAAGCATACCCAAGTACTTTATCCATCTGTGAGACACCTCCATCCCCTATTGCTATCTGTCATACATATGTCACTGTAATATCCCAAATCCTGATATTTTCTATTTCTATGCAAATTTACTAAAACAGCAGGGCATGCAAACTGCCATGCAAAATTTCCCTATTTTATAGCTGAAATTAGGGTTAGGTTTGCAGGATAGAATGAACACTTACCACTGATAAGTCGGCTGAATATGCTCTAGAGAGAATACGCATGCAAGATGAACTGAGCTGATGAAGAAATGACCTTGTTTTCTGCTGCAATACCCAGGATGGTTGAATCAAACAAGTGTGACGTTTTTGCTGAAGGGATGGTCAGTTTCAGCTGGAAATAAGTCGAAAGGAAGGTGTGCCCGTGCCGGAGAGGATGGTAGAAGCATGTAAGAGTTTTCACCTCTCCAGATGCCCTAGCGAATTGATCTCCCAGTCTGTTGCTCATGCCCCCACAACCCTGTAAACTGTTGCTAGCTGCCCCGGATGGACAATCTAATAGCTGATAATCACCCAATGCAGTAGAGTGATCCTATCAATGAGGATGCAGGCTGCATGCGGAAGAAATATGGTGATCCAGAGTCCTGGTAAATGACTAGGGTTTCCCAGCTAAATGCCCCAGCTATACGGATGAACCTACAAATAACCTTCGAACTTATACTGGAATACTGGATAATGATGAATGCAATAGATATGGTGACAAACCTGGATGGTTTATCCTGAAGGAGACTAGGGCAGATGTCTCACTGTCGAAATCCCGTTAGATGAAGACGCCGTCTCCAACCCCAACTGTTGTGGCCGCACGCTGTGTTGCTTCTCAAGAGCTCCAAAATAATTATAATCCAAAAGTAAAGTCTCCATTCACTTTATCTTTCTTTTATAACTTTCAACTGTGAAAACCCTAACTTTTGACCTTATTAGGTCACTTTAACTTCTAATTTGCAATTGACTTGCATCCATGCACATGGAAACTTAATTGAGTGCATGCATCATTAAATAATGCTTAGATGTCATGCATGTCACTTTTAGGGTTTGCATGCATATCACTTTTAGGGTTTGCATGCATATCACTTTTAGGGTTTGCATGGATGTCATTTAGGGTTTCATGCATCTCACTTTTAGGGTTTGCATGCATGTCAGTTTTAGGGTTTGCATGTATGTCACTTTTGGGAACATTACAGTCCTCCCTCACCAAAGATTGCTTGTCCTCAAGCAATGCCAACGCAAATCCACAATCAATTAACTGAACCAACTAAATCCGAGGATGATCCCAGGGTCCCAAATTATCCTAGGAGATTTGTAGCACCCTCTGCTCAAAACACTGCACTATACGGTACCAACACCAAAGACCTCCTCAAAGCACCCTCTAGCAATCACTAAATTGTCAGTCATTGTAATCCCAGGGTCCCAAATCAATCTGAGAATTGCAAAGGTCAAAATGCATCCACCGCTACCCTACGTAGTATCGACACAAGGAGCATCATGTAGACTCCCAAGTAACGCCATCAGTAAACACTATATCCATCCCTCATAAGGTCTTCTACCTAGATCCCAATGCAAACTTGTGCATATTTCATCCCAAATATCTGAAGGCTCTTGTGGGACTATACCATTGGCTAGGAATGTCTTCCCAAGAATCGCCCACTCAATAGGACACCAACTCTTAATCTATCACCAATCCAACCCCCGAAAAGTACCTTGTCCATAAGCACCATCACAAGGAATAATCCTACCAAGCTGACATTCTACCCTTCTGATTTCAACTGGAATGCTCATATACTGCTGGTCAATTTCTCGATCCTGGCCAACCTGTAAAAACCATCCACCATTATGCAAATGTGGACTCAAGCTACTGCAAGCCCTGTCTCTGTACTCCTTAAGAGGACTGCTTTGAAATGCAATAGTATGTTTCTTCTGCTGCCCCATCAAGGAATCCAACTACTCTTCAATACTAGACAGCCTGACCTCTGACACGGTACATACAACTCGAAGAACTGTAAGCTCAACATCTTGTTGTACTATGGTGTCTCGGAGTATCTTGGTCCTCTCTTTCATCGCTAGAATGCTTTCTTTAACCTGTTCAATCTTCTTTCAATGACTATCATCTGGAAGCTCTATCTCATGCATGTATAAACTCTCCCTAACCTCCATGTGTGACTACTCACTGTCTCGACTGCTGTGCTCATTGCCTTGCACCTCATGTATTTCGCCTATCATAACTGTCTAGATTCCTGCTGTAGGTGTTGAAGAGTGTACCAACTCCAACTCATCACATGGTTTGTCCACAATATGACTAGCAAATGTGCTTGTGTCGCTAGACTCACAGGATGGCTCTAATGCTATCTCCTCATGCACATCCTCATCATGTACTGTTAACTCCAAATGAAGCTCACCAACGACCTGTACTTCATGCTCATCTTTCTTCTCTTCCCCAACTATGCCTTTAAGGAGATCCTCATCCAAATTCTTGGGCTGGCTCCCGAACTGGATCGTGTAATAATCTTGAAAGGACAATGCCGCACATACCTCATCACCCAAGGCTAGATACTCTTGATATCGAGGCAAGTATTGAAGTACTGCTAACCTCTGCCAATTTCAAGTCAAGATCCTTCTCATTGTCTTCATGTTCTCACAAGCTGGCAAAGAAAAACCTTTGTTCTGACATGCACTTCACCAACATCACTGACATGCATTTGCATATACACGCATGTATCAACATGCACTTTTATTCAACTGTTATTCAACTCTGATACCACTGTAATATCCCAAATCCTGATATTTTCTATTTCTATGCAAATTTACTGAAACAGCCGAGCATGCAAACTGCCATGCAAAATTTCCCTATTTTATAGTTGAAATTAGGGTTAGGGTTTGCAGGATAGAATGAACACTTACAACTGATAAGCCAACTGAATATGCTCCAGAGAGAATACGCATGCAAGATGAGCTGAGCTAATGAAGAAATGACCTTGTTTTCTGCTGCAATACCCCTTATGGCTGAATCAAACAAGTGTGACGTTTTTGCTGAAGGGATGGTCAGTTTCAGCTGGAAATAAGTCGAAAGGAAGGTGTGCTCGTGCCGGAGAGGATGGTCAGAGCATGCAAGAGTTTTCACCTCTCCAGATGCCCTAGCGAATTGATCTCCCAGTCTACTGCTCATGCCCCCACAACCTTGTAAACTGCTGCTAGTTGCCCCGGATGGACAATCTGATAGCTGATAATCACCTAATGCAGTAGAGTGATCCTATCAATGAGGATGCCGGCTGCATGCAGAAGAAATATGGTGATCCAGAGTCCTAGTGAATGGCTAGGGTTTCCCAACTAAATGCCCCAGCTGTACAGATGAACCTGCAAATAACCTTCAGACTTATACTGGAATACTAGATAATGATGAATGCAATAAATACGGTGACAAACCTGGATGGTTTATCCTGAAGGAGACTAGGGCAAATGTCTCACTGCCGAAATCCCGTTAGATAAAGACGATGTCTCCAACCCCAACTGCTGTGGCCGCACGCTGTGCTACTTCTCAAGAGCTCCAAAACAATAATAATCCAAAAGTAAAGTCTCCATTCACTTTATCTTTCTTTTATAACTTTCAAGTGCGAAAACCCTAACTTTTGACCTAATTAGGTCACTTTAACTTCTAATTTGCAGTTGACTTGCATGCATGCGCATGGAGACTTAATTGAGTGCATGCATCATTAAATAATGCGTAGATGTCATGCATGTCACTTTTAGGGTTTGCATGTCACTTTTAGGGTTCGCATGCATATCACTTTTAGGCTTTGCATGCATGTCATTTTTAGGGTTTGCATGCATGTCACTTTTAGAGTTTGCATGCATGTCACTTTTGGGAACATTACAGTCACCTTGGTAGAGTATATTGGTTATCATTCGAATAGATCACTAAGTCAAATTCAGTCAAAAGTCATTTCCCCTTGCCTTAGCTTTGCTTTTCCACCCTCACCCATCTATAGCACATCTTTTACTCTTTGGAAGTATGGCATGTACAAGCAGATTTCCAGAGGACTCTAAGATTTTTCAGAAGCAAAGGTATATTTTGTTGTCATTATTGTTGTTGGTCACCATCATTATGAATAATTGACTCAAGTTGGGTTTTCATATACATCATTGGAGCATTTCTTACCTTGGATGGTTGCAAGATCATACTGGCATGTTATCTCACCTTGATTTTGGGTACTTTGACCTGGTCAACCCAGTTGACCAAGTCAATCACATTTCCCAAGGCAGTGACTCAAAAATACAACATGGTCTATATTTGTTCCGGACATGCCCAGGACCAATACTGCAGTTTCAATTTTTAAAATTTGGCCCCAATTCTCCAGAAAAGTTATTATTATCACTTAATTATAGGCAAAATGATCTATTTTTATTCTAGATGGCAGTATGATTGGTTCCCCTAGAGCAAAGCAGTGTTCCAGGGGGTATGACTAGTCACTTATACCATTATTTTATGTTTCCAGATCATCCAGAGCAGTCAATTTGCCCCAGTTTGGATCCTGGAGAGAGTACCGATGGATTTATTAGTTTCCAAAGATTGTACCAGCAAAAAATGAACTAGAAAATCACTGAAAAAGTCAATTTGGCCGCGTGGGTCAAGGAAATGGCTTGGAATTTTGGCAAATGATGTTTCTCAACATCCCAGACAATCCTCCAATAGTTTTCAGTCAGCAAATGTCCGGATTATTTTACTATGGCTCAGCCAGTGACGAAAACACCCCAAGGGGCGCACCCTCTAATTGTCTATTGATGTATTTCAATGTTATATCTTATGTTATGAAGTTGTAAAGGGGCCTAGGGTGAATTAAGCCCCTAGACACCCCCTCCTATGTTGTATCATGTTATATCTTATGTTATGTTGTGACATTTCACTCTAGGGAGGCGTCCTTGAGTAAAGTGTGCCCCCTCTTTGACTTAGTCACTTGATCTGTGTATTGATTGATGTATTGATGATCTCCACCGTTGATGATGTTTTAATCTCAACCGTTGGATGATAAAGTGAGTTAGGGTTTATGTATCTCTCAAATTATTTAAGAGAGGTGACCCCCCTATTGTAATTCATGAGCTTTGGCACCGGAATTGAAATAAAGAGATTTTGTCTGGGACTACACTCTTATCTACTTGCTTGATGAATAAATGAGTTGAAGATTGGCACTGATTTTCTTCTGCACTAAGATATATCCGGCATAGTTTTTGTATCTTTCCATGTACCCATTTATCTTGCAAGTTGAAGGAGGCAATTCTGAGAGAGGTGCATTGGTGGGGGGACTTGCCCTATTGCTTGATCTCGGCAATTGGTTATCAGGGAGTTGAACTTCTTAATGATTTCTTCTTCTTGTACTTCATTTAGCTTGCATTTCCCTTCTATTTTCCATACTGATTGATTTTCCTTGGTGAGGCAGGAAAACAGGGGCGCTATGGACATTGGCTGGAGCAGCACTTCATCAAAAGCTTGTCCAAAAATCTTATTTGATCTCAAGAAAGGCATTCTTCATCATCTAGGAGGTCATCAGCAATGATTCAGGTATGTTTCTCAAGTAAGTTCTCCATCTTTTGATAATCATGCATTGCCCATCAATAATTTTCACTGAAACCCCTCATTTAGCATTAGGAAAAATCACCTGACCAATTTGCACTGAGAATATGCAAATTTGGCGATCTGGGTTTTGTGCACCATACTGAAAAACCCCCTCCCTCAAAAACGTCAAGCTTGGACTCTTCATCCCCTCTCTAGGCACTGGTCTCAGTCTAGGAGAAAACGCCCTCCTTCAACAAGTCAGCCATTTTCCCTCTGTTTCTTGTCCAGTTTCATCTGGGTATTTTTTATTGTCGAATCGTTTATCCCAACTAGTGTGCAGGAAGCCATAATTGTCAATAATCGCTTCGTCTTGGGAATTTCTCAATCGTCTACTTAAATCCCCTAGTATCTGAATTTGATCATTTGATCCAGCACACTAAAATCCTAGATCTAAATTCAATCTTTGCAAACCATCTGTTTTAATCACCTGAGTGACATTTCCAATCTCGAATAACCACCCCACTCAGGTATCCTTAATTTGTGGCTCTTCCTTAAATCTAGGGTTTC
This sequence comes from Pseudotsuga menziesii, assembly GCA_001517045.1. Taxonomy (NCBI): domain Eukaryota; kingdom Viridiplantae; phylum Streptophyta; class Pinopsida; order Pinales; family Pinaceae; genus Pseudotsuga; species Pseudotsuga menziesii. The sequence goes on from LPNX010987788.1 coordinate 72,062, forward strand.
AGACACTCAGCTTACTTATTCTCCGACAGGAGTCTGATCTGGTGATTTGTCTTGGATCTTTACTTTCAAGATTGATCTGGGTCTCCCCCTTTGTCACTTGGGCTTTTCTAGTGGCATAAAGCGAAGGAATCCCTAACCAGTGTGACAACCATCCATCTTTTGGGGGTTAGGGTTTTTGTAGGTCACGGCTTTGGTTGCCTGTCCCTTCTGCCATCCTGTATAGGATTTATCTATTGGGGCAACTACAAGATCTATAATAACAAGATCATCCATGATCTCCTAGTCCAACAGAAAACAAGGTTCCATAGCTCAGAGCACAGCAAAAGTTGAATATATAGTTGTCAGTGATGCCTACCAAGAAGCAGTCTTACTTACGAAGCTACTTTTTTATTTGTTCGATGGAAAGCTTGAGCCAACTATTATCCATTATGATTACCACAGTTGCATGAAGCTTTCAGAGAATCTAGTGTTTTATGACAGATCGGAACACATTGAGATGAAGTATCACTTCATCAGAGATATGGTCCAGAGAGGTGCCATGAGACTTCAAAACATTCATACAGATGAGCAGACTGCAAATGTGTTGACCAAGCCTCTATCATTAACAAAGTTTGTGTACTTCCGAGAATTGGTTAAGATATCATCCTATTGGTCAATTATGTAGACACCATCATTATTACAACAGGTGATAAAAGTGTACTTGAACAGATCAAATCCAATATGAGTAAATCTTTTGAGATGACCAATCTAGACCTCCTACATCGCTATCTAGGTGTAGAAGTTGTTGATTGAAACTGTCATTGATGCCAACATGGATTTGCAGTGGCCCCACAAGTTGTCATTGATGCCTAAGTCATCGGATTCGGCGATTTTTTGCCTTGAAAATCGTAAATCGCCGAATTTTTTAGGTTTCCGATTTTATTCGTTCATGTTTGTCGATTTTTAATGACGATTTCTAACTTTTAAGTCCGTCGATTTTCAAGTCAATTAAATTCGGCGGATTTAATAAAAAAACGTTGAAAAATCAATTTTTGGGGTTCGTTTTGTGCCCTTTGCGCTCGTGGGTAACCCTAGTCGTGTTTATTTCCCCTTCACGGCCACCATTACTCATTCATCATTGTTCATTCTGCGTGATTTGTAGTAGTGAAGATCAAAACTGTCGTGTGCTGGGTGAAACTGTGAAATGTAGCAGGGTGTTTCATCAGCGTTCCGCACTGTGCATAGCAGAGTTACAAACTCCAGATTGTAGAGGGTCGACGCTGTAGCTACTAGCCAGTAGTTGTTGACTAGTTCGTGACTCCGTGAGCTGGAAATTTTAGCGCAGAGTAACAGATATCCAGACGGGCCACACTACCGAGTGTTGTAGACACAGGCAGTCTCTAGATGGGATGGAAACCAGAATCCCATGCGGCGTGAACTGTCGTAGACTGCGGAGTGAGGACTCTAGTGGACTATGGGTCGTGGCAGATAGAGTGAAAGTGTTCCACAAGAATCCTGCAAGCCAACTTCCAAGTTGAATTTTTTCCATGATTCAATGAATATCATGTTTATACTTCATTCAAGTTTGATGTATTCATTATTAATTTATTTCTATGATTCTATAACTATCATGTTCTTTGTTGATGTGTTTAGTGTTCATATTTTAATGAGCATAATGAATTTTATTGAAATTTTTCATATATTTTTTAATTTCTATATTTTGTAGTCATTTAAACTTAATGCCGAATTTTATGTCAAATTTTATCGCCAAAACTTCAAGTGCCGATTTTTTGCCGCATTTCAAGGTCGCCGAATTCGAACACGAATTCAAACCAAGTGACTTAGATTGATGCCACCAAGTCCCTCTTGCAGTGCACACGTATGGATCATCCCAGTACCCTTACATCCAATGCCTTAGAGCCCACACAGATATGGTTTGTGCTTTGAAGCACCTTGTACCCAGTTGACAAGGTCCCTGTACCCACAAGGTTGGATCTTGGAGCCACCACCTTGTTGACGATATTGAAGCCCTTGTAGATGATGGAGAAGCCCTAGATGGGTTGGAGAAGCATTAATGACTCATTTTGTGGTCATGCATGCCTTGATGGGGTCATGGTACCCTAGGAGAAGGCCTGGCACCCCCATAGGTGATGTCATGATGGATCTTAACCCTTGGAGGTCCCCTTGTGTTGTTGAGGTGGTTGAAGAAGCCCATCAAGTCTCCTGCTTAATGAAGAAGCTCTTGAAGAAGTCCTTGGACCCACACTTGGTGCTCTCATGATCCTTGCACCCTTGAAGGAATGGTGAAGGTAATATGGGTCACTTAAAGGTTGATGGGTCTTACAACCCTTGGAGATGGTTCTAGGACATAAGAAAGACTTAGCACCCACTTATAGTGGTGAGATGGCACTTCGACACGTGTTTGCATGTTATGGGTTGATATGGTCATGATGATGCCCTATGAGGATCCTTGGCTCTTTGATGAAGCCCTTGAATGCGTAATACACCCTTGATAGTATAATGGAGCACACCTTTGCATATGGTAACCCACACAAATGGTTGCTTGATTGGTTATGATGGTTTGACTCTTGAGGTTTTGGTAGTTTGATGGAGCCCTTGAATTGGAAGCCCTAGAACCATTTCTAAATGGTAAGGATGTGTGACACAGTACCTTACTTGACCATATTAAATATTAAAAATATAAAATAATAAACAGTACCTTACTTGACCTTAAAGTCAGCCCTCAACATAATGATGTGGACAACACCAAAAGGCTATATAAACAAGCTTGATCACACTCCATTTGTGTCCACTGAAGATGAAGTAGGATAAGTCCGTTGCTGAGGAAGAGTGGTCTGAGATAATTCAGAGGAGGAGTAGCAGCGATGTCTTGGATAATGTCTTTTGTTTCATGTCTCCCTTTGCTTGACAAGGTCTAGGGCTTGATTGTAGCAGCTCTACAGTAGCAAACGAAGAGGAAGAGGAAAACTCGGGTGTACCGTGGAGAAGGAGCAGTCAACTCGTGGACTGATATTTTTTGAAGTCCATGCCACTCGTTGAAGTTGTTGTGTAAGACTGAGCTGCAGCAGAGAAGAAGAGATCACTAGTTGACTGAGGAATTTCGTGGACTGAGGCAACTAAAATCTTTTTCTTGTCTTTTGGGTTTTTACAGGAGTATACAGTAAGCAGCAGTCTGTGGTTTCCTTTTTCACATAAATTGTAGTCCAAGCATATACACAAACCAAGCTCTCACAAGACATCAAACAGTCCAAATTCATGCTTAAACCAGTGACCTAGCTGATGGATAAACCAATCTGAGGTTGAGGTCATATACAGACAAAAATTGCAAGCTAAACAGTCAAGGTTTTACTCAGCCTAAACAATCCGATTTTGTTGCTCAAACAGTCCAAGTTTGTGATTCCTTTCTCCACCGAAATTGATGATGTACCTACAGTCCAATTTTTGGTGCTTGAACTAAGAGTTAGTTGATGTTGCTGCTGCTGTCTTTCCTTCATCAAACAAACCTGAATTGAAGCAGTTGTGGCATTAGCAGTCCCAAGTTTTTACCTAAGTTCAGTACTCTTCCACAGTGAAATACACAGTCTGAACCTGATTGTTGGATGAAGTGTTGAAGGCTTTTTTCCACACTACACAGCAACAACAGAGATCCAAGTATGTATGATAATGTATGAGTGAATGTACAGTATACATAAAATGGTAGATGAACTGTGACATAAACAGTGAGGTGGTATATTTACAATGGCAAGTTTTAAGTTGTATTGTGATGATGAAATGATGCCTACACCCATGATATCTCAGTTATATATATACAGTGATGGGTGAAGAATAGAGTGGTATCTCTACAGTGATGATGTACACAGTAGTATCTTTGTATGTACAATGATATGAAGTATGAAGCAAATTCTTTATGATGAAGATATGACATATTGATGTACTGTATGAGGATGATGCCTTGTACACTATGATGCATACCCTCTGATGATGTTACAGACCTTGTTGGTGATCTTGATACCTTGATGCATGCATGCTCTTGATGATGATGTGTACATGAGCAGCTTGACGAGCAAAAGTGATGAGCAGAGATTGGCTAGCTTGACCAGCAGTAGCGATAAGCATTGATTCACCATCTTGACCAAGAGTATTGATGAGCAGACTTGACATGGTTGATGAGCAGAGATTTAACAACATAGATGATGAGCAGATTGACAAAGAGTGATGAGCAGAGGTTGAACAGCAGAGATCGAAGTACAGAGGTACATGAGCAGAGATTGATGCAAGTTAAGTCTTGCACTTGAGGATTGCACTCCTCAACCCTTTCTTAGTTGGAGCTAAGAAAACCAGGCTGGGTCCTGTTACAGGACTCTGTGCTATTTTCATGAATTGGTGTTGATTGTAGTCTTGCACTACCATAAAGATTAAAATTACATATATTCTCGTGTCTCTCTTGATGTGATTATTGCGCTTATGACTCATGATTAATTTCACTGATGCATATGATGATGAAATTGATAACATAATGCTTGATATACACCGGTTGATTAAAAAAAGGTGAAAAATGTTTAAATTGCTCACAGACTGATTCAGCCCCCCTCTCAGTGTGGCCATTGTGTTCAACAAAAGTTTGGCAAACAGGTAGCATCATTCTTGTCTCACAAACAAAATATGCCAGTTGTTTGCTTAACGAATTTAGATTGATAGATTGCAAAATCTCATCTACAACTATGACGAAAGAGATGAAGCTTTCAGCAAAGAGTGACCCTAAGGCAATTAATGAGTTCTTATAGACAACTAATGGGGAGCTTGATATACCATACAGGCACTAGGAGTGATCTGACTTTCACTATGAGCTTCATTTCCAGATTCATGACAACACCAAATGCAGAGCATTGGTCTACAACGAAGAGGCTGTTAAGATATGTGAAACGGATGCTTGACTTTGGCATTCTATATAGCATAATGAAAGATCCTAGGTTGTGTGGATATACAGATTCAAAATGGGTAGATTACACGGATGATAGAAAATCAACCTCTAGATATGTATTCAACCTCGGCACAGGTGCAATCACATGGACGAACAAGAAGCAACAGTTAGTAGCCCTTTCATCAATAGAAGCAAAATATCGAGGAGCAGTGAAAGTAGCATGTGAGGTAGTTTGGTTAAGGAGGATGCTTTCAAAATTTAAGATGCAGCGGACAGAGAAACCACCCCTACTTTGTGATAATCAAGGGGTGCTCAAACTAACCAAGAATCTAGTCTTCCGCAAGCATACCAAGCCTTTGGAGATACAATGCAAAATCATCAGACAACTTGTACAAGATAAATCCGTTGAGATGCAATACTATTCCACATAAAACCAAACCGCAGACATTTTCATCAAGTCTTTAGGTCTTGAAAAGCATGGAAAATTATGAGATAAACTTGGTGTAGTTAGTAGATTGACCATTAAAAGAGTGTGTTAATGTAAATCTCAGATTATAATGGTCAATTGAATATTAGACATAGGCATTAATAAAGTCACTTCAGACTTTAGGCTATTTTGAGCTTTTATGCTTTATTTGACTCTAGTGTGTTTCTTGGTCTATCCCAGATTTATAAAGTGGATAGACTCGACCTAATTATAACGCTTCATAAGAAATATTTTGCTTTCTCATTTTAGTGGAACAATACAGATAACTCTTCCCAGTTAATCTCGGTTTCTTTACGTGTTCAATTTTCATGATACTCAAAGCATTTTATCTAAAGTCTTTACGTCTTTGTGCTAGCTTGTAATGCCTTCTCATGATTCTTTGTTCTTGGTGCTGTCATGGTTGACGTTATGAGATGATATGAGTTGCGAAGTGTTGAACAGAATTGTCTTATTGTGAAAGGGTCAAACCACACTAATTCAATTTTCTAAAGAACTGTGTCGTGACAACTTTTGTGATTTTGGAAATGATAGGAGTCTATACTTGAACTTCAATATAATAGGATCTTCCTTAGCTTCACATATTGATTCATCTTTGGTTAGTTTGTTGAATGATACGATGATTTTTATAATTAGGATGATGATAAGGCATCAGTGTATCTTGTGTCTTGTTTTTGGAACCTTGGCATTTTATTACTTCTGATTATTTATTGATTGACAAGATTCCAATTGGATTTGTAAATGGTCCCTTTCTCCAAGATCTGGATTTTTACACCTAATGACTTCTTTATTTCAATAGGGTCAGTCATTGTTTCTTTATCAATCATTAATTCTTTGTTGGTAATCGCTCCAACATTTCCTTTTGAGACTTCTTTTCACCTATTAACTTCTTAAAATGTGTAATCAAGTTTTGAATATGATTCTTAAGGAGAAATATTTCTTCATTTTTATCTACAATAATGTTGTCAAATTATTTTTCCATCTTTTGTACTTACTTCTGACTAGCCTGAAAGATCATCTTTCAGATATCTTTAAGGTCTTTCAACAGGGGATCTTCTGAGAGTGACTTCATTGTAACGTCCAGCAATCTTATCTTCTTCTTCCAATAGGAGAACATCAAAAACATTTTCTCGATACCTAAGATGAAGGTACCTAGTGTTTCTAACTAGATTGAACTGAGAATTATGTCAAACTCCTATTTATACATAGTTGTAACATTGAATTGGGATATGTAGCTATAACCATTAATTGTAGTACCCTTTTCACATTCTTTCCTTAAAATGCCTAGTAGAATGCGTCAAAAATCTGTCTTTTAATTGTTTTCAAAACATAATTACCTCTCTAACTTAAATGGGGCAACTTGCCTTTAAGCATACTCAGCAATCTCACCTCAAGGACAATTCCAAAAGTACACCTTGCAAATCCAAGACATCTCCATGAGGTGAAGCAGACCACTCAAGTAACTACTCCCATGAATCTCCACAAGACCCTGAGAGCTACTGCAGTCTATTTAAGTCTGCGTGAAAATCGTGAACTCTACTTTAACTGACTAAACAGAATTAACTGTTAGCATGTATTTCATCTTTAGCAAATAGATAGTCAATCAAATGCCAATGCACAATTGAACAACTGCAACTCATGCCCATCAATCATGTGGAATAACTATGAGGAATTTAGGATTGGGTATGACCCTGCAATGTGACAAACTACTGTAGGACATCCATGTGAGAATGAATAGCGAAACCCAAGGCTTGAACAACTAACTTGCACAGATGAAATGTCCCGAGTGTTCCACACGAATTTCAATTGTAGCTACAAAAGGTAAAGTGTAACAGGCTATTGCTCACTGGGGCTGGTAGGCAATCTAGATGAGTTCTTACCTTCAAAAGGGAGGGATTCCTCATTTAATATTGTAGTCTAAACTAATTTGTTTTCAAAGAGATTCACATGTTTATGGCTCTGCCAGTTTGTTTCTTCATATTCATACACACTTTGTCAAAATCAGCAAATCGTAATTGCTTCATAACCTACAGCATAGTCAGTTATCAAACAGAATGTATTTTGAAAATAATATATCTTACAGGGAGCTGATATTCTGTTTCAGATAAGCGCCTGCCACCTTTGATTGCAAAATGTGCACACCCTGGATACTTGCCTTTCCGAACATATAAATCAAGATACATGCATCCCAGATCCCCCTGCAAAATTTCCAAGATAAAGAATAATGTTTGGATCAATCCAACATGTTATATAAAAAATATATATATAACATAATAAGATATATAAAATAATAACATTAAATATCAATATTAATATTAATATTTATTAATATTAATAATTAATAATTAATTAATTAATTAGGAAAAGTCAAGTGACGTGCCTTTATGTTTGAAAAGGCATGAATTTGCTTATATAAGCCCTACCATTGTAATTGTAAAAACATCATCTTTTATATCATGATTCATCAATTATATATTATTTTCTCCATTCATGGAGTATATGTTTTATTTACTCTGGTTATTTCGGTAGAAACGGTTTTTAATCGTTAAAGTGGTATCAGAGCTAAGTTAGTGATCCAAGCCTTTGGCCATGATGTGGTTTTTAACCATTATCCTAGGGCTTCCCTAAAATTGTGGTCTTTGACCAAGAGAAAAAAAGGAAGAAGTATTAAAAATAAAAGGGAAAGTAAAATAGAATAAGTGAGATAAAAAGGGGTTTTACATAAAAATGAAAAGTATAAAACAAGATTTGAAACCGGGTGGGAAAGGTAACAATCATTCCTACCAACCACCCAATCTACATTCAATATACAAGAAGTCTTAAGGGGAAAACATGATAAAAAGAGAATTCAAAAGAAGATAAATATTATTAATAATAACCTTATTATTATTATTATTATTATTATTATTTGAAGGAAATTTGGATAAAAATAAAATGTTGCCCCGGAGCGAACTTCAATAAAGATTCCCTAACACCTACTCAAAAGTAGCCAATGATCTACTAAAATTTGAGGGAACTATTCAAGGAAAAAGTATTAGCATAGCTATATGCCCAACCACCAGGGAAAATTACATTAGCAACAACTTGGGAAATCAGTTATTAGCCCCAGAATCAAGTGTAATCGAACAGAGATATACTTATGGTGATAAGCAATATGAAATTACAGATTTACAACTAACAATTGATGAGTATAAGTTCTCATCCCAATTAAATGTTGCAACTATATATCTAAATGAAGTTGACATCATTCTGGGTTCACCCTAGATGGAAAAACTAGGGACATTCATTTTAAACAAGAAGAAGAAGTTTTTAACATTTTCATACAAAAAAAAAATATAACATTACAGGATTCTACATGGAAGTCAGATCCAGTAACATCAGAGGATCTTAAAAATATTTCAAAAATTATCACTGAAGATAGTTAGAAGTCAATAACAAAAACACAAAAAGAATTCGACAAAGTCGCCATGGACAAGGAAGAAGATATCTGTCGTCTAAGATCATAACCATAAATTGCTTCTTCAAATAAAGAAAGCGAAGGATAAAGCACAAGACAATCAAAAGTTAGAATTTATTGTGCTTTATCCTTCACAGAAGAACTATGAACATAAACAGAAGAATTATGAATTCAGAAAAGAAAGAACTGAAAATCAACAAACTAAGCAGAATACGAGAAGTTCCATCCCACAAGGCGATTAACAAACAACTACAATAAAGATAGATCTCGGATGGACTACTTCACAAACGATGCGACATTTATTCTTGGGAATTCGTTGCTCATATCATTTTGTTTCGTCAAATGTCATAGATACTAACTCAAAAGATCGCGACATGATATTACAAGCAAGAAATCAGACGTAATCCATGTCTTCAACAAGTTTTGAGGACAAAACTTTTCTGATGGAAACACTAGGGGCATTCATTTTAAACATGAAGTTTTTAAAATTTTCATACAAAAAAAATAGCATTACAGGAATCTACATGGAAGTCAGATCCAGTAACATTAGAAGATCTTAAAAATATTTCAAAAATTATCACCAAAGATAGTCAGAAGTCAATAACAAATATGCAAAAACAATTCGACATAGTCGCCATGGACAAGGAAGAAGATATCTCTCGTCTAAGAGATCATAACCATAAATTGCTTCTTCAAATAAAGAAAACGAAGGATAAAGCATAGGACAATCAAAAGTTGGTAGTATCAGAAAGGGATTTAGGTGACTAGCTTAATTAGTTTTCCACTTCAAAATAAATCTCCCCAGGGAAAAATCCAACGCCTCCAATTAAGCCGTTGTGGTGGCAAAATCCCCAAGGAAGCGGGAACAACTGGCCAGTGACCTCAAGACACCGTTAGGCTACACCCTTGCTGGTGTAGTGTTGAACAAGTCTCAGAGACTCCAACCATCCCACATATTCCTTGCGGGGAACCGCATCGGTTAATCGTTTTGGACATACTCCTCATACCTCCAGGTATATTGGGAGTTCCCATCCCCTAAGCTAATCAAGATCATTACCACATAAATAAAATCAACCAACAATTTACCCACTCCTTAATCGACTCATCTAGTAAATCTAAGAACTTACCAACGAGACACTACAATACTTGTTCGAGACTACAGCAGCAAACCTCATACACAAGCACTCCATTTTCACTGGCACTGTGGTCTTCCTCATTTTATATTGGTTAAATCAATTTCCGCATATGGTTATGAATGGTGTTTGAATGATAAATGTTATTGCTGTTATAATTCAATTCATTTGCAGTAACTCATTGTTAATGTTTTAATTCATTTCACATGAACTCCTATAATCAATTATTTCTTTCGTAGAGTAAAAACCTTAGATTTTAATTTTTATTAAGGTCCACCCCCCTTGGCTTCGCTAGGAGTTGGCCTAGACAAAGGAGTTGAGTATCAGATGACAACACTTGGCTCGAGCTTGCTCCCAAGGTCCCACCCAGTGGCTTGAAGATTTCTGCCACGTTACCCGAGGTCCGAATTAGGCGACAACATTTTTGGCGTCATTGCTAGGGATAAATCTTTCTATTCCCGGAATACGACTTTGTTTTCCACTATTTTTTTTTACTTTGTTTCATGAATGTTAGAGTAGATCTTTAATTTTCATCTGACGACTCCACTAACCCTTTTCTCTTATAAATTTACAAAGAAAAGCAAAAAATTAATTTTTGTGAGTGTTTAAATGCATATTTTTCTTCTCACTTTGGCGACTCCATTGAAGGGATAAAACCCTGTTAACTCAAAAAACTTGTGAAGATTCGTTGTGTGTAGATGACCACATCGACACATTGATATTTTTTCCGAAGCTCATCAATTGACAGCAACACTTGTTCAGTACAATGTTCCATGGCTATATCAAATGCACAATGTTGATTTCTAATATGGATGAACTGAGGGAGCAATGTGGTGCTCAGATAGTCAAATTTTTTCATCCCATCGATTTCTCAAACATCCCAGGTTTTCCTCACTTTGGTCATGGTGTAGGGGATATATATAAATGGCTTCCAATCTTCCATGGAAATTATGGTGATTCAGCCATCTAGCATATCAAGTATTTCCTTCAATTGATGGCCGACTCCAATGTTCTTTATGAGGACAATATGATGGAAATGTTTGCTAGTACTTTTAAGTTTTCAGGGAGAAGCATGTTGTTGGTTCTATCAGGGCCTTTCTAATAAAGTGTATAAAGGCCTTTCCAAGCTGCCTTTGAATGCTTTTAGAGCAATGGCATGATGGTAGCGGTAGTATGAATGGTTTGGAAATATTCCTTGAAAAGATCTTTACCTTCTACATATCTGGGACATAGTATCATACTGAAACATATGACGAACCTTTTTCCATGATACAAAGTGTTGAAGACTTGGAATTACTTCTCGAACATTTAAGTGAAGAAGAGGCCCACTATACTCCTATTGAGGAGCTTCCTCATGTTGTCATAGACAACGTCGAATGTGTGTAAATCCCTCTAAGTTATTTTAGAAAGGAAGAGATTAAGCAACTTATTAAAGAATACGATGCCTCTCTCAATACACAACAGGATTCTAAAGATGGGCACATCCTTGACAATCGAATTGAAGAAGTTCATGAAGAAACCTCATCTGAAGACATTTTTGAAAACCATCATCATGTCATATCAACAGAAAATAATGAAGATGTTGAAAACCATCCCCATGTCACATCAACAAAAAATCTGGAGGATATCGATAAGCTAGAGGAACCTATTGAGCAGCATATCCCAAACGACCCCATTGAAGATATTGATGAAGGTCCCTTGATTGAAGGTGTTATTGAAGGTCCTCTTCATTGTGCCATGATAGAAACTACTGAAGACTTGAAGTATCCTCAGAATTGTTTCGGCGAGGATGATCACATGTGTATTCCAGATTTTCCTCAAGAAGAAAGCATCATAAAAACTTATAAAGAAAATTATGATGAGGTCTATATGGTGTACGATGACACTCCTCCATGTTCTCCTCATGGTGATGAGGGTCTGGAAGGTTCATTCACTTGTAACATCCTGGAAACCAAACTTTCTGAACAAGATTATTGTGAACTTGATGATTAGTATAGCCAAGAACGTGATGCCATGGATGAAGACTCCCCTGTATTTGACAAAGGTATGGATGATGATTATTGGCCATACGTTGAGAAGCTCGTTTTTTATGTATCAAGAAAAGGAATGTCGATTTGGAAACCTTTGGAGATCTTGGTATGGAAGAGGATCATGTAGAGTTCTCATATGGTGGACCTTAACCCTTTGACATGGTGAACACATGATGATCCTTGCATATTACACCCTTGAAATCCTTTACTTCTCTCATGGATGCATATGAAAATTCTTTGGTACCCCTACACTCTTACAACCCTTAAAATTTGGAAATTAAACTAATGTGCTTACAAAAATGCCTTGTGATAAGGTCAACCTTTAACGTGGATGGTCATTAAATGCCTTCTTGGAAGCTTGATGATGGGCCTTAGAGCCCAGCAATTGAAATGGCAATTGAAGCTCTCAACTATGAGGATGAAAAACCACAAACAACGAGTCGGCCTGCTAATAGGATATTTAATTATTTTAAAACATATGAAAGTGTAGATTTTTCCTGAGCAACATCAAGAGCCATTCTCTTAGAAGTATGGGGACATCTGGTCCAGGACTAAGATGTGGAACAAGTCTATCACTAGGGGACTCAGCCTAGAGCTGAGTGACCATTCTGTTGAATGGAGACATCTGGCCCCGGACCAGGATGTGGAACCAGTCCAGCACTGGGGGACTCAACCTAGATCTGACTGGCCATTCTTTGAATGGAGGCACTTGGTCAATTACCAGGAGTTTTTACCTAGTCCGGGACTAGGGACTTGGCCCAGGGCTGAGGGCCATTCTCTGAGAGAATGGAGACGCTTGGTTTGTTACCAAGTATTTGACCTTTGGTCAAATTATGCAGCCTATGGCTGACGCACCTAGTTTGTTACCAGGATATCACTATAATCCCTAGACCGAGTTTGGGTATATGAGACACTCTGATCCTCGATTAATGGGCTTTGTGATCTTCTCCAAGGCTTAGCTACCCTTGATTAAGACACCTTAGTATCTGATCTTGGTGTCACACAGAGTGTGAGATAAAAGCATCAGTAGTTCTCTCTGTTTATGATGGTGTACTTTGAATGGGGATGAAGGACCACCTTGACCACTTGTTTTGATCACAGGGCACTTGACAAAGGCTAAAGTAAAAGCCTAAAATACATAAGGATCTTTAGTACCACTAAGGAGTCAAAGTGAAGGTGCAAATAGACCTTTAGTACCACTAAAGGTGAAAAAGTAATAAAATAATAAAATAATATTATTTTGTTCTTTTAAGTATTGCTCCACTTACAAGTGCTTCAAAGGCTATAAAAGAAGATCATTTCATTTCATTATTACACACTTGCTCATGATCTTACAGCTGCTCCAACAGAAGTATTCGTTGGTTATTGAGGAGAAGGAAATTTCTTGGTTGTGCCTTAGCATGGAGGATTCCAGCTAGGGCATCAACACTTATTCAATAAACCCTAAGCTAGGGTTCATGGTGAAGAACAGCAGCAGCAGCCTTCTTTCTTTTACACGTGCTAGGATTTCACCCTACCCCTTTTTCTCGTTCACGGCAGCTATAGATCACTGATCAGTCACGAGCAAGGATCTACTTTTCACAGGCAGCTGGTTTTCCTCCACGGGCTAGCTGCTAGAAGCTCAGGCAGCTTCCCTCCTACTACCTCGGCAGCCCTATCCACACCCTTGGGCAGGATGCTAGTGTCCACGGTCACCTACAGCAACCCCCAGCACTCTCGAGGCAGCCTGCTAGTGCCTCCGGGCACCCACAGTAGGCCATAACAGGCCTTGGGCAGGAAGACAAAATTTTTCCAGACCTCCAGGCAATAGCAAAGAAGCCCGAGCAGGGCTCGGACAAACAGGACAGGTTCCGAGTAGATTGGGCAGACAGGACAGGGTCCGGGCATCAGCTCAGGGAAGGTAGACAAGGCTCGGGCAACTAGACAGGTCATCTGAGCAGTGGTTTGAGCATTCGAGTAGCAGCTGAGATTTCTGGGCAGCTTCCATACAGATCTGGGCAGGCCTGGTCTGAGATCTAGTTTCTAGGCAGCTAATAGAAATTAGGGCAAAAAGCCCTAATTTGGTCTTGATGCAAAATTTATCTTTTGTGAATGTTTATCAGTGATGTACTAAAAGAACTATTAAAGAAAACATTCATCTCAGAATTCTTGGATTGAGAAACTCAGTCATCTCATTTACGAGATGAATTACTAATGCTTTTGGGGTTTTTGTCTTTGAAAGGTTTCCCCAATGAAAAACTCTTGTGTTCAATGTTTTTGATATGCTGATGATTTTACTGCACTTGTCATTTGTTATCTAATAGTCTGCAATTTTTTAAAGTATTCATGCTAATGCTAAAATTCAACATGGTATCAGAGCTTAGCATGTGAAGACCCAGTAAAAGGAGATTGTTGTTGTCTTCCTAGACCTTGGGATATTTTGCATACTTGACATTTGACTAAGTGGCAGAGATGGCTATCAACATTTTTTCAGACCGGAAGAGAAGCTTCAAGGCTCAACTAACTACAATTCCTAGAAAGCTAGGCTTACAACCATACTAGAGGAAAATGATCTTGATGACATGGTGTTTAACACCATAGAAGAGCCAACATCTAATGCTGGCAGAGTTGCTTACAAGAAGAAGCAGGCAAAGGCTAGAAGGATCATCTATGATATTGTCAAAGAAACTTTGATGCCCAACGTCACAGCAATGAAGACTGCCAAAGAATGCTTTGACACCTTGACAAACTTGTATGAAAAGAAGGCTCCCAGTCAGGAGAGAGTCTTGAAGAAAGGGCTCCAAACATTGAAGATGAACAAGGATGAAGGGGTTGGTCCCTTCTTCACAAGGATTGAACAGGTAAGAGATCAACTTACTGCTATTGGTATTGCTATAGATGACAATGACCTTGTGTAGATTGTAGTTGATGGTCTCCTAAACTCTTGGGAAACATTCCTGGCATCTGTCAGTGGACGTGAGAATCAACCAAACTTTGAAAGACTTTGGCATGATTGCTTGGAAGAAGAGGGAAGGACTTCAAGCAAGGCAACTAGGGAAGGGAACCTTGCACTTACAACAAAGACAAAGAAGTTCAAGAAGCCTTCCCCTCAGTAAAAGAAGGGAAAGAAACCTTAAGGTAAGCACTCTGATGGTTCAAAAGTGGAATGCTATAATTGCCACAAGTTTGGGCACTTTGCTAGGGATTGCAGGCATCCCAAGAGGAAATTCAAAAGAAGATTCCAAGCTTCTACTGCAAAAGAGGAAGAAGAAGAACACCAGGGCTCCCAAAGAAGACAAACCTAGAAGAGAGTACTCCCTGATCTCTGCCTTGTTTGGATCCATCACATCCAATACTAACTCTTGGTTAGTGGATAGTAGTGCCTCCAGGCATATGACAAGTAACCATAAAGCTCTCACCAGTTATAGAAAGAAGAAGTTCACTACACAGGTAGAACTTGGAGATGACTCCACTTACAAGATTGAAGGAGTTGGCTCAACTACACTTCAACTTGATTCAGGTACGGTTTTACATATTGATGATGTCTTATATGTTCCTGGTTTAAAGAAGAACCTTCTCTTTGTTGTTGGCTTAGAGGACAAGGGCTACAGAGTCCTCTTCATGGACAAGAAGGTCCTATGGGAAAAGAATGAAAAGCTAAGCTCAGTTGTACAGATTGGGGTTAGAAGGGGAGGTCTTTATAAGGCTTCTGAAGATTCCACTCATGCTTTGGTACATCATACAATTGATCCATGTGAGCTGTGGCATCGAAGGTTTGGACACCTTCACTATACAGCTCTTCCAGGCTTGCAGAAGATGGTCACAGGTATGCCAGAGGTCTCTCCCAAACATGATGGAATTTGCAAAGATGTGTTGTAGGTAAGAACACTAAGAAATCCTTTTCCATAAGCAAGAATTGGTCTAAAGGTATACTGGATTTGATTCACTCTGACATTTTTGGGCCAATGTCTTCACCCTCCTTGAGCGGGTGCTTGTATTATGTCTTGTTCATTGATGATCATTCTTCGAAGTCATGAATTTACTTCCTCAAGGCCAAAAGTGAAACTTTTGACAAGTTTAAAGAGTTCAAGGCTCTAATTGAAAATTAGACAAGCAAACACATTCGTATTTTGAGATCAAATAGCGGAGGTGAGTATGAATCTAATGAGTTGGATGATTTTTGTTGAGAAGCAGAAATCAAGAAAGAGTTGACAGTGTTGTACAACCCTCAACAAAATGGTGTTGCAGAAAGGAAGAACAGAACGATCTGTGAAGTTGCTAAAGCCATGCTTACCGATCTAGATCTTCCTTTATCCTTGCGGGCAAAAGCTGCATGTACTGCTATGTACATCCAAAACAAAAGCCCTCATGCTATCTTGGGAGAAAAGACTCCAGAAGAAGTCTTCACCAGCAAGAAACCTGTAGTTGACCACATGAGGTTATTTGGCACTCCAGTTTACATTCATGTGCCAAAAGAAAAGAGGAATAAGCTAGAGCCTTCTGGTAAGAAAGGTATATTTTTCGGTTACAATGACAGCTCGAAGGCCTACCGTATCTATGTACCTAGACAGAGGTACATTGAAGTCAGTAGAGATGTGATCTTCCATGAGGAAGTTGTGTTTCGTCAAACACAAGAGCTTTCAAAGGAAAATGAAGTACCTCCTCCTGAGATTCCAGATTCAGAAGTTCAAAGGGAGGAAGAGAAATTTGAGGATCAAATTCCAGATGCACCTGAGGATACTGAAAGTCCACCAGAAGAACTGCTTGAAGTTCCTCCTTCCAAAAGGAGACCTGCTTGGTACCGAGAAACGGTACAAGAAGCCGAGAAGCATAAAGTCCCTGTCGGAACATTCAGAGAAAGCATAAGACTACAGAAGTACTCTGGTTTTATGAGCCAGCTCATTGGTGCAGAACCTTCCACGTACAAAGAAGCAGCAAGTCAACAAGTATGGGTTGATGCCATGATTGAAGAATACAGTTCAATCATGAAGAATGATGTGTGGGAAGTTGTTCCCAGACCGACAGGAAAGTCAGTGGTGACATCCAGATGGCTTTACAAAATCAAGCATGTTGTTGATGGCAGTGTGGAGAAGTACAAAACCATATTTGTTACTCGTAGCTTCACACAAAAAGAAGGCATTGACTATTATGAGACATTTGCTCCTGTTGCCAGGTATACTACCATCATAACCATCATTTCTCTTGCTGCAGTATTCGGATGGAAGTTACATCAGATGGATGTAAAGACAGCGTTCCTTAATGGCAAGATTCATGAGGAAGTCTATATTGAACAATCTGAAGGCTTTGTGACTCTTGGAAATAAGACCCATGTGTGTAAACTGAAGAAAGCCTTGTATGGACCGAAACAGGCTCTGAGAGTCTGATATGCGAGGATGGATGGATTTCTCCACAACTTGGGGTTTTGCAAAAGTACAGTCGACTCCAGCTTGTACTTTAAGGTTGTTCATAATCATATCTTGATCCTTGTTCTATATCTGGATGACTTTTTCTTACAGGTGAAGAAAAGTTGATAGAACAATGTAAGAGGGAGCTTACCTCTGAATTTGAAATGAAGGATCTCGGTTTGATGCATTATTTTCTTGGAGGTCTGGCAAAACCCAGGCGAGATCTTCCTAACACAAGGGAAGTATGTAGTGGACATCTTGCAGAGATTTGGGATGCAGGACTGCAAGTCCATGAGCATTCCCATGACTACCAACTTGACAAAGTTGCGAGACTCAGCCACTAGTTCACAAAGTGTGGACTCTACTCTATACAAACAGCTTATTGGATCCTTGATGTATCACGCACATACGAGACCAGATATCTGTTATACAGTGAATGCTCTGAGTCAGTTCATGTCTGATCCGAAGCACATACACTGGGTAGCTGCCAAACATGTACTCAGGTATGTGCGAGGTACTATCACTTATGGGCTCACGTATACTTCCAGCAGTGGAGTATTATTAGCTGGATATGTTGATTCAAATTGGGCTTGCAATGCAATAGACCGGAAAAGCACCTCTAGTTACTGCTTCAGTATGGGATCTGCAATGATCTCTTGGTCTAGCAGGAAACAGGGTTCCATAGCTCAGAGTACAGCTAAGGCAGAGTATATTGCCACAAGTGATGCTTGCAAGGAAACAGTTTGGCTCACGAAACTTCTATCTGATCTGTTTGGTGGAAAGCTTGACTCAACGATCATCCATTGTGATAATCAGAGTTGGCATTAAGCTTTCAAAGAACCCGGTGTTTCATGACAAATTGAAACACATTGAAATGAAGTATCATTTCATCAGAGACCTAGTACAAAGAGGTACTCTGAAGTTGCAGTACATTTGTATAGCTGAACAAATCGCAAATATCCTAGCCAAGCCTCTGACAGCAACAAAGTTCGTGTACTTTCGTGACAAGCTTGGCATGGCAGAGAATGTCTCTCGCTGAGAGGGAGTGTTGATTTTTCCTAAGCAGCATCAAGATCCATTCCTTTAGGAGAATGGGGACATTTGGTCCAGGACCAGGATGTGGAACCAGTCTAGCACTATTGGACTCATCCTAGAGCTGAGTAACCATTCTATTGAATGGAGGCATCTGATCAGAGACTAGGATGAGGAACCAGTCCAGCACTGGAGGACTAAACCTTGAGTTGAGTGACCATTTTGTTGAATGGAGACATCTGGTCCAGGACCAGGATGTGGAACCACTCCAGCACTGGGGACTCTAGCCTAGAGCTGAATGACCATTCTTTGAATGGAGGCACCTAGTCAGTTACCAGGAATTTTTACCTAGTCCGAGACTAGGGACTCATCCTAGGGCTGAGCGCCATTCTCCAAGAGAATGGAGGCACTTGGTTTGTTACCAAGCATTTGACCTTTGGTCAAATTATGCAACCTATGGTTGAGGCACCCGGTATGTTACCAAGATATCACTATAATCCCTAGACCTGGTCTGGGCATGTGAGACACTCTGACCCTCGATCAATGGGCTTTGTGATCTTCTCCAAGGCTTAGCTACCCTTGGTTAAGACACCTTCGTATCCGATCTCTGTTTATGATGATGTGCTTTAAGTGGGGATGAAGGACCACCTTAACCAATTGTTTTGATCACAGGGCACTTGAAGAAGGCTAAAGTAATAGTCTAAAATACATAAAGACCCTTAGTACCACTAAGGAGTCAAAGTCAAAGTGAAAGTGCAAAAAGACCTTTAATACCACTAAAGGTGAATGTCAAAGTAATAAAATAATATTATTTTGTTCTTTTAAGTATTGGTCTACTTACGAGTGCTTCAAAGGCTGTAAAAGAAGGTCATTCCATTTCATTATTACACACTTGGTCATGATCGTACAACTGCTCCAACATACGTATTCGTTGGTTATTGAGGAGAAGGAAATTTCTTGGTTGTGCCCTAGCATGGAGGATTCTAACTAGGGCATCAACACTTATTCAACAAACCCTAAGCTAAGGTTCACGGTGAAGAACAACAGTAGCAACGTTCTTTTCTTTTACACATGCTAAGGTTTCACCCTACATGTTTTTCTCCTTCCGGCAGCTACAAATTGGTCACAGGCAAGGTTCTACTTTTCACGAGCAGCTAGTTTTCCTCCACGGGATGGCTGCTAGAAGCTTGGGCAGCTTCCCTCCTTCCTTGGCAGCCCTCTCCACACCCTCAGGCAGGATGCTAGTGTCCACGAGCACCTACAGCAGGCCCCAGCACTCTTTGGGCAGCCTGCTAGTGCCTTCGGGCACCCACAGCAAGCCATAACAAGCCTTGGGCAGCCCTGAGCAGGCCTCGAGCAGGCAGACAGAAGTCTGACAGACCTCCGGGCAGCAACAAAGAATCCCGGACAGGGCTCGAGCAGAGAGGACAGGTTCCGAGTAGCTCGGGCAGACAGAACAAGGTCCAGGCAGCAGCTCGGGCAGGGCAAACAAGGCTCGGGAAGATTGACAAGTCATCCGGGCAGCAGTATGAGCGTCCGGGCAGCTTCTGTATAGATCTAGGCAAGCCTAGGCTTAGATCTAGTTTCTAGGCAGTTGATAGAAATTAGGCAAAAAGCCCTAATTTGGTCTTGGTGCAAAATTTATATATTCTTAATGTTTGTCAGTGATGTACTGAAGAATTATTGAAGAAAACATTCATCTCAGAATTCTGAGATTGAAGAACTCAGTCATCTCATTTACAAGATGAATTACTAATGCTTTTGGGGGTTTTGTCCTTTAAAGGTTTCCCCAGTGAAAAATTCTTGGGTTTAGTGTTTTTGATGTGTTGACATTTTTACTGCACTTATCATTTGTTATTAACTTATTTGATAGTCTGCAATTTTTTTAAGTATTCATGCTAATGCTAAAATTCAACAACAGGTCGGCTCCAAAAATAAAAATAAAAGTTAAAGACAGATCGGCCTTTAAAAATACCATGAAAATGTGTATAAATAGAGACAACGTCCTCATTCAATTTGTGTGGATTTCGGTTGTGTTATTGGAGCTTTGAAATTTTGGGTGAAGATGATGAACTAAGGCAGTCGCAGTAGGAAAAGACAGTCCAAGCAAATGTTTTAATAATTCTTGTGTTGTGATTTTCAATGGCAACAGAAAATTTCAATGGCAACAGACAATTTCGGTGGTAGTAGACAATTTGGTGGTAGCAAACAATTTCGTGTCCGGGTACACAAGGTACTCCCAAAACACCGAACACCTAAAGCAGCCACTCACACAAACACATCACAAATTGACACACCGATGTTTTGACGTGGTTTAAACCCTCGAAAGGGAAACACTCCACAGCCCCAGCCAAATAGCTACTTGAGGCAGTTTATTATGCAAAAGAAAGAAAGTTACAAATGAGCTTCTCATAATCGATCAACTAGACAAGGACCCTCCATGCTCTTTAAATAGATATCATGGACCGATTGGGTGTTAAGCAACGGATCAAGGGTTAGTATAATCTAAGGAAAGATTAATTGTCGAATCACTCTATGTCTAGAACATATTGTGACCGTCGGATTAGATATTTACAAATGCATACTAATGCATACTAGAGAAACACACTTTCCTAACGGATATATTATAACAAGTTGATCTTAATTAACTCCTAAGTGTCTAAATATCTTAACATCCCCCCTTAAAAACAACTTGAGATAGGATTGAAGGATTTACAAAAGCGACACTATTAGGAGAAGGAAGGAGACATTAGAGCCTATCCCCCCTTAATGACAAGTTCCTGAACTCCTAACATAGATAGAAGTTTAGAAAAATTTGCTTCTATAAGAAACTTGGTGAAGATGTCTGCAACTTGATCATCTGTAGGGCAAAAGAGCAGTTCAAGAATGCGATCATGAACAAGATTTCTGATGAAGTGCATATGTAGCTCAATGTGTTTGCTGCGTTGATGTTGAACTAGATCTTTAGCGAGCTTCATGGCTTTTTGATTGTCGCACCAAAGTGGAGTAGGTTGTTGCTGCTCGAATCCAAACTCTGAAAGGATCTGCCGAACCCATAAAGCTTCCTGACTGGCATTGACTACGGCTCGATATTCTGCTTCTGCTGAAGAAAGAGCAAGAGCTTGTTGTTTCTTACAAGCCCAAGTGGTAGGTCCAGATCCCAGACTGAAAACATAACCTGCAGTAGACTTTCGATCATCAAGATCGCCGGCCCAGTCTAAATAAGTGAAACCAACCAACAAAGGAGTCCCCCCTATACTGTAATGAATCCCAAACTAAGTTGTACCTCGAATATATCGAAGTATTCTTTTTTATGCTTTCCAGTTACTTTCATGAGGTGTTTGCATATAGCGGGCATCACGACCAACGGCAAAAGAAAGGCCAGGACAAGAATGAGTCAAGTATAAGAGACTACCAACAAGCTGACGATACAAGGTGGCATCTACTTGAGGCGAAGTACAAGTGGCAGAAAGTTTGACTCCAGACTGGAAGGGAGAAGGGGTTGGTTTACTATCTTCCATGTGAAAGCGACGAAGAAGGTCACAAGCATACTTAGACTGGGAAAGAAAGATTCATTCTTTGGTTTGCAAGACTTGGAGACCAAGAAAATAATGCAAATGTCCTAAGTCTGACATTTCAAAATTTTGCTTAAGACTGGATTTCGCATGGGTTAAAAGCTTAGGGACATTAACAGTAAGAATAAGATCATCAACATATAGAACAAGTATGATGAGATGGTTTCCTACTTTCTTGGTATAGATATTGGGGTCAAAATGGCATCTAGAAAAACCAGTGTCAAGTAGAAAGCTATCCATTTTGGTATACCAAGCTCTAGGAGCTTGCTTAAGGCCATATAAGCATTTCTTAAGAAGACAGACAAGGCTAGAGTTATTCTAAACATATCCAAGAGGTTGTCCATGTAAATTCCCTCCAATAAATCACCATGTAAGAATGCAGACTTGACATCCATTTGATGGACTTCCAAGTTATGTAAGGCTGCAAGGGAAAGAACAAGGTGGATGGAGTTCATTTTTGCAACAGGAGCAAAGGTTTCATTGTAGTCAATCCCTTCAACTTCGGAAAAACCTTTGGCAACTAACCTTGCCTTAAGTCTTTCAACACTTCCATCTGATGCATACTTAGTTCTATAGACCCATTTACATCTGACAAGTTTTCTTCCTTTTGGAAGAGGTACAAAATCCCAAGTATCATTCGCCATTAAGGAGCGATATTCTTCATCCATAGCTGCATCCCAATCTGGATTTCCTGAAGCTTCTGCAAAAGTTTCTAGATCATGATTCTCTGAAACTTGAGCCAAAAGTGAAGAGGCTCACTGAAACTAAGAACGTGTTCGACGTTGATCTCTAGGATCACTGGCAAGATCACCAGTTACTTCACATGTTGAACGAACCCATCGAGGAAGCAATTGTGCTGGTGCAAGTGGAGGAACATGAGCAGGCGGAGATGGATTTTTATCCTCACTGTCATCATCAAAACTGGAGTTGCAAATCTGTCAAGGAAGTTGGAAGCAGAAGAAGGCACAATCGTCGAATCAGGCTCGTTGGCCAAAGATGGCACAACTGCCAAGTTAGGCTCGTAGGCCAAGAGATTTTCATCAAATTTAACATCTCTTCTAATGATTATATCATGAGAATGTGGTTGAAGAAGTCTATAACCTTTTACATCTTCAGAATATCCAACAAATATGCATTTTTCACTTTTAGGCTGCAATGCTTTCCATTTTTCATTTGGAATGTGAGCACATGCTTCACTACCAAACATATAGAAGTGACTTACATCTGGTTTAAATTTACTCCATGCTTCTTCTGGTGTGATACCTTGTAAAGCTTTAGTGCGGGTGCAATTAACTATGTAATTTGCACAATTTATGGCTTCAGCCCAAAATTGAAGACTTAGTCCCTTAGATTGGATCATACAATTAGCCATTTCTTTTAAAGTGCAGTTCTTTCGTTGAACTACACCATTTTGTTGTGGTGTATATGGAACAGTCTGTTGTTGTTGGATTCTTTGTTCAGTGCAGAGAGTAGTGAACTTTTTGTTAACATATTCTCCTCCATTGTCAGATCTTAACTTAATAATTCGATGACCAGATTGTTTTTCAACAAGGGCCTTGTAGGCCAAGAACATATTAAATACTTCGCTCTGAAGTTTTAGGAAATAAACCCAAGTGCATCTGGAGTAATCATCAATGAAAGTTTAAAAATATTTGAAACCAGAAAATGAAGCAGATGGAAGAGGACCACACAAGTCACTATGCACAAGCTCCAAAGAAACCGAGGCGTGCCAAGAGGCACGTTTGTCAAAACTATCCCGATGATGTATTCCGAGTACACAACCAGAACAAACACCATCCTGCAAGATACCATTGGAAGACCTGTCGCCATATTGTCTTTCCAAAGTTGTTGCAATGAGCGATAATTTAAGTGATCAAATCGTTCATGCCAAAGTTTGCTCAAGTTATCACTATGAGCAACAAAAACTAATAGAAAAGGTGATGACCCGAAGTTGTTAAATTTGTACAACCTGGTAATATCATCAACAATTCCGAGAGCTAAGACATGTTGAGGATCTTTAAAATCCTTAATTACAACTTGGTGAGGTGTAAACGTTACAGTTTTACCTTCATTAGAATGAGTGATTTGATAGACTGACAACAAATTGCAGGAAATTCTTGGAACAGATAGTACATCACTAAAATGGCCATTATCTACTGGAATTGTTCCAGATACTACAACACTTAGAGATCTATCATCACCAACAAATATTTGTTTAGTGTTACATTCATGCATAGTAGAAAAGATGGCTTGATTCTTAGCCATATGATAAGATGCTCCAGAATCAATGAGCCATTCATTTGAAGTAGAAGAAGAAGATGCAGTATAAGAATAACCAGAAGCACAAAGTGCATGTCCATGAGAGGTAGATTCTGAAGACGAATCTAGGTTGATGTGGTGCTTCTTCATTGTTGATTCCAACGCTGCCATCTTCTTGAAACACTTAGATGCATCATGATTATCTTTCCCGCAATAGTTGCAATGACGCTCAGTGTTCTTTCCTTTTGGCTTGGATCCTTTGTCATTTTTTAAAAGAGCTGACTTAGAGGGTTTGGGACCCTTGTTTGGCTTATTATTACGAAAATTTTGTTTCTAGGGAGGCTTGGACTTTTCTTTCTCTTGGGACAATAAGGCTTTCCCAGATGTATCTGCATTGTTAATCATTCCAAGATGGATGAGCTTATCTTTCTCTCTAATCAAGGAATCACAAAAGGATTCACGACTAGGCTCTTGATAGCTAGTTGGATTCAAAGATTCTTTCATGGAGTAAAATGTAGATACAAAAACAGAATATGCAGGTCCAAGTTTGGAAAAAATATGATAAATGCATTGTTTGTCTTCCCTCTTAATCTTGCATTCTTCACATAAGAGTCTAAGAGTTTTGTACTTCGATAAATAATCTTGAATGCATGAAAAATCACTTGGATTTGAATAAAACCAACTCATTTTTGAGTTGATGAGCTCGAATTTCATTGTATTTACCAAACACAGCTTCCAACTTTTCTCAGGCTTTATCAGGTTCATCAATTCCACATATGTGGAATCAAAAATCAGTAGAGATTGACATCCCAATCAATCCACAAACTTCATCACATCTATTTGCCCATTTTATTTTCTTATCATCATCAATGGGTTCTGTTTCTTTCCCTAAGGTAATTCTGAAAAGTCCCCTACTTCGTAGAACATCCTCCATACGAGATTTCCATGAGAAATAGTTGGAACTGATAAGTAGAATATCAAAAGGGGCGGCCATATTGTAAATTAATGGCTGTCAAAACAAAAACCAATAATCTGGATGCGAGGAGCTTGAAAAAAATGGGTTGTTTCAAAAAAATGGCACTGAAAACTGACTCTGTATGATGAAGTTATGCATGATCAAAGAAAATGTTGAAGTTGTCCCCAATAGTGACGTGGCAGATAGAGAATGACCAACTAGAAAAAAAAAACCCCCCTCTTCCCAAGATGAACCTTTGAAAATCACTTTACAAGAAAGTTGTTTTAAATGAATCACTTTTGTAAAATAAGTTATTTTCACTTTTACAATGATGTTACTTTAAATAGTGCAGCAAAAAAATTAAAAAACTCAAGTGACTCACTTTTTCTTAATTTAAGTGAGATGCACTTTTACAATAAAGTAACTTAAAAATTAGAAATTGCATGCACCTTTTTTTTTAAATAACTTAATAAGACTTGAACTCAAGATCTATTAAGGAATAAAGCAACTTTGAACCAAGTGAGCTAATATTAAAAGGTACGTAAAAGAAGGGAAGGAGAAAGGAGTTTTTTTTTTTTACTCCCCTCTCTCGGTCTCCGTGCTTGCCTCTTTTCCTGAAAATCACACCACAAACCAAAACGAAAAAAACTTTTCCACACTTTTGGGGTTAGATCTCGTTAGCTTTCCCGGAAAGTCTATGTTTTCTCTTTGTTTCTCATTCGTCGTGATCCCATAAGGTGCACAGCAAAGAGCATACGCAACCGAGAAAAACCCTTTCCCCTTTTTTATTCTAATTCACCGCGATCACGCAAGGTGCACGGCAAAGAGCATACGCAAACAGGGAAGGCAACAATCCAAAACTAAAACGAAAAAAATAAATCTAATAATAAAACTGATAAAATATGAGATATATATATATATATATATATTTTAAACCATTAGAAGAAATTTCAACTCAAAATGGGCCTCCTAAGGAAAATAATAAAATAATAGTTAAAATAATAAAATAATATTTATTAAAATAATAAAATAATATTTATTAATTTTGGAGGAAGAAAAGAAAAAAACTACTTTTTTGTTTGTATTTTCGGCATATCTCCCTATGTTTTTACTCAAATTTTGATCGGTAGAGCTCGTTGGATGCGGAATTAAATTCCGCATCCAACGGGTACCCACTCTGCATTCTTTTGACGGACCCCACTACCCCAAAAACAAGAAATACATGAAAAAACGTGATGATGATGTGTAAAAGGAAGGAATTATAAACAGTCCAGGAAAGCAAGAAAGGATAAGGACAGAGGAAGGAATGTGAGCCATAGCCAGTGGTTGACCCAAACCAACCAGATATGAGGGTAGTAGGTGCGGGGGGTAGCAGAAGTGGTATAAGAATAAGCACCTTGAATTTTTTTACATTCATGTGTGATGGTGAATGCTTTTGGCTACTTAATGGTTACTTTGTTTCTAGTTTTGACACATTGAAATGATTGAGTTAATTCAGCATAGTTAATAGTTAAGGCATGCAAGTAAGAATCCTAACCTGTTGGAGCGCCAAAGCCTTTTGTTCCAGCTTTATATCTTCCATTACATATCGGACCCATAATGTCATCATCAAGTTTTCCAGGTATTTCTTGTTTTTGGGGTAGCGGACTCCGTCAAAAGTATGCAGAGTGGGTACCCGTTAGATGCGAAATTTAATTCCGCATCCAACGAACTCTCCCGATCGAAATTTGAGTAAAAACACCGGGAGATATGTCGAAAATACGAACAAAGAAAGTAATTTTTTTATGATACCTATCCCCAAATTTATATTAAAAAAATTGTTTAAGACCTATACAGTATTTCAAATTTAAAGCAATTTCATTGGCTAACACATGATGACATGGAATTTGAACTAGGGTTGAAGGGCCCATTTTGAGTTAAAATTTCCTCTAATGAAAAATAAAAAAACGTCGTTGTAACATTATACCTTCAAATCTGATGAAATAGGCGTTTCTGGAGCAATGGAAAACCATTTTCGATCAAACGAAAAGTATTTCCGAATGGAAGCGGCGCTTTGGATGAAATGGAACACCTCCCACAGCTCAGAAATGCATAGAAATTTTTGAACCAGAAACTCTTTCAAAGCTCCAGCAACATCAGCTCCAGATCTAAATCATCAACGGAAGCGGCTCTTCATAAACGCT
Source organism: Pseudotsuga menziesii (assembly GCA_001517045.1). Lineage (NCBI taxonomy): Eukaryota > Viridiplantae > Streptophyta > Pinopsida > Pinales > Pinaceae > Pseudotsuga > Pseudotsuga menziesii. The sequence goes on from LPNX010987788.1 coordinate 99,475, forward strand.
CTGATACCATGTTCGGGTACACAGGGTACTCCCAAAAGACTGAACACCTAGAGTACCCACTCACACAAATAGATCACAGATCGACACACCGATGTTTTGACGTGGTTTAAACCCTCGAGAAGGAAACACTCCACGGCCCCAGCCAAATAACTACTTGAGGCAATTTATTATGCAAAAGAAAGAAAGTTACAAATGAGCTTCTCATAATCGATCAACTAGCCAAGGACCCTCCATGCTCTTTAAATAGATATCATGGACCAATCGAGTGTTAAGCCAAGAATCAAGGGTAAGTATGATCTAAGAGAAGATGAACCGTCGGATCACTCTATGTCTAGAACATATTGTGACCATCGGATTAGATATTTACAAATGCATACTAAAGAAACACACTTTTCCTAACAGATATATTATAACGAGTTGATCTTAACTAACTCCTAAGTGTCTAAATATCCTAACATTTCGGTGGCAACAAACAATTTGTGGCAGTTGACAATGTATTTCAGTGGCAACAGAAAGTTTCTTTTTATTTGTAAACTTAATTTCAGCAAAGAGATGATAAAGTTGTACAGTGATTTAGAGATGACGAAGAAATTTGGAGGATGGTCAAGATGAAGTTTGATGACTTGATAGTGGACAAGTTGATGGCATGGTAATGGACAAGTTTGTTGAGCATAGGTTGATGAGCTGAGGTTGATGAACAGAGGTTGATGATAGTGATGCAAGTTGAGTCTTGCACTTGAAGAGTAAACTCCTCACCCTTTCTTAGTTGGAGCTAAGAAAATCAAGTTGGGTTCTGTTGTTAGAGTTGGTGCTCTTTGTATCTGTTGGTGTAGATTGTAATCGCGAAGATTGTTGTCTTCCATGTACAATACATAAAACAAGTTTACCAAACAAATGTTGTGTTCTCTTGTGGTGTGCTACTTGTTATGATTCAGTAATCTAGTTGATAATATGCTTATGATTAAGTGTTGATTAGTTGATGGATACTTATGTAATTATGATATAATGTATTGATGAACTTTGCTTAGTCGATAGAAGTTAAAAGAGTTTTAAATTGCCTACCCACAGATTCACCCCCCCTCTCAGTGTGACCATTGTGTCCAACATAAGGATGAGCAATTGGTGCTCTCCATACTGAGCAAACTTGGCCTAGAATTCTCAGTGTTTGAATCTACCTTTCACTCTGGGAGACTGACTACTCCTAATTGGCGAATGCCATCCCTTGATGCCTTCACAGTGTCTCTAATCCAAGAACAAGACAAGCTGATACAAATGGGAACTCTCAGAGCCTCTCCAAATCAAGCTCTTTTAGCTAGCGAGACAAGGAATGCGCAAGCAAGAAGGAAGCAGAAAGGTAAAGAAAAGAAAAATACTGAATTTGAACCTAAAGATGAGTTTGATCCATCAGATGAAGCCTCGAGCTCTAGGAAGGACAAACATCAAAGGTCCGAGAATGAAAAGTGCTCCTACAGTAAGAAAGGAAACAATACATAGAAATATTGTATGAAGAAGACAATAGATCAAATGACAAAACTCGTTGAGTAGCACAATATTTCCCTCCCTAAAGGCGCAAGGAAGGCTAACTCTGGAGACAAGACTGAAGATCATGAAGAGAGATGACATGCACTTAAGGCTATTTGTTCAAAATCACATGCCTTCCTCATTGATTCAGGAGTCTCCAATCACATGGTTTCAACCAGAGAATCATTCTCTTCATTACAACTTATCGATGGTCCGAGTATTCACATGGGTGATGACACTCAAATTCAAGCTGAAGGAAAGGGTTCAATCAAGTTAAAGCATGGAGTGTTCAAAGATGTACTCTATGATCCCTCCTTAGCTATAAATTTGTTATTTGTATACCAGATGACACATACTGGCCCACCAAAGCAAGTAGTATTTGGTCCCGACTCAGTGGAGATCTCAGATAGCTCAACTGGGAAGATTATAGCAAAAGGTGTTGCAAACCATGCCTCTAAGGCATATGAACTCTCACACTTTCTTCCATACTCAGATCTAGTACAGTCTCAACCAAGGTTACAAAAACCGAACCGATGGACGAACCGACGGACCCCTGAGAACTGGAACCGAACAAAAACCGGGAAAAAAACCAGATCATAAAACTGGTCCACCAAAAATACATAAAATATTCAAATTTTTAATTTGTTTAAAATATTCATGTGCATCCATGTGAATTCAAACCATTATACACAAAATAGGCAAAGTTTCTCATGTATATAGCAAATAAGAGTTCACAGAACCAAAATAGCACTTAACATCGAGTGCAATCCATGTCTGAATCAAAATACATCAACAAAAAGGTTCTAAATGTCCTATAGAAAAGACTAGAGTCAAAGACTAAACAATCTAATCATCAGAATCGGCTGAATCCTCAGGATCAAAGGCCTCAGACTCTGAACCATCATCTACATCTTGATCCTCAATATAGGGTGCTCAGACTTGGGCCACCAGACTTGACTCCCCTGGTCCAATAGGCACATGTCCAACATCAACTCCCACATCCTGTTGTTGTGGAAGTGGGTCCAAATCCAGTCGTGAGAGGTCTTAAACAAATCTATGTTGCCAAGGCATCCCTATTTAGGGCTTTAATAATTCTTGATAGCTCTGTTAGGACTAGAATGGACCCTTGGCAACCTCATCCAAGGTTAGAACAATTTACGACAACCTTCTAATCTTCAGTACCCTCTACTAGGGTTGGAACTATCCATGGCAGCCTTCTGTGAGCTTGGATCTAACCTCGGTACCCACCAATCAGACCTCAACAGCCTCCAATCGGACCTCAACTGCTTATGTAGGGTGGACCAGACTTTGGCCAACTGCTAAATTTTTTTTTTAAAAATGATTTTGGGGCCACCGTACAGACCGGTACAGACCTGCCGATTTTATGGAAAACCTGGTTCGGTATCGAACCGGCCCAAAACGATTTGGGAGGTCGATTCGGACAAGAAAACCCTAGACCAGGGCTGACCGACCAGGTTTCTGGTTCCGGTCTTGTTCCTACATAATTGGTCTCAGCTACCATTTGAAAGGGAAGGTAAAACCATTCTACCTACACCTTTTACATATGATAATGTTTCCATTAGTGTTTCAGATTCAGAATCCGAAGCAAACGACCCAATTGAATCAGTTTATGAAATTGAAGATGAAGTTCACAGTGATCCAAATCCAGTCCCTACTCCCAATCCTAGGCCTAAATGGGCACAAACGATTATTGAGGTAGTTGGGATCATGACTGGAGAGCCATCTAACATGACGAGAACAAGATCCCAGTTTCAAAAAGAAAGCCTTGCACTATGTCAAGCAAATTCAAAGAGGTGCAACAAGCTCCCAGAGAGATGCTACATGATAAGGTCTGATCAACAATTTTGCTCACTGAAGAACAAATTGGATCATGTCACTCTTCCTCCAGAAAGAAGAGACAAAGGAAACATTCCTTCTCCTATCCATTACCAGATTGGAAGAAGATGGAAAGTTCACATGCACAGCCCTAGGAAACTAGTGCACACAAGAACCATCGCTCTGCATTACTGCTCCACAGAGATATAGATTGCAGAAACATTTTCACAAGTTTTTACTCAAGAAGATTTTTTTTCTCTTAGTATGAAAGCTTGTTCCTGATTTTCCTGCTTATTTTGAGGGGGGTTCCCATGAGAATTTCCCCACTTCCTCAGTTTTCTTAAGCAGTTATTATTTTTTGCATTTAGATTGTATGGGTGACCTTTGGTCTTAGTTGCCAGGGCCCAAGTTGTCCAAAGTCAAGATTAAGGGGGGGTGTTGAGATTATTATTAATCCTCCCGTTGACCACATAGTCTATTTGTCAATTTTCCTAGCTTAGGAGGTCTTCATCACTCCACTAGTACATGGGGGACACGCCTAGGGGACATCTACCACTTACTGCACCTGATTGCATGAGTTTAGGTACCCCAGGGACCAATCCCTATAATTTAGGAACCTACTCTAAGTGCCAACAGCAATCTCCAGCAGTTGACTCTAGTAGGTATTCAGTTAAATCCAGTTATGCTCCGGTTCCCATCAGTTAGATCACTCCCAATCATCCTAGCGCCAGTTTCCATGATTTAGGCGAAGTAAGGCGCATTTGCTCACCTACCATCTTCAGTTAACTGGTTGTGAACTGTTTTAGTGATCCAGAGTTGCATTAGTGAGCTCTAGCGGTGATTTTGCCACACTGAGTTAGCTACAGAGTCAGTCTAGGTTGGTAATACAATATATCCTAATAAAACGTAATACAATATATCTTAATAATATATCTCATGTTGGTTACGTATAAAATGTAATAGTAACACATTTAGTTACATATTAGTTTATGGCATAGTTTAAACTTTATTATACAATATAGTTTTACACACATATAAGTTTATTTACTCTGGCAGCTTGGCTACTAAAATGTGAATTCGATGCAAGTAGATATTATGTCAACTAAAATCTCATGTTTGATTTTGCAGTATTGCGGGGGTTTTCCTTAATCCCAATGACCAACAAATATTGGCTCACAAATCATTTGTGCTTCCACCACCAATTCTATTCAGTCGTGTGTGGAGCTACTTGCTATGAAAACATTTTATGGCATGCACCTACAGAATAAGGAATGGATTGCTGAATTCAATTTCAAATACACTTTTCAATGTTCACAATTGTTCAGTTTAGCCCGCACCATCAACACTCATGGTAATAGTTTTGTGGAATCTAAACTTCCGTCCACGAAATTCTTCTATCATCAGATTGTTTGACGTTGTCCACTAATACCCAAAAAATCAAAATGTAATAAGAGGTTGAAAGACTTGTAAGCTCCATATTATCCAGGAAGTTTGATACCTCTACTGGATGATGAAGAACCAATTTCTGCACATCAGGATGCCAAGATTCCCCTGAAGCAAGAGGCACATTCTCAAACGATGCACCGAACAAAGATCTCACAACCATATTAAGTCCATCTAGGCATTGAGAGAGGGGAAAATAAGATGCAATTACCTGCAATTCAGGAGGCCAGTCATATTCTGCCAAAAATATTACCCTTAATAAATAGATAAAGCTTGAAAAAACATATCATATAGAGAGTGAAATCGTCCTTTTTCCTTTCAAAAAGTCATAATAGAGATAAAGAAACCCCTACAATCCGTTATCACTAAATTATTCCAGGTGCACAGAGCAAGCTTAAGTGAAAATTCAGACTGTTAATATGGTTCTTCTGTTGGTCCATGATGTTGATGAGCCAACAAAAAAATAACATTAAGCTAGAAAAACAAATACAGCTTTAAAGTTTAAACAGCCTTAGAGAGAAACATGAACATACAGAAGATTCCAGATTACAAGAAGAGGCTTTCATCATGCCAGTGTAATAAGCTTCATCCCATGGTTCAACAGTCTCATCATTACCGCCACATATTTTCCTCTTAAAATCACTGATTGATTGAAGTTCCTGTTCCACATCATAAACTATTACAGTAAGCATTCACTGAATGAAAATTAACATGCAGCCAAACAAAATCAGTTATAACTGGACAACACGTATCTTCCATTGTTCACTTTTTAAGGGCGAAACAGAAAGAAGTGTCTGTAATTATTAATACACCGATGCACCCAACGTTTCCCAGTCACTATCTTCTATGATGTGCGTTACAAATTATTTTCACAATTGTGATAAAACCCCCAATTTTGCATGGGCGTTGAAACAAACAATATTTGTTTCTCAAATATGAACACAGTTCACTTACTGAATATCCAATTTAAGTAGGAAAGCAGGTTATAATCCATATAGGACAGTAATAAATAATTGAGTAATGAATAAAATGATGAATGATGTTTACAATGCCATGGGACAGTGTGCTTAAATACGCATTGACTGGTCACCATGGATTCACTGAGTAATTTAGCCCTATTTATGCTTCTTTCACCAATCATTTGCTGGGTTAAATTTATGAACTGTTTGAGAGCGTTTTGCAGGTCTAAAATATATCATTAAGATACTTTTATAACATTCTCGTAAGTAGGTTCAGATCTAGTATACATTTCTGTGTTAATTGCAAGCTGTTTGAACTTTGAAGCATTAAAATTTTAATTTTTCTTGCATCATTGATTGTCTATAGTAGATCTGCAATCTTCTGTCACTGTCAAAGTATAACTAACATCATAAAATATAGCAAGTTGACGGTGCATAAAAAGTAACCAATTGATCCTTTAAATTATTAAATTTAAACAACCGGATGCTTGTCCTCTTCTAGATTGGTTTGCACTCACATTTAATCACGTTGGAATGCTGGAATTTCTTGCTGTTATGATACATTTGTTGCTGGTCCAAATCTACTTTATATAACAGCAAGCTTATCTCATGGTAAACTGGAAACTTGAAGTAGTGGTTGATCTTTTAAAGATAAGATCTAAAACCCTAAATCAACATTGCCTAAACTATAATCCAGATCTGAAATCTTTCCAACTTAATTTCACAGTAAAATAAATCTCCAATACTCACCCTTTGAAACTTAGTTGTGTTTCGGGAATCCCCCTAGTGCTAGGTCTTTATCCTATGCACTGAAGTGAAGACAAGTTGTTGTGAAGGTGACAGTGGCAACACTTCTAAAAGTTGCCCTCAACTAAACCCTAGTGAAGACATTGCACTTTAGGGGTACTAGTGTGTGTTGTAACAGGGTGCATGGCCCCTTGCAAAACCATTAGACATACTGTATAAGCTTTCAATAAGGGCACTGTTACCAACTAAGTTGGACCTAGTTGGACTTTCAGGCAAGCCAACAATGTATAAACAAGCACACTTGCTCATGATCAGAGTTCAGAAGTCCGCCAGGCCTTTTTTGGGAATTTTTTTTAATTATTATTTGTGACACATGTTCATACCCCCTTGGGGAAATTGTAAAAAATGTGCTAGCATGGTCAATTTTATAAAAGACTCAGCTTCCTAGATCAGACATCAAGTCGACTAGCCCAGAGTGTTTTTTCCCTCGGTAATTATTTGTTGTTGAACAAAAGACTAATATTTTTTGAGTTTTTCACTCACACCTCCAGAGTCCAAAGATGGGGTAGTCGTCTTGGTGGTTAGGCCTTAGGGGGTTATTAGAGCCTCTGTGTCAATGTTTATAAACATGCTAGGCATTCCAATTGAGTCGTATGGACATGTCTAGGTCCCCCTAGATTTTTGTTCAATTCCAAGAAAATTATTTTTTACCGCAAAATTAAGCCATTTTTAATGGTTTAATTAAAAAAATTGTAAAAGGCATAAAAGATGGGTCTGAAGTCCGTTTTTGGCGTGGGGATGCTCGTTTTCACGCTCAGAGCATCCCCTTTACCCCTGAGACCACTTTTTCTATGATTCGGGCCACTAAAACATCCCGTAAGGCATTATTTCTCTAATGGTGCGTCAAAATGGCAATTTAATGCTAATCATGCGATAAATTGGCACAAAAGTAAAAAATGACTTGTTTAAAAGGTGGTGTGACATGGCAAATGGGCCCCTCATGTATTAGCGACTTCATCCAAGTGCAAAGGAGTCAAAATTTGGTTAAATTTTAGAGTTACGAATCATATTTTTGAATGATGACGCCAACCTTCATGAATTAGCAAATACATTCAAAACCTCTTCCTCACGTGTGGATGTCCCACGCTAATTTTTGGCGTGTTGAAGTGGTGTTTGTTTAATGGAGAGGTGGCAAAGGAGTTTGAAGATGCGCCAACCTCATTGAACTCGCACGAATGGTGTTTGCATTGGCGATTTGGGAGATGGCCAGTTGGTGGAGGGAGGTCGCCTACCTCATGGAAGGTGGTGCCTCCTCCATAATTGCCACTCCACTTCAACTCAAGTTTATCACTTAAATCACTCATGCAACTTAACGTGACCTCCGACTTCATCTTAAGTGGTGGATCCTCCCCACACCTCCCCCCCCCCCGGCTCTCTCATTTTGATATTTAAGCGGGCATCCTTTCCTCATTTTCTCATGGTCAGAGGACCGAGGGTATGATCTCGTTGTATTGTATTGCATTATTGATTGGAATGATAAAAGGGTTTGGAGGTCTCATGTGGTGCATGGCTCAAATGTTGGATGATCATTGTCTGATGTTGTTGCTGAGGTAATCAGTAGAATTTCTTTTATGCATTTGCTATTCCTTGTCAATCCTAGCCTCGTTGAAGGATTAGCACTAATCAGTAGTGTTAAAGATAATGCAGTTGCGAGACCCATTCTCAGGGAGGATGGTACCCTAGTAAGTTAACTAGGGTAGAGTAAGACCCTAGAAGGTACCCTAGGGCCCCAAGTATCTCCTAGGGTTCTTGGTCTAGGACCAAGCAGGTTGATGCCATGGCAAAGTCCCTAACATATGGTTAGGGCCCCTATATGTCTCTAGGGTATTCTGGTCTGGACCAGACAGTTTCTTGGAAACGATGTCCAAGCAGATCCAACATGTTGACACAGAGACTTCCTGGTTTGCGACCAGACAGATTCTTGGTCTAGGACCAAGCAGTTCCTACAGGTACATTTATGGTCAGTTAACCAGGTGGATCTTGGTCAAGTTGACCAAGATGATGATGTGTGATGTCCTCTCTCCTATTCGGTTATTGATAGGTTGTTTCTCAAGGGAATGGCCACCCCTTAATGATGTCACTAGCACCTAACCCTTAGGAGCAGTATTGAGGACCAGAGGATCACATCACCCAGTTTGGATTTTCTCCTTATACAGTGATGATAAAGATGTATGGAACACACATGACAATATACCTTGAAAGAGAAAAGATTAAAGTCCTTGGTCCTTTACGATACACCTTGGTCATGTTGGTCTTGTAGGTAAAAGAGAGGTTGTTTGTCCGACTTTATGGTACACCTTGGTCTTATGGGTATGAGGGTTGTCTTACTTTCTTTTTATGACCCCTTTGGTTGACTTATGGTCCTTTATCTTACTTGGTCCTAGCACTCTTATTATGTGTACCCTTAGCATGATGACTTTTATTTTATGATTTTTATTTTTTGACCATTGGTACCCAATCCTAAGTTCACTTAACTTTATTTTATGTTTAACCATCCTAAAACCTAGGATTACCCAAGTGACCTTTCTAGAAGGCTTGTCAAGATTCTAAATAAGTTTCACTTTTCCATTTCTAGCAAGTATCTTGACATGAGAAGAAGCTCAGATCTGATCCTTTGCTGGTTTGTGCTTGACGCCTAGGGTTTCTCCTACTTTGGGTGGATGTTTTGAGTTCTTATTGCTCCTATCTTCTTATGGAATAGTTCATGATTGTTTTAGGTGACCTTATGAGATGATCTATGAATTGTATAGTGCTCTTCGTACTAGGTCGTGACCTTATGGGTTGAGCTATGGATTGTGTATTGTCTTCTTGCTGAGCTGTGACCTTATGTGTTGATCTTTGGACTATATAACATGTTGAGTCGTGACCTTATACACCTAATTCGTGGACTGTGTGGGACTGTGTGACCTTCCAAGTTTTGGTTGTGACTCTATATACTGTTAGTTGTGACTGTATATACTAGTGGGTTGTGACTGTGACTGTGTTAATCTCTCCTAACTGGGCTATGGACTGTGATGATCTCCCTCAGCCTTAATGTGAACTATGGTAACCTTTTCTAGCTAACTTAGCCATGGCTGATTTGACCTTACCTCCCTGGCCTTGACTTGTTTGCAGCCTATCTTGAATTGAGTTGTGGTTGTATTAAGCCCTAAATGACAAGGGTCTTCACACTTGATGATTGAGGTATCATGTTTACTATTGTATGTGTCTAACCTTAACCTACAGCTCTCTATCTCTCTCTCTCAAGGTATGTCATCCGTTCCTTTTGGCAGCTTGTCCTTTCATTGTCAAGATCTGGCCCCTAAAGTATCTGAGTATAAGGCAGATCCAAACCAGATCTAAATCAACATTGTTATAGTTCATTAGCACTGCTCTTTAGTTGTTGATTCATTAGTATGTTTTACATGGTACTACTGCTACTGTCTCTTGCATCTCAAGGACAAACTTTAGCACAGTGACCATTGAGGAGTGCTAAAGTTAGAACAGATGAAAATTTATCTTCTAATTTGTCTTCCTAGTTTGCATCTAGCACTATGTTGGAATTTTGTTTAGTGTTACTATTGTATTGTCCTGCATCTCGAAATTTTTCTTATGTTACCACTTTTGTACCTTTACTTCGTCTAAGTAGTTGACTGAAGTGATGTACAAACTTGTTAATTTTTTAAAAACCCTAATCTAACCCAAAACTTTAAAAAGTAGGAGTGAGTAAAGTAATTTCTTTGCTCTCTTAATTGATTTATGTTCAAGATTTAAAATTTTGCATGATAATTTGCTTATGGGTATGCTCTTCTTGTCTTTAGCATGAATTTTTACTAGATTTGACAAGTCTCTTGGTAAGTGTGAAGGTGCTTTACAGGTGCTTCTCTTGGATTTGTGTGAGATCTTGCTTACTTCTCTCACTCTCCAAGAACTCATTATTGAAGAGACATAGTCCCTCCGCTCTCCACTAACAGACTCCGTAGCCCAAGCATTCCCAAGCTTGAGCTCTCGCTCTCTCTCTCTCTCTCTCTCTCTCTCTCTCTCCTTCAAATTTAAATCGAACTTTCCTCTTTGGTTACGGTTACTCACATGCTTAAGTAGTTTAGTTTCCCTTTCAAAGAATATCTAAAGGATGATCTTTTTAAGCATGTTTCTAGATCTAGAATTGTAAAGCATCATTCTTAGAATAGATCTAGTATTGTTAAGTACTAGTGCATATTTTTCGATCATTCAGTATTTAACTATTTTATGCTTTTAACGTTATATTTAGCACATTTGGTGCAAGATAGGTGGATGGTTTTTGTCTTTTGTTGATGGACAAGGAGAAGTGCTACTAGAAAATTGAAGATTTGCGCCATCCAGAGCCTTCCAGAGCAACATTCATTTTTCTTGCTTCATTCCTAAAACCTGTAAGCCTTTGGATCCAGATCTGTAAGGAACATGTTGATGAAATTGTCATTGATGCCAACATGGTCTTGATGTCATCGATATCACCACTTTGTTGAACTCTTGAAGAAGCCCTGCTGATGATGCCGAAGACCCTAGAGATAATCCTGAAGCCTTGGCAGACAATGGAGAAGCCCATGAAGTCTTGGGACCCTTGATGAAGACCCTGATGACCTTGCAAAGGTCATGGAGCCCACTACTGGCAATTCAAGTCATTTCATGATGGCCTGCACAAATTGAAGAAAATATGAGTAAAGGATCTTGTCAATGCAAGCAAGCCCTCATAAGATGATAGCCCTTGTCATGCCCTTTCCAACGGTAGGTGGCACGTCACTTGGTTCCTCATGGTTGATGAGATATTAACTTTTGAAGTTGACCCAACGAAAATTATAAGTCAGCTCAGTCAAACACAAAGTCAGCTCAGTCAAAGTTTTATTAAAAAATAATAAAATATTTTTATAGTATGTCGGCCCCATTAAAAATAAATTAAATATGTATGTCGGCCCTAAAATTATGGAGGATAAACTAGTATAAATACCCCACGCAACTCTTCATTTTTCATATGGAAATTTCGGCCATCTCTGAGGCAGCCGCAGGAGCAGTGGAAATTTTTTGTTGGGAGCAGCTCGTTTTGTGTGGAAATTGTCTGTGGAGCAGCAAAGATTTAGGGCTGGTCATTTTCTACAGCAGTCTTTGTCCTCAGGCTGCTACAGCAGCTCTTAAAGGTCTGAGATTTTTCAAGTTTTTTTTCTCTGTATCCTCGTGGGAGCAGCATCTCTGGAAATTCTAGCTGACTGAGGAAACCTATAGCAGACCTTTTGTTGAGGCAGAACCAAGTTTGAAAAACAGTCCTCTGTGGAATTTTTGTGAGGTTCTTGGCAGCAGCTGAGAAGAGACCCGAGGTTAAGTGCAAAAGCAGAAGAAGTAGATCCAAACCTTCCACGGAGATTTTGTTTTTGGAATGAACCGTCTGATTTTTGAAGAAAGAAAACAGTCCTGAATTTTGTAAGCCCTAAACTCAGGTTCAAGTCTGCAAATACATAGTGAGAAGGTATGTACAGTCTGATTTTTTTTTCAGCAAAGGTTGACGCTGTCATTTTCCTTTATCTTCTAATTTTTGAAGCAGTCCAAGCTTGACCCTGGTACAAGATTGATGTGCTCCAAAGTTGACAAAATTTGCAAGCAATTCTCAGTCCAGTTTTGGCATGATTTGAGCTTCTTCCACACCATATACACAATCTGGTTTTGATTTGTGTGGGAGGTTTTGCACAGCACAACAATGATGACAGCCCTTTGAAGAATGTGCAGTGCTAGAGTCTAAGCTGAATACACAGTCTGAGTTTTTGCAGCGTAGCAGCAGCCATGTTTTCAGTGGTCTGAGGACATATGGACGAGTGGACTGAGACCCAAAATATCTCACAGAGCAGCAGAGTCAATACACAATCAGTCCATTCTTGTTTTTTATTGGAGTCCATTCATAGCACAAATATACAGCTCAAAA
>LPNX010987788.1:117079-159764 GCA_001517045.1 Pseudotsuga menziesii
TGTACTGCTGGGTAAATTCGGCACGAATTTCGAGGTAATTTACTGCTGCATTAAATTCTGTACGGCTGCAATTAATTCTGGCACGTGTCCCGAGATCTGTACGGCCTGTCAGCTGTACGGCCGTGGTCTGATTTGGCACGGAAATCGAGGAAAGTGACTGCTAGGGTTTGAAGGACAGTTTGTGTCTTTAATGCTGAATTTCTGCTGGTGGAAATAAGTCAGATTTTCATCTCTGATTTTCTGAATTGTACATTTACTGAAGAAATAAAGCTCTCATCTCAAAACTGGTTTTCCCCGTGGGGGTTTTTCCAGGGCAGCTTTGCCAAAAATATTTGTGTCAAATTGTGTGATGTGCATGTGTTTATTTCCATCCTGTTAATTGTTTACAGTGTGTTTAAATTGTTCAAGAATTTCATAAAGAATTGTTCATTAAACCAGCTTACTGTGAAACAAGGGTTTTCAACAAATTAAGGGCTCAAAACAGTTCAGAAATTGCAGCATCCATGTCCAATAGAGTTCACTAAAATTCGTTATCTGTTGAAGGATTTGGTTGCAATCTTGGAAGCCTTTTTCTTGGTGGAGATACATAAAGACAGCAGCATATTAGAAGGATTTTGAAGCCCTAAATAAGGCAGCCTTAATTCTCATGCCTAAAGGCTAAAACAGTCCAGCTTGACAGTGCTTAACCTCGTGAAGAGATGACATTAGGTTGCTGTTTTCAAAGCCTTATGACAGTCCATTCATGAAGTTGACAGCCTAGTCCAACACCTGAAGAGATGATAGTGTTCTCATAAAGCATTTTGACAGTCCACTCCTTGAAGACTTTGACAGTCTCTTTTATGAAGAAGGTTGACAGTATGACAGAGATTAATGACAGAGACATGAAGTCAGTAATGATGATGTGATAAATTACAGAAAACATAACAAGTACAGACATTGATTAAGTGAAGGCAATGGTATGATACTAAGTGATGACAGTGGTAATATTTGCATGCCAATGTCACCAGTATGCAGTAGATGTGTGTGAGCTTGAAATCCTGTAGATAGGCAGACTTGAGCACAAGCAATGAGTAGATTGAAGCACTTGTTGAATGAGCTGAGCATGTGAAGGTTGTTGTTTAAGTTGAATCTCTGAAGAGTCCAAGCATGGATATGAAAGCTCTAAATCCTTGATGTTTGACTGCTACATGACAGTTAAGATAGCCCAGTTTGGAGATCCTTGGAGTTTTGAGAATTGACAGCCCTATTTCATGAGGCTTGAGGAGAGAGATGACAGTTTGACATATAGTGAATATATCAGTGAATATTCAGTATTGATGAGCATGCTGGTGCGTTGATACCTTTTACCTTATGATGATCTATACACTGTATGAAGACAAAGTTGCATACAATGAAATGATGATGCATTTCATCGATCTCTTTACAGTCTGTGTAGTATGCACAGTTTAGGGAGATGATTGCTCTAACTTGTGCTGATTAGCTGAGGACATATGTAGGAGTGGATTGAGGCTACTCAGGTTCGAAAGTTGCAGGCCTAAACTAATCCGAAATGTTGCAGACTGAGACAACTCAGAACTGTCCAAAACACAAAAAGGGAGGTCAACATATAGCTCAGTCTTACACAGTGAATGCAGGAAGGGTTTAGGATGTTTTGGCTAATTTCTGTAAGGCAGCCATTTGAAGTTTAAACAAGACATTGTCATGACAGTATAATGATGATATAAATACTAACAAAGTGGCATGAAGCAGTACGTCTACAAAGAGCCAAGACATGACAAGTTGATGACAGCAGCAGTTCATTGAACAGTCCTTGATGACTCAGCAGTGTTTTGAGCAGCTGTGATTGATGATTAATGTGCACAGATATTTGAGCAGAGATTGAGACTATGAACAGCAGAGGTGATGATGAGCAGATGAACAGTAACAGCAGTGATGAGCAGTGGTACAGCAGAGTTGATGTGATGGGCAGAGAAGATGAGCAGCTTTGATGTGTCAGAGATTTCTTGTGTGACACAAGGATACTGTATTGTAAAAGCAAGCTTGTCTTGCTTTTGAGGTTAGGATACCTCAAACCCGCACATTTGGTGCAAGATAGGTGGATGGTTTTTGTCTTTTGTTGATGGACAAGGAGAAGTGCTACCAGAAAATTGAAGATTTGGGCCATCCAGAGCCTTCCAGAGCAACATTCATTTTTCTTGCTTCATTCCTAAAACCTGTAAGCCTTTGGATCCAGATCTGTAAGGAACATTGGCAGCCACTTCAAGCATTGATCAATACCGTAATAAAATATTTTGAGTAGGCTCCTTCAGAGCCCACTACCCATCCCCCTGGGGAATTTTGCATCGGTGCACCTTTTTCATGTTTTGCTTTTGTTAGTGTAGTTTTACTTTATAAATCAATATACTTTGCTATTTCAAATTTCAGTTTCATTCATTGCAAAGTAATACAATTAATAACCCCACGACTTCTCGAGTTTACCCGAAAGCGGAGAGAGATGTGTAGTAGGATTAATTAAATAACATTTGTTTGTTTATGTTGTACTCCTTTACTTTTCCAGTAATTTACTCCCCTTGCTTTCCCGATTGGGGTTTATAACCTGAAAGAGACTCTTGGGGATTTAATAAACAAGCAAACACTGTTCAAAAATCTTTAAAGTTAACAACTCCTTCGTTGTGTATGCTCTGCACCATTGCGGTCCGACCGACCAGTTGGATGCATCAAAAGCAACGTGGGTGACTGTTATCACATATACAATGCAGTTGGGCTACCATGATGGAGCATATAGATTGATCTCTTTATTTTTTCCGAGCTATTCATTCACATGGGGTTTTAGCATGGATCATCACAGCCTCAGCCATTTCAGAGCCTTGTTAGCAGTGTATCCTTCCAGGAGTGAATTT
The DNA here is from genome assembly GCA_001517045.1 of Pseudotsuga menziesii. Classification (NCBI taxonomy): domain Eukaryota; kingdom Viridiplantae; phylum Streptophyta; class Pinopsida; order Pinales; family Pinaceae; genus Pseudotsuga; species Pseudotsuga menziesii. The sequence goes on from LPNX010987788.1 coordinate 119,980, forward strand.
CACTTGTGCATTGAGATGATTTCAAGTGGTGACCTAGTTCATTTGAGCATAATAGCAGAGCATATATGGTACACACAGTTCTAGAGGGGCTTATCAGATAGAGACAGGTATATATGGTGAGATCAAGTATATGTTTCCTTGGTTGTTTGTGCTCTGTGATGTATATTAAACACCTAGCCTTGTTTTGTTAGGTTGATCATGGTGACCTATGCTTATATGTATCCTGATGCTTGAACTTTTGCTAATACTGATCAAAGAACTCAATGTTAAAGACTATTGCTCATGTTATGCTTTACACAAATATTAAACCTTAGTGCTATGTTGGTTCTGTTGCCCACCTATTTCGACTAGGTGGCAACTCCATGTACACGAAGTTGTACATATTTGTACCTTAGAAAAATCTGAGGATTTTTCATTTCTGCAGGGCTATTGCCCCTTTGTAAAACGAAATGTCCGCTCCCCTGCGTGGGAAAATTAATGTAATTTTATGTGCTAGTGTGGGTCATGTGATATGGATGCCACACCATGGAACGGGTTGTTAGGGAAGTCCCCTCATCGAGTGTTTTTCCTTTTCCAATTGACCTTGTTGAACAAACGAGTTTAATCGGTTTGGTTTTCACTCAAAATCCTCCAAAGTGGTGACGGGCGTTCTACCAGTCAATTCCATGAGGTGGCTAAGGCTTCAAAGTGTGATTCATGACCATGCTAGACATCTGTATAAAGTCTTGCGGAGTTTCGTTGTGTTGTTGTATTTTTAATTATTTTTCTAGTTGATTAATTTCACCCCTTGGTGATTGATTAACTCAGTCGTTGATGTAATAATGTAATCGCTCGAGCATGGCATTTTGTAATAGGGGCTATGAATGCAAAGAATAATTGCTATGAAACCACCTAAGCCACTGCTTCGAGTCCCATGTCATTCTGATGAGTGGTTGAGGAGATAGACCATTTTTGTCTAGGCAAGGTCTATTTTTCCTAGGGAATTAATTAAATTCCCTAAGTCAAAATTCACATTTCTTGATTTTGAAGTAAAAAATCAAGAAATGCCATGGTAAGTTGGTAAGGGTGTTCCTAAGCCTAGGAGAACTTACTCCAAAGTTTTCTACCCCCCCATGGCCTAGATATTAAATTTTCAAGTTATTTTTAATTTTTCCTAAGTCAATTCTAGGAAAATTTAAAAATTTAATTGAAATATTTTTATCTAAGGTGAATTTTAACCTATGTCTAAAGGTTAAATAATTTATTATTGGAGCTAAAGGCTAAAGTTTAAGCCTAAGGTTATGTGAGTGGCCAAACCACCACTAAAGGAAACAAGTCATGGCTAAACCCTCTCTAAATACCACCTCATAGTTAAAACCATCATCATATTTGATGGAGCGTCCATGTAAAAGAAGACAAATATAGTGGGGCGCTAATTGCCCTAGAGGAACCAAGTTTAGTGGAGACCTTCACTAAAACGTGAGGATATCAAGTTAAATGGGGCGCTACACTATAGTAAGTGGGAGCGCTAGCTACAAAAATGGAGACTATACTAAATGGAAGCGTTACCATATAGAAGGCCCACGCTAAAATCTAATGGAAGCTTTATCATATAATGGAGGCGCTAACCTTAAGGTGGGGGCCCACGCCCAAGTTCAAAAGTCAACATACATTATGGAGGGCGCTAGTTAATTGGAGGCGCAAGCATTTAAAGGGACCCACGCCAAAGTTAGAGGGCGCTACACTAATTTAGTGAGGGCACTAACTACACATGGAGGAGGCCCACGTTTATTTAGAGAAGGCCCACGTTTATTTAGAGGAGGGCCCACGTTTTTATGAAGAATAGCCTACCAATAAAGATGGACACTAGAGTTAGTGGAGCGCTAGCTCACTATAGAGGGGCGCTACATTGTTTAGAGGACGCCCCATATTTGGAGATGGGCGCTAGCTACCTTAGCCCACGTTTTACACTATTTTGGAGGACGCCATTTTTGGAGATTCCACCAAATTTGGATGGGGGCGCCTAGTTGGGCCCATTCTAATTTTTTCTTTATTTCTATTTTACTTAAAAGCTCATCCAATGGTGGAAAATTAAATCAAAAGCCTAGATCTAAAGGCTAGTATTATTTGAGACATGGATTAAGATTATGGCCTTTGATTAAAATTAATCTAAAGGTGGAGATTAATGGAGAAAAATAGAAAGCCAAATACCTAGATCTAATGGGTGAGATTAAACCCTAGATCTAGATCTAATCTCAACCATTGAGCTTCAAAGGGTTGGGGGTTTGCCTCGACTATATAATGAGGGTATCACTCCCTCATTATTCACCATCTCTTATGCTATTGTTATGCTGCCGGAAAATTCTTCTTCTCACTCTCATATTCTTGCTAGCTTGTATTGAAGTTTTGCCCAAGCTGGGCTATTTTAATAAAAATTCTTTGGAGGAATACTATGCTGCAATTTTTCATGATCTACATTTCCTGAGGTAACCTTGTATTTATTTTGTTTGCATTGGTTGTATTTTTCTAGTTAGCTCTCCACAAAGTGTTTTGCAGGAATAGAAGTGGAGAGATTAAAGAATAGAAGTGTTTTTATTCTTTTTTGTGAATGATTTGACATTTCTTACAAAGTGTTTTGCAGGAAGTGTTAGGTGTTCATCTCTGGAATTACAATATTTTGCAGGCATAGTTTGTATTGCAGGTTATCCAAGCAAAGAAATTCCTTCAAGAAACATCATTCCGACAACATTTTCAATTCGGCCATCTACTTTCAGCCTGTTTTAAACAGGGTTTTATTCACTGTTTAGTGAATATAACCCCTATTTTAGGGCCCTAACCTTTTATATATTAATTAAACCTTTTATTTCTGCTAGTTTTACTTCATTTAGGTGGCTGGAAACTCATTTTCCAGCCCTCTAAATTCCATATTACTGTTATTTATTACATTCAGAAATTTTTGTAAATTTGTAATTATATTAGTCTCAGCAAATATTTATCATAACACTTTGAGCTTAATCGAGGTATCCCACGTCTGACCTCAAAGGATCGAGGACAGAACGCGAAGTGCTCAATGATGTTATAGATATTTCTCTGTTACTTAGATCTTTATGTGAAAAATTGTAAATCTTGTACTAATATTTTAACAACCTTTTTTTTAGTGTTTTATGTGATTTGCAGCGAAAAATACCTCGCTGGTTTTTGACAGGTTATTCACATTTAAAGAAGAATTGCTGCCCCAAAAGACATAAAATCTCCTCAAGCTTCAACCGGCATAAAAGGGGTTCTATTCCTCAACTTTCTCTCTCAAAATTTTCTGTTATTGTAAACCCCAAAGAGGGTCTCTTGGGGTATTCTTTAAAGTCTTGTAATCATTTGTAATTTATGAGTAAGTAGATTAGGAAGAGATAGATAGTTAGTTTTATTTCCAGCTACCCACCTATCTTTGTGACAGACCATCATCTCTGTCACAAAGATTGTTGTGAGGTGAGTTTACTATAGTTTAGTTGCTTTCAAGTTTCTGTTTATGCAAGTTTCGTTTTTTGTTAAAGAAGTAACCATACAACCCATCCAACCTGTGTATCCTCTATCCACTTGTCATTTCCCTTTAGGGAATTCAAGCTGGATATGAAAAACAGGGTAAGTGGGGGCTTAGGTAATTAGATTGACTTTCCTTTTCTTGTACTACAATCTACAATCAATCTCTTTACTTCTCAAGTTCTTATTGATTATTTTAAAATAAACCTTGCATATTAAACATCAAGATTAAAATAAACCTTTAAAATTTACCAACAAAAACTTCCAACATCCTGCTCCTCTACTCGGTTATCACCCTCCGGGGTACTCCGAGATACGACCAGGGGAAAGGGAAGTCATAGTTTAATAGGCATCCATCTAGAGATTTTTGAATCGATTAAAAATGGTGACTCGGAAGCTGCAAGGGGTAGTAGACCGAGGGGGTCTCTAGCGCTTCGTCGTCCTCCTTGTGAGCACCGGGCCATTGGGGATTGACCTGTGAGCTAGGGGTGGGCTCTGCTCCCACCTGTTGAGCGCAACAGCAATCTTTCTTCGGTTTGACAAGAACTAGATCAGGGTAGTCACACCACCGGATCTAAAACTAACTTCAAGAAGAACAACTCTAATTAAAATTTATTAAAATTAACCAAGAAGCATTGCAAAACGTCCTACAAACACAGATCAATACTGTTTATCATTGCCTTGCTGTTCAAGGTTTTACTACAATCATTTTCACTTTATTTTTACTGCAAGCACTCCAACACATTTACTTTCAGTCTCATTTACTTTCAGTTCTATATTTGTTCATGCGGTGAATGTTTAATATTTGTTCAAATTGCTTCAAGTGAATCAAACTTAAAGTCTTATTTTCCTTTATTTCCTGTTGGTTCAATAAGTTTCACATTAAAGTATTTTCTTTTGCTATCTTTGTTTATACAGATAAGTTCAGATCAGCTGTACATTGCTTAAATACTTTGATTTGTTATTGTTGTAACTTATAATCTTTTGACTCCATTTAATATAGGCACTGGTCTTGTAATTTCATAATCTTAATAAAAGATCCCTTTAATTAATCTTCAATTAATTAATAAACCTGGAACATAGTCTTTCCATAGGGACTACCCCCCTTGGCTCTGTTGGGATCTTGCCTAAACGGAGGAGTGGTGGACTGTGGTGACAGTGGTCCCCAACTCTCACTTGCCCCCAAGGACACACATAGCAGGTTGTGACTTTCCTGCACCTTAAAGTGTGAATTAGGCGGCAACAGGTTCCATATGACATTTCTCCCCATCCATCCAGTTCATCCGTTATCTGAATTTTATCCCATGACTTAGATTGACTGAGACTTGTGAGATTGAAGATCTTTCCCCCATCTTGACACCTATGCATGATAGACTCCATGGTTCTCTGTGTCTTTGGCTATGAAGTATGTGGCTTGGCCAATGTGGTTGGGTTCACCAGGTGGTTCTCTTTCAGTCTACGTTGCAGGAAACGTGGACCCCCCTGCCGTCCCCACCATGTTTCCGTAGGGAAACGAGGCAACCCGTACGGTACAGCCAGGAAACCTGTTTCCAATTGGGTTGGTAAAACGTTTCCCAGTACAGAAACTCGTTTCCTTCTGACGAAAACTCATTTCCAAAGCGAAATCTCCTTTTTGGTCGCGTTTCCGGTGAAAGTCATAAGAAATTCGTTTTTTTTTATTGTTTTTTAGTACTTGTGTAATTGTTTAGGGTTTATGCTTCTAGAATATTTACGATTGTTATAAAAATGCACAAAGGCATTTTCTTTCGTCATTCACACCATTAATCGATATTCGATGTGGTAAAAACAAGCTCGTGACAGCTCAGTCCATCATCAGCTTCACGATCTGGGTAAAGGGCAGCATCCTCAGTCCATCATTAGCATCACGATCCAGCATCAGCATCACCCTCTCACGATCTTGCATCGGCATCATCCTCTCAAGATCTGGGTAAAGGCCAGCATCCTCAGTCCATCCGGCATCACCCTCTCAGGATCCGGCATCGGCATCATCCTCTCACGGTCCGGCATACTCTCACGGCGGCTCACCTCTCACGGCATCCTCTCACCTCTCACGATCGCTCACGGTGGACGATATTCTCTGCACGGTAGACTACACTCTCTCACGGTGGTGTATATTTTAATTTTTTTGACATTTGCAGAGTCCTCTCACGATGGACTACATCCTCACCCTCTCACGCTGGTGTATATTTTTCATTTTTGGCATTTGCAGATTAGAGGACAAGAGTATTCAATGGTTTTTTTGGAGGAGCTACAACTTCATTTTGGTGGTTTTGGCAGTGATTTGGAGCAGCTTCACCTACAGGAAACACTTTGTGGTGAGAAGTATGCTCAATGCAACTTACTTTGTATTGTTTTTTTTATTTTTCTCATGGAATATGCTTCACGTTTTTAAAATTTTTATGGTTAATTTTTATTTTTATTTTGCAGTAGCAATGGCTTCCAACCAAGCTCCTGCTTCAGCCCCTAAGTCCAACAAGAGGGCTGAATATTATCCTCTCTTGGCTCATGTTCAAAAGATTGCAAAATGTGGAGGCGGTGGCTCATGGGAATGGCGATATACTCTATGCAAATTGTCGTATAAGGGCTCCTACCCAAGAGTCATATCACATTTCATGCATGAAATAGGAAAGGGTATTGAAGGTTGCCAAAAAACAAGTGACCCAAGTGATAGGAGGAAGTATGAAATTGAGCAAGATGAGGTTGATAGGCTCAAAAGAAGACATGACCAGCTTGCTAATTCTTACGTTCTACCTTCAAACATTGAGCCAAGGATTATGCTTGAAGCAAGGAAGAGGAAAACAGCTCAACAACAAGTACAACCATCAAAAAATACCAAAGGGACTTCTTCAATGCAAGAGAGCAGAATAGCCAAATTGGAGAATGTTCAAGGGAGAGAAGAAGTCGACACAAAGGTGGCCAGGGCCATCTATGCTTGTGGGATACCTTTCAATGTGGTTCGGTCTCCTTATTGGCATGATCTCGTGCGGGCAATTAACACATCTCCTGCTGGGTACAAGGGGCCAAACCATAGTTTCCAAAATCGGAATCGGCAAGGCAAAAAAGCAAAGAGTTTGAATCAGATCGGGAAAAAATCGGCAAATACAAAAAAATTAAATATATACACATATTTTAAATTTAAAAAAAAAAATTTCAAAGATACTCAAATTTCAAATAGCCATGTCCAAATACTGCAAGTTCTCAAAAGTTGTTCAATAGATATCGATAGATTTCCAAAATATATCAATTCTCATCCACAAGATGAGTCCAAAATGTAGATAGATGTCCAAATATATCAATCTCATCCATCAGATGGGTCTAGACTCCAAACTCCAAAATACATAAAAGTAAGGATCCATATTCTAAAAGTCTAAAAGTAAATACTAAATAGTAAAAAAGAAGCTAAGAAGTAGATGCTCCTATGTCTCCAACTACTTCAGCTTGACCCTCAAGGGTCTCCAAGTCCTCGGGTCTAAAAAGAGGAGCCCCTGATTGGATCCAAGTAGATGTAGGATCCCCATAAATTATAAAACATAATACAAAATACCTGGCGAAATTCTTGCCCTTTCCCTTATAGCACTGGTAAAGGCAAAACGTTTTGAAGACGTCCTATAATCTTGCAGCTGAGAAATGATGCGACTTTGGACTTCTTGATCAGGGTTCATCCTCTCAATGCAAGTCATAAGCCCTCGACCAACCTCCCCATCCTCACTAAACTTGGTCTTATCATAAAAATTTGCTGGATTTAAAAAGTATCCAGAAGCATGTAAAGACAAGTGTAGCTTCCTATCCCACCGCTCATCAATGATGTCCCAAAGAGGCATATATTTGGTCTCATCATTTTGATATTTTGCTTTGATGGCCTCTTCGGCAAGATCCATTGATTCATAAATGTAACCCATGACAGGTTTCTCACCATCAACCATCCTAAAAGACCAATCATTAAAGTAAATTGTCAAACATTTGCTTTTTTATATCAATTTAAAATTTTAAACTTTAAATGAAATTTGCAAAAAAAATAGTTTGACTTCGAATAGAATTAATGAAGTAATTACTAATTATTATTAACATTGAAAAATTCAAAAAGGTTTTAATATTAAGTACCTAAGCACTTTGACAAGTGGTTCTGTCACAACAATGATCTCTTCAGCATCTCTCCAAAAAGAATCATTAAAGACGAGCACAAATTTCAATGCCCTCAAGTGTTCTTCCATGTCTAGAAGCCATCCATTCAGGTCCCAAAAACATTCTCTTCAAATTAACCTTTTACTCTACTACAAATTGCAAGGAGATGAAGTTTGTTGCAAATCTCGTCACCCCAGAATGAACAAGTTCCTTGCCTTCTGTGTATACTCTCATGGTGGAAAGGATATTTGTGTGGTTGTAGATGAATTTGGTAATGGATTTTTCCTTTTCCACAACCTCTTGTATCCACTGAAGTTTACCAATGTCCTCGAGCATCAAGTCTATGCAGTGTACAGCACAAGAACTCCGAAATATAGTGGGATGCCTAGTCTCAAACAATCTACAAGCAACCATATAATTAGCTGCATTGTCGGTAACAATTTGCACATGTTCTTCTCCCACTTCGTTAACAATTTCTTCCATCATTTCACAAATCAGTTGAGCACTCTTGATTTTATCTGAGGCATCCACTGATTTAAGAATATTGTTCCCTTTGGGCAGGAAACAAGGAAATTAATCAACGTTATGTTTCGTTGATCTGTCCATCCATCACTCATGATAGTACACCCCGTTTCTACCCATGACGAACGAAAATCAGCAAGTGCAAGGTTGACATCATCAACAGTTTCTATCAAAATCAGTCCTAAGGCTGTCATAAGAAGGGGCTTTGAACCCTGAACCAGCAATGGCCATTGCATCAATCATCGCCTGCCAATAAGGACTTCTTGCATAGTTGAATGGAAGGTCACAGTAGTACCAAAAAGTGGCAATGGCTTTCCTAGCTTGGATATGAACATTATTTTTCCAACCCGTGCCATCCAAGCTAGGTTGGGCACCAGGTTGTGTGCGGGGAGCAAAAAAAGAATGTACATTTCCACCTCCGGTATTCAAATTTGTTGGAATGGGAGGAATATGATTAGATGGATTTGGAAAATGGCTTGGGCTAGGTGGCATCGTTGATTCATTTGTGAAAGGTGGCAAGGGGGTATTGGAAGATGTTTGAGCACCCGGAACACTTGAGATTTCAGCATTTATCCGTGCTTTTTTTCTCTTAAGCTCATTGATGAAGTCAATGGCCAAGCTGGCTTGGCGTTTAACATCTAAGGGAACACTCTTACAACGGCCAATGTCATGACCAGGAATACATGCAAGGTGGTATTTGAATCTGAAGATGCCCCCACTGCATTGATCCTTGCAAAATTTACATAACAACTTAATTGAACCAAGAATCTTTTTACAGTAAGCCCATGCAAAATCTTTCTCCCTTGCAATTTTTAGTTTCACTAAGGATAAAAGGCCTTGGTATTTATGATGGTAACTATGGGGTAAGTTGGTAACTGTTCAGTAGTAAAGGCCAAGGCTATGGTGCCACTTGGCTTCCTGCAAAACAATGTTAATTAAATTTTTTAAATTACAACATTAGCATATTTAAAATTAAAATTTAAAATTTATCAATGATTCAATAAGTAATAACATTCTAGAATCTAAATCTTTATAAATTAAATAATTCAAAACAAATTTTGAGCTTGATGATGTTACCTTAAAGATGCTCTCGGCTGCCCCTTCCAAGTTCTGCCCCTTCAGTCTAGCTAGCTGCTGCTTTGAAGTTTCAAGTCCGTTGCCCCTCCACACATTCACCTTGCTTCCCCTTCACACAGTCACCTCACTAGTCGTGACCAACCTTCCCGTAGTCACTACTTCAAGTCCCAACTTCCCTGCTTTGAAGTTTCAAGTCCCGACTTCCTTTCCTGCGGCCACTTCTCAGACTCCCGACCTCATGCCCGCAGTCAATGCTCAGAGTCTCAGACTCCCGACCTCCTTGCCGCGGCCACTGCACAGCCTCCCAACCTCCCTTCCCGCGGCCACTACACAACCTCCCGACCTCGACGCGGCCACTGCACAGCCTCAAACCTCGACGCGAAACAGTGTAAACATGGTACACCACTCGCAAATGGGCCATGACTGCTCCAAGCTTGACGCGTGAGAGCACAACTCATGCACACCCACCCGCAGAGAATGGTAGCAAACGGAGGATGCTTGCCAAATAAATAAAAATTTATTTTTATCAAAAGCTAGGCCTGCGAATGATTTGTTCGCAGGGAAATTGCCAAACCAAAAAATCGCGATTCGTGTCGAGGTTTGAATCAAAAATCGTGAGTTAAAGTCACGTTGACCAGATTTAAATCGGTCAACGCGAGTTTTAATCGGAAAGCTTTAAATCGGCTCGGGAATCCTGTGATTCTGATTTAAATCGGAAAATCGTGATTTAAAACGCAATTTTGGTAACACTAGGCCAAACTATGAAAAAGTTCGAACTGATCTACTAAAAAAGGAGGAGCTTGTAGAGGATGTCTTAGCACCGATTCGTGCTTCATGGGGTAGCTCTGGAGTTACCGTAGTCTCAGATGGATGGACAGATACCAGGCATAGGCCATTGATAAACATCATTGCCACTTCTCCAAAAGGAGCAATGTTTTTAAAGGTTGAAAACTATTCAGGGGAGGTGAAAGATGCTCAACTCATTACTAATGTTTTAATTAAATCTATTGAGCAAATAGGGCCTAAGAAGGCGGTGCAAGTTATCATGGATAATGCACCAGTTTGCAAAGCTGCATGTTTAATTGTTGAGAGCAAGTTTGATCAAATTTTTGGACACCATGCATTGTCCATAATCTAAATCTGATCTTAGAAGAGATAGATAATAAAGTTCCATGGATCAAGGAACTCACAGGGAAAGCAAGGGAGATAGTTAAATTCTTCACCAACCAGCACCAATCTCAAGCCATATTTCGAGCGTACTCCAAAATGGAGTTGTTGAAAGTTGTTGAAACAAGATTTGCCTCCAACTTCATCATGTTGCTTTGTCTTGTTGAGGTGAAGCAACCGTTAGTTTCTATGGTGGTGAGTCAACTTCGGGCTAAGTGTAGACAGGCAGATTCATATCGGGGAACTATGGCGCGTAGAGTGTGCCTTGATGAGGAGTGGTGGAGCAAGATAGAGTTCTTGCTCAAATTCACAACCCCTACATTTGAGCTTCTTCGAAGTGCTGACACAAACCAACCTTTCTTGGGAGAGGTATATGATGGCATGGATACCATGGTTGAGAAGACTATGGAAATCATTTCACAAGAGTCTCCTCAGCTTTTATTTGTTGAACACTTTAGCACATGCCTTGAACCCAAGATTTTATGATGAACAACTCATTGCTCAAAGCAATGGGAAGAGGAAGGCACCCCATCAGGATAGAGAGGTGGCTAATGGAGTGAAAAAGGCCCTTATGAGAATATTTCCAGCTCATCTACATAGGGAGGTGAAGGAAGAATTTGCTAGTTTTGCCGCAGGATTGGATGATTATTCAGATATATCAGCTTTCGATGAGAGAAGCACCATGAATCCAATTACATGGTGGGTTTGTCATGGAGCAAATGGTGTTCATTTGCAAAGACTTGCCATTCATGTTCTTTCACAGGTGGCAAGCTCTTCATCGGCAGAAAGGAATCAAAGCACCTATGGTTTTATTCATTCTGTGAAGCGCAACAGGTTGGGCTCACAGAAGGCTAAGGATCTTGCTTATGTGCACTCCAAGCTTCGCCTTGCATCTCGTAGGGGTCTGGAATATAGCAGTGGTCCTTCTAAAGACTAGGATGTGGATCCAGAATCCTCTGACTTGGACATCTCTCTTGCTGCCCTGAATATTGAGGAACCTAGAAGTGGAGTTGTCCCTTCTTCTTCCACTCAACAATCCACTATTGGACGTGCTTCTTGCTCTATTTTCTAGGAGTATGGAGATGAGCCCGAGTATGATGACTATTAGTCTTTCGGCTTTAGCTCATGTTTTCTTTATATGTTCATTGTTCATGTTGTTGTAGCATTGTACTTGTAGCCTCGTATATAAAGGCTGATTTTGGATATATATGTATTAGCGTCTTAGCCTCATTTATGAAGGCTTTTTTTTTGCTACTTCCACTTGCATTATGGAATCGTTTATGGGTAAAATGTGTTGTTTTTGGATAAGAGTTATTACTACTTGCATTATGGAATGAATCATGATGAATCACTTATGAATTATGAGTAAAATCATAAATGTGATGTTACATGTATGACTATGACTATGATTTCTAATTTTGTTGGATTTAATTATATACATTTAATATATATATATATATATATATATATATATATATATATCACGTTTCCCTGTTTCCTAAATTTTGGGGGGTCACGTTTCCTACACGTCCTCGTTTCCCCGTTTCGTGCAACTTAGATTTCAGTCCTCCAAACAGGTACTCCTCCTAAACAGTGTTGCTAAACACTAAAGCATCAGAACGCATAAACGCTATATCTAAATGATGCAAAGTATAAATGTTTAAAAAGCAGTCAATGGCCAACAAATTGAGCACCCATTCTTTGTATAATGTAAGGCTCGTCTGCCCTCCACAGGGGCAGTAGGATGAGGCAAATTCATCGGGTCTAAGGACAGCTCGTTGGTCGCGGGACTAATCCTTAGTCATTTACTGGAGCCTAGAAGGCTTTCCAGGGCACCTGCTCTTGTAGGTTTGCTACTATCTTATGAGAAAGTGAAAGTTATTGAAAACGATCAATGGTCCAAGGATGAACATTCACTCTTTGTATAGTGTTCGGCTCATTTTCCCCCACAGGGAAACAGGGTGAGACTATCCTGCAAAGGTTATGTCTTTGTCATTTACTGGAGCCCAGAAGGCTTCCAGGGCACCTGCCTTTGAAGGTTGACCAATATTGCAAAGTAATGTAAAGGAAAACTTGCTAGAGTCTAAAGGAAACAAGCCCAAGTACTTTATCCATTTGTGAGACACCGCCATTCCCTTTTACTATCTGTCATGCATATGTCCTTTTTGTTAAGTGTATTAGTTATCATTCGGAGAGATCACATAGTCAAAGTCAGTCATGAGTCATTTCTTGTTTACCTTAAGCCTTGTCTTCCACCTTCACCCAGCACTAGCAAACTGTTTAAACTTTGTAGGCATGGCATGCACGAGAGACTTCCAAAAGGTTCAATGATCTTTCAAAGGGATAGGTATATCTTATTTATTATTATTATTGTCACCATGATTATGAATAACATGACTTAAGTTGGGTTTTGATATACACCATTGGAGCACATGTTTACCTCGGATACATGCACGATCATATTGGTACAATATCTCACCTACATTTGGGTACTTTGACCAAGTCAAACACGGTTCCCAAGGCAGTGACTCAAAAAACAACTATGCTTGTATTTCTTGCAGACATGCCCAGGACCAATACTACAGTTTCAGTTTTCAGAGTTTGGCCTCAGATTGCACATTCAGTGATTATTATCACTTTATTATTGGCCAGATTGTATTATTATGGCAGTGATTTTGGTTCTCCTAGAGCATTGCAGTGTTCCAGGCGGTATCAGTAGTCACTTATACCATTCTTCTATGTCTCCAGACCATCCAGTACAGTCAATTTGCCCCAGTTCTCAGCCTGGACGGAGTTATGCTGATTTTATTCAATTCTGGAGGATGTACCACCCAAAATGAACTAGGAAATTCACTGAAAAAATTGATTTGGCTTGTTGGGTCAAGGAAATGGTAGGGAAACTTATCATATGATGTATTTTGGCTCCCCGGACAATTTTTTAGCAGTTTCAATCAGCATTGGGTCCAGGATTATTTTATTTTGGCTTAGCCAATGAGGATGCCCCCTAAGGGGCACCCCTCAACTTGGCTAATTGATGTATTATATTGTTATATCCTATGATTTGAGTTTGTAATGGGGCATAGGGTGAATTAAGCCCCTAGTGTCCCCCTTTGATGTACTATCATGTCATGTCTTATGTTATGTTGTGTTTTCCACCTTAGGAAGGTGTCCTTGAGCAAAGTGCGCCCCGATGAGAAAGGTTGTCATTAATAACAAACCAGTAATGACAAAGGACTAATTAAAGTTGATGATATGGACAAGGGGGTAATAAACGTTGATGAAATGGCATGAAGGAGTGAGGACATGGGAAGAAGGATATGATAGTTTGGCAAGAAGGATCAAATGACCCATCCTGTGGTCATTTGTGGGATGATGGGGTCAAGGAACCCTTGGAGATAGTTAAAATACTTCAGAAGGGTTAACACCCACATACATGATGGTATGATTGTACATGGACACACTTGATTACTTGTTGTTGTTGATGATGGGCATGAAGTTCATGAAAATCAATATATGATGTACAATCCTTTTTGTGGTATGATGGCACTTGGACACGTTTGAAAGCTTGTTGAGAATGTCAAGCAAGAAAAATTATATGTGCACAAGTTGGCTCCACAAATAATTCAAAAAGAAAATTAAAAATGCAAAAGGGACAAGTTGGCTCCAAATAAAAATGATAAATTATTTTTATTTTTTATGACAGGTCAGCCTTCAAAAATATTATTGAAAACGAGTATAAATAGAGCCCTCGTGTTCTCATTTGATGTAGAGAATTCAGTGGTGTTGAGCTCTGATTTTCGGGGGTTGTTGCGGGCACTGAGGTAACTACAGTGAAGGTATTTTTTTAAGTCTTTTTCTTTTATGAAATCGGGTGGACAGGTGAAGAGAATTTATTGAGGCAGCAGCAGTACTTGAGGTGTAAGAGATTCTTGAGGTGTAAGAGATTATCAAATTCAGGCTAAATTTACACAGAATTTTCCCTCTCTTATGACGGCACTTTGCACAAACTTCAGGGAACCCTTAAGGCTGGTTCGTAACTGTAATATTCTTTGACAAGATATTTTTCAATGGATTGATAAGTACAGGACACTTGAAGACAATGACCTGAAAATGACCTGACAAGTTGGTGGCTGCCGTTAGCAACAAGCTGATGACAATGATAGAGATTCTAAGATGATGAGCAGACCTTTGGAATGATAGCAGACCGTATTCAATGTGTACAACAAATCTTTGATGACTAACACATCTTTGAAAGTGGGCTGATATGACAGTGAAACTTACAGCAGAATGACAGTAACAAACAAGTTGTTTGAATAGCAGTTTGTATTAACTTAATGAGCAGACATTGAGCAAACAAGTAAAGACATGACCAGCTGACAATGATGACATTCAGCAGATTGAGTTGTTGACAAGACAAGTTGAATTGATATGACAAAGTGAGAGCAGTGTCAATGAGCAAAAGACATGATCAGTTTATGATGTCCTGGAGCAAACTGAGTTAATGACAAGTGACAAGCTACAGATGATGTGACAGAATTCATACGTAATTGCAAGTTGGGTCTTGCACACCCTTTCTTAGTTGGAACTGTGAAAAACCAAGCTGGTTCTTGTAATAGAAGTTGGTGCTTCTCAGTCAGTTGAAGTCGATGCAGACCCCAAGGTTGTGGCCTTCATTGTAACCTATGTCACAGGGTTCGCCAAACCCGAACCTCCAGGTTCGGAGTTCGCCGAACCTAAAAAAATTTGCAAAGTTCGTTGGGGTTCGCCGAACCTGATAAGCGAACCTGAAAACGAACCTAATCGTTGAGGTTCGTCTATCAGGTTCGGCAAACCTGATAAAACGAACCTAAAAAACCCCAAAAAAAGGCGCGTTTTAAACATTAGGACGACGGGTTTAGCTGCTAGCATTTACGGGTCTGGTATTTCGTTTCCGGGTCTATTTCGTTTTCCTCCCGAGCTGCAAAAGCATGCAACTGCAGGTCTAGTATTTTGTTTTCCTCCCGAGCTGCAAGAATGAAACGAAGACGAGTCCCGACCTGCAACTGACGCCGACGGCCGAGCTTTGCACCGGTCCCAGCCTCCCACCACGTGACCATGACGACGCTCCAAGCCTCTAGCCTCCCGATTCCTAGCTACAACTGCAGACTCCGATCCGAGCTGAGCTGCAACTGTTGAGGACTCCGATCTGCGGACCACTCCCAACCTCCAAGTCTGCGACCGCCAACTAACAACTGTTGCCTGCATACTCCGGAGTCCGATCAATGGTTAGGTAACTAGGTTACGATTTAGTGCCTCAGGCTCTTAGCACTGTCCACTTCCAAGTTCCAGTACACTGCCGAGGCTCCACCGCAAGGCTCAAGCCTCAAACTATCCTCCACGGGCCACGGTAACAGTCAAAACTGCAGTCTGACTCTGCAGACTGCAAGTATTTCAAGGTTCGGCCTTCAGGTAAGTAAATTTCTTTTATTTTTTTTGTTAAATTTATACAATTTCATCTTTGTTTTAAATTAGTTTTTTTAACTGTTAAATTAACTTTAAAGAAAATGATATAAAACAGAGCTAAAATTAATGTTAATGTAAAACATAGATTAAAATCAGTGTTAAAACAGTGTTAAATTGTAAAGCAAAGATAAAACATAATGTAAAACAGTGTTAAATTGTTAATGTAAAGCAGAGATAAACATTGATTTAAAACAGTGTTAAATTGTTAATGTAAAGCAGAGATAAAAAATACTGATTGAAATTTGAAAACAGTGTTAAATTTATCTCTGTTTTAATTTTAATTTTTTAACTTGAATTGTTAATGTCAATTTTTAGTTGATCATGAATGATATTGTCTGCAATTCTGAATTGGAACTTAATTTATGAACAAAACAGCCTAGACACCTTTGCCATGGCACCTCGAAGATCAATAGCAGAAGGATGGAAATATGTGGACAAAATCGGTGGGTCTGCTGGTAGGCACCTAAAATGCAAATTATGTAATGCAGAGTTTGTTGGGTCATTGACAAGAGTGATGGATCACTTACTATCAATTAGTGCTGGCAGAGGAGGTGGCGTTGAGGGATGTCCAGGGGTGTCTACAAAACTCAAGGCAACTCTCCAAAAAGACTATGACATAATTAAAAAAATCAAGCAGACAAATGAGAGTAAAAGACGGCGCATTCAAGCAGAGTTGGGAATGAATTACAGCCCCTTATCACCATTTTCTTCAAGCACTGTTGGAGTTGGAAGTTCATCTCAGGTTCTTCCAACAAGAGAGACCAGGACATTAAACTCTCTTTGGAAACCTGCACAGAAGCAGGAAGTTGACGATGCTTTGGCCGATTTGTTTTATGAATCTGCTATACCATTTAATGTGGCTAGAAGTCCTTATTTTATCAATGCATGTGCTAAGATTGCAAACTTTGGAAAAGGATATGTGCCTCCTAGTTCTAAGGCAATAAGGACCACTCTTTTCAAGAGGTCAAAAGAAAGGGTAACAAACAGATTGTTAAAGATCAAGGAGTCCTGGAAAGAAATAGGTTGCACAATTTTATCAGATGGTTGGTCAGACATGAATAACAAGCCACTGGTTACAGCCCTAAAGGGGTATTATTTTTTAAGGTAATAGATGCTTCAAGACACAAGAAGACTTCAAAATATATTTTCAAGATTTTGCATGAAGCCATTCTTGAAGTTGGGGAAAAAAATGTGGTTCAAGTTGTCACAAATAGTGCCTCAAATTGTGTGGGAGCAGGGAAGATGATAATGGACAAGTGCAATACAATTTATTGGACCCCTTGTGCTGCTCATTGCCTAGACTTGCTATTGCATGATTTAGCAAAGTTTCCATGGATTAATGATGCAGTTCGAAAGGGGAAACAAATTTCCCATTTCATTTGTAACCATCACCTCACATTGAGTCTGTATTGCAGGCAAGCATCCAAAGAGCTACTAAGGCCTTGTGATACTCGATTTGCCACATATTATATTACTCTCAAAAGATTAGTTAAGGAAAAGATAAGCGTGAGAGGTGTTATTTGCAGCAATGAGTGGGAAAGCTCTCACCTTTCAAAAGAACCCAAAGGAAAGGAGTTGGAACAAATCATCTTAGGCAATGCTTTTTGGGAAAGTGCCATGAAGGTTTTAAAAGTATGTGAACCAATTGTTGACATGCTTCGGATGGTTGATAGCGACACTCCTATGGGTTTTGTTTATGAGGGCATGGACCGTTGTAAAGAATCAATTGCAAAATCCTTCAACAACGTGGAAAATGAGTACATGGAAATATGGGAGATGATAGATAAAAGGTGGAAGATGTTGCATAGTCCTTTGCATGCAGCAGCTTGTTATTTGGACCCCAGGTTGTTTGGGATTCAAAGACATAAGGATGCTGAAGTAATGAGTGGCCTTTATGATGCTATTGAGCGGTTGGTTCCAAATCGAGAAGAATCTAGCAGGTTTAGAGAGCAACTTCGGGCATACAGGATGGAAGAGGGGATATTTGGAAAGGCTTCTTCCATAGAGTATGTTGCCGCCTAATTCACACTTTAAAATGCAGGAAAGTCACAACCTGCTATGTGTGTCCTTGGGGCAAGTGAGAGCTGGGGACCACTGTCACCACAGTCCACAACTCCTTCGTTTAGGCAAGATCCCAACAGAGCCAAGGGGGGTAGTCCCTATGGGAAAACTAAGTTCCAGGTTTATTAATTAATGAAAGGGATCATTTAAAAAGAAAGAGGCTAAGACCTTATATAAACAAGACCAGTGCCTATTACAATGGAGTCTAAAGATAGATTGTGTCTTTATGAACTTTACAAATAAAATTTGAGATTTTAATCTGCGATTAAACTATAGCTTTGGTGTTTAATAATGAAGCATATGAATAAACAATATAATTATAAACAGTAATGAAATAAAACAAATGTATGAACAATGAAACAGATTTACAAAATGGCAGAAATTGTTATGAATGAAGATTATTGAACCAGCAGTAAATTAAAATATGAAAGAGACTTTAAGCAGTTAAACATTCACCACATGACCATTTGCAGAATTGAAAGTAAATAGATGTAACTGAGAAGCAAAGTGCTGGAAGTAAAAAATGTAGTGCAATGTTGGAGTGAAAGAGTGCTGAAAATGGAAAATGTTATAGAACCGGTTTTGAAATGTGTCTTGGTTTATTTTAGTTGATTTTATTAAAGTTTTTCTTCTTGGATTAAGTTTTAGAATCGGTGGTGTGACTACCCCGATCTAGAACTTCTCCAGTCAAAGAAGGAATGCTGTTGCGCTCAACAAAGTGGGAACGAAGCCCACCCGTAGCTCACAGGTCAATCCCCAATGCCCCGGTGCTCAACAAGGAAGACGTCGAAGCGCCTAGAGACCACCCACAGTCTACTACCCCTTCTAGCTTCTTGAGGTCACTGTTTTTAGTTGACAGAAAAAGGGCTAGATGGATGCCTATTAAACTAAGACTTCCCTGTCCCCTGGTCGTATCTCGGAGTACCCTGGAGGGTGATAACCGAGTAGAGGAGCAGGATGTGGGAAGTTGTTGTTGGTAAGTTTTAAGATCAAATTTTATCTGGGTGATTAACATGCAAGGTTTATTTTAAAGCGATCAACAAGATCAACCAAGCTGTATCGCTTATGAGAGGTGCCGGTATTTGATCTTGGACTTGGAAAATAAAAATGTTTGATTGTAGTACAAAAAAGAAAGTTATTTTAATTACCTAAGCCCCCACTTCCCCTGTTTTTCATATCCGGCTTGAAGTCCCTATAGGGAGATGACAAGCGGATAGAGGATACACAGGTTTAATGGGTTGTATGATTACTTTTAAAACAAAATGAAATTGCATAAACAGAAACTTGAAACAACTATTATCCTACTTCCTACTCTACTTCCTAATCTATCTACTTATGGATTACAAATGCTTATAAAACTTTACAGAATACCCCAAGAGACTCTCGTTGGGGTTTACAATAAATCAGAAAAATATGAAAGAGAGGGTTGAGGGTTTGAACCCCTTTTGAAACGGTTGAAATTTGAAGAGATCCTGGGCCTATTCAGGCATCAAATCTCCTTCACTCATGCACAACCTATCATAAACCAGCAAGCTATTCTTCGCTGGAAATCACAGAAAACACTAAAAATTTGTTGTTAAAAGATTAGTACAAAATTTACAAATTTACATAAAAAAAATCTGAATGTGAAATATTGCAGAAATAAGAGATTTAAGTTTCCAGCCACCTAAATAGTGTTTAAACAGCAGAAATATAAGCCCTAACTAATATATATTAGGTTGGGGCCCTAAAACAAAGGTTATATTCATTATACAGTGAATACAACCCCTTTTCAGGAAGGCTGAAAGTAGATGGCCGAATTTAAAATATGTCGGAATGAAGCCCTTGGAGAGGTCTCCTTGATTTGTCAACCTGCAAAAGTCTAGATCTGCAAACTATCGTAAGGCTAGTGGAGAATATCTAACACTTC
Organism: Pseudotsuga menziesii; assembly: GCA_001517045.1. Taxonomy (NCBI): domain Eukaryota; kingdom Viridiplantae; phylum Streptophyta; class Pinopsida; order Pinales; family Pinaceae; genus Pseudotsuga; species Pseudotsuga menziesii. Next base: position 139,874 of record LPNX010987788.1, read on the forward strand.
CTGCAAAATACTTTGAAAGACAATGTTAGATCATTCACAAAAAAAAGCAAAAGCACTTTTACTCTCTAATCTCTCCACAAAATACTTTGTGGAGAGCTAACTAGACTAGTACAATAATGCAAAACTAGAACAATACACAAGTTACCTCAAGAGTAGTAGATCATGAAAGAATTTGGAGCATAGTGTCCCTCCAAAGAAATTTTTATTAAATTGCCCAACTAGGGCAAAGCTTCCAATACAAAGTGTAGCAAGAAAATATGAGAGCAAGAAATTTCCGGCAGCATAACAATAGCATGAATGATCATGTCTAATGAGGGAGTGAGACCCTCATTATATAGTTGAGGCAAACCCCAACCCCTTGAAGATAAACGGTTGAGATTAGATCTAGATCTAGGGTTTAATTTCCACCAATAGATCTAGGTATTTGATTTTTCATTCTTCTCAACCATTCTCCACCCTTAGATTATTTTTAAATCAATGGGTTAGAAGCTTAATCCATGTCACAATAAAGCTTAACCCTTAGATCTAGGGTTTCCATGACTCAAGTGGGGCCTCCTTTGACTCAATTTTTAATTTTATTATTTTTAATTTTATCTTTAATTTTATCTTTAATTTTTTAATCTTTTACTTTTTATTTTTATCTTTTTACTTTTAAATCTTTTAATCTTTTACTTTTTATTTTTATCTTTTTACTTTTAAATATTTTAATCTTTTAAATCTTTTAATCTTTTACTTTTACTTTTTATCTTTTTACTTTTAAATCTTTTAATCTTTTACTTTTTATTTTTATTTTTATCTTTTTACTTTTAAATCTTTTAATATTTTATTTTTTTATTTTTATCTATTTACTTTTAAATCTTTTAATATTTTATTTTTTATTTTTATCTTTTTATTTTCTATTTAATATTTTTATTTTTTTATTTTTTTATTTTTTGATCTTTGATTTTTATTTTATCTTTTATTTTTATTTTTTATCTTTTATTAAGACAAGAGGGACGCCCCACTTAGGAGATCTTCAGACATTTATTTTGACCATAAAAATTGACTATGCTTGGCCACCCCCAAACTTAATTACCATGGCCTTATTTGATTTTTTCCTTCAAAATCAAATAATTTAATTTTTCACCCTTGGAAATTAAATTAATTCCCTAGGAAAAATACCATGTCTTAACCAAAATTGCTCTAACTTCCTAACCCCTTGTCAAAATGACATGAGACTTGAACCAATGGCTTAGGGGGTGTCATAGCATTTTAATTTGCATTCATAGCCCCTATTACAAAATTATAAGGTTCAAGAGATTACATTATTACATCAAAATTGAGTTAATTAACCACCAAGGGGTGAAATTAATTAACTAGAAAAAATAAATAAAAATACAACAACATAACGAAACTCCGCAAGACTCTATACAAATGTCCAGCATGGTCATGAATAACACTTTGAACCCTTAGCCACCCAATGGACTTGACTGTTAGAACGCCCGTCACCACTTTGGAGGATTTTGAGTGAAAAACCAAACCAATTAAAATCGTTTAAACAACAAGATTAATTGGAAAGGGAAAAAACACTCGATGAGGGGACTTCCCTAACAACCGGTTCCATGGTATGGCATCCATATCATATGACCCATACTAGCACATAAAATTACATTAATTTTCCCATGCAGGGGAGCGGACATTTCGTTTTACAAAGGGGCAATTGCCCTGCAGAAGTGAAAAATCCTCAGATTTTTCCAAGGTACAAACTGCACATAATGTACATCTTCAATGTACATGAGGTTGCCATCTAGTCGAAATCGGTGGGAAACAGAGGATAGGATCAAAATTCCTCCAGGAAGATGGTGGCAGTTTTATGGAGCAGAGACACCTAGATTGCAACATTTTGCAATTCGTGTTCTGAGCCAAGGATCAAATGCCTCTCCTTGTGAAAGGAATTGGAGTAGCTTTAATCACATCCAAACCAAGAAAAGAAACAGGTTATTATCTTCAAGGTTGGAAGATTTGGTTTATGTGCACATCAATTTACAATTGGCCTTAAACAGTTTGGCCAAAGATTCTTCTAGCTCCTATCACCCATGGTTTGAGGCTTGAGCCTATTCCTAGTGTAGAAGAATATTTTGGCGTTGATGGTGACCGTGACAGTGATGATGATCCTCATGATGATGGCGCTCCATATATTGACAATGATGACTATGAGGATCACAATTCTAGTGCCTTTACCACCCCATGTGCTCTTGATGATTTAGAGCTTTATGATATTACTAATAGGCCACAAGAATAGAAGTTTGATCATATTTTAAGTTTTGTGAAACAAGTTCAAGGCTGATAACTATTTGACATTATGGATTTCCTTAAATTTTGAAACATGAAGACTATTTATACTTCATTTTGCAATATGTCGTTTTATAATGCAATTTATGTTTGGAGTTTGATCATGTGCAACTTTGCAAGTGTTTATGGGATAAAATGTTTTGCAATATGTTGTTTCATAATGCAATTTATGTATAGAATTTGATCACATCCAAGTGTTTATGAGATGAAATGTTTAGATCTTGATTATATTTTACATTTTTTGAATTTACAAGTATTTATTTATTTTTTCTGAAAAATGTATATAGACGAACCTATGCCAAACCCCATCCGAACCCCATCGAAAAATTCGAACCCGAATCGAATCTGAAGCTCGCCGAACCCGAAAACGAACCCGAACCGTGTGACATAGATTGTAACCAATATCAAGTTAGATATAATAAAGTTTACAAAACTTATATTGTGAAGTGTCTCTCATGATCTGTGTGGATGATGTGATTGATTAATGTTGATGAACTTGTTAGATTGCAATTGATGATCTATGTTTAAGTTTTGAAGAAGTGAAATTGTTAAAAAGTGTTGGCCCACTGATTCACCCACCCCCCTCTCTCAGTGTACCATTGTGTCCAACACCCCCCCCTTTAATGTGGTCACCATGATCCATGTATTGATCCGTCTATTTGTGATCTCCACCGTTCATGATGTCTTAATCTCAATCATCGAATGATAGGTAAACAGCAGACACACTCTCAAGCTATTTAAGAGAGGTGATCCCCCCATTGTAAACCATGAGCTCTAGCACTAGATTATTGAATAAAGAGATTTTTCTGGGATTCAACACTTGCCTCTTGTTTGATAAATGAATGAGTTGATGTTTTTTCATTGTTATTCTTCTGCACTGAGATAACTCCGACATAGAATTTGTACCTTTTTCTTCTACCCATTAATCTGCAGGTTGAAGGAAGCGATTATGACGGAGGCCATTGGTGGGGAGACTTACCCTGTAGCCGAAAATCGGTTCGAGTTATCAGGGAGTAGTTACTTCTTCATGGTTTATTTTCTATGTATTTCTTTTACCTTACAGATCCCGTTTATTTGTCATAATGATTGATTTATTCAGTGTGACGGATACAAAGGGGGCGCTAGGGTCACTGAATGAAGCTTCAATTCATCAAAATCTTGCTTGGAACTCTCATTGATCGGAACGAAGACATTCTTCATCATCCAAGAGCTTATCTACATGATTCAGGTATGTCTCTCAAGTTAGTTCTGTCTTTTAATTTTCCATGCTTTGCACATCACTATTTTTACTAAAAAAACCCTCATTAGGAACTAGGAAAAATCACCGGACCAATTTGCACTGGGAATCTGCAAATTTGGTGATCTGGGTTTTGTTGGCCATCACAAAAAACCTTTTCTCCCCCCTAGGCGTCAGCAGTGGACTCCATCTGCCCATCTCCAGGCACTGATCCTTAGGGAGAAAAGCGTCTCTCCAAGTCTAGCAACCAGTTCCCACTGTCTTTTTTCGGTTTTGCTTGGATTTTCTCATATTGTTGAATCTTTCATCCAAGTAAGTGTGTTGAAATCCTTAATTCTTTGTATCAACCTCATCTTGGGAATTTTCCATCTTTCTGCTTAAATCCCCCAAGGTCCCCGCTTTGATCGTTTGAACCAACAGACTAATCCTAGATTCGATCTTAAATTGCATAAGTCACTGTGTAATCTTGCTTGAGGAACATTACCAACATCTTTAACCACCTCTACTCAAAGATTCCTTAATTTGTGGCGTATCCCTTAAATCTAGGGTTTCAATTATTCACCTTACGTATTCTTCGTTAGGGTTTGATCTAGTGACTTGCTTTAGGTCGGTCCTTTCAGGATAGGTCTGCGTCTCCCCCATTGTCACTTGGGCTTCTTCAGTGGCATAAAGTGAAGGATATCCTAACCGCCGTGACAACCATCCATCTTTAGGGGGTTAGGGTTTTCGTAGGTTGCAGCTTTGATTGCCTGTCCCCTCTACCATCCTGTATAGGATTACTCTACGGGGCAACTACAAGATCCGTGATAACAGTGACTAGCTTAAATTAGTCTCACTTTTAAATTAATTTCCCAAGGCAAATATCCAACACCTCGATTTAATCCATTGTCAGGAAAGTTCACAGAGGAAGCGGGCACCACTGGATAGTGACCTCGGGATACCGTCAGGCTACACCCTCGTTGGTGTAGTGTTGGACATGTCACACAGACTCTGATCCAACCCAGATATTCTTCACGTGGAATCACATCGGATAAGAGTTTTGGACATACTCCTCGTACCATCAAGTATATCTGAGTCCCCTTCCCCCCTGTTTAATCCACTCATTAATTCATAAACTTAAAATCGACCAAGAACAATTGCAATACATTCAACACTCCATTTTCAGCACTAGTCTTTGCTTTTATCGTATAAGCATTTTCTTTAATTTACAATGTGTTGATTGATTATATTGCTCATGTTGCTGTCTTAATCACTATTGCAATCTCTTGTGCCATTTTACAAAAAACTCCTAAACAACTTACACAATCACAAACCACCATCTAAAGCTTAATCAGCCTTAGCAACCAATTAGGCTCTACCCCCCTTGGCTTCGTTAGGAGTTTGCCTAAAAGGAGGAGTCAAGATCAAGTGACAGTACTTGACTCAAGACTTCCCCCAAGGACGCACTTAGTGGCTTGAATATTTCTTCCACGACAACCTAACCCCCCATGTGCGTAAAAGGCGGCAACAGGGACAAACACCCAATCCCCTCCAACCAGCATAATTAACTCATAAATAACCTTTCATACAAGCATTGCTCATGAAATCATTCTTAACAATTACCAAATAATATTTTTGGGCAACCCTTTCTCAAGTCACTTATGCTTAATATATAATTATTAGAGTACAAATGTAACAATTATGAGTTTGCTAGAACCAAGAAATAAGTCTATCTTCAAAAAAATAATTGAAATAAAAATAAAGGCACATACATCAATAAATATGAATGACTAGTTATCATAAAAAACAAAGAAGATAAACACATTAGCCTAAAGCTTGCATCCACAAATCAGAAGTATAATTACCTCATCTGCTCTTTTTTTGACAGATTTACTCATGTCATGTAAAAAAGACATGACAACATCTGGTGAGGAAGCCATTGTAGGAGAAATTGCAAATTCAGCATAAGTTTTATAACCTAGAATCTGCAAAATATTATAGTTTAACAAATATTCAGTACAATGAAACAGACTGATAAATTTGGATAAAAAAGCTCGAAGCACAATCTCAGAGAGAGAGAGAGAGCATTGCAGTACCTAAAAATTGCAACTTCGCATAAATATATGATACATTGAAAAACTCACAGCCCTAATACCTTGGAAAAGAAAAGAAAAAATGTAATAAGCTGATTAAACCTCTAAAAAGAGGATACATGGAACATAAAAGTGATCCAAGATATCTCCAATAGGAAAACACAGTGGACCTTAGGACAAGCCAACCTAGGAATGAAAGACCAACTGAACCAAGTTCTCAGCAACACATTCTCATTTTTATTAGAACAAATGGGTTGCAAATTGCACAAATTGCACACAGTTTGCACGCATTATTTTGTCCAAACCAGAGCTGCCTTCTTCTCCAAGCACAAGAGTTTGACTTCTTATCAAAGACTTAAGCTTCCTTCGTCATGCTTCAAAGAAAGTGCCTCCAACTTCATTTTACGATACACCATTCAAGATAAGTTCTTCGATGTTTACACTAAGCCCATTGTTTTATATGGTTCAGAGATTTGTGGCCAAAGACTTGGTCACAGAGTGGTTCCACATCAAGAGGGTCCGGACTATCATGTTTCAACATCTTATTCAATACAAACAAATTGTTCCTCAATGTGTTGTATAGGAAGAGTCTGGTACATATCCCTGTCATCTTGAGACTACTAAGATTCACAAATGAAAGTATGGAATCAAATCGAACCAAAACAAACTCAAATTCTACAGTAACTCAATCACAAGTGCACTAAAGGGAGATAACCCCAGTATACTAGAGAGATATCAAAGAGAGAGAGAGAAACATGCATGAGTGGAAGTGTGGTACACAAGAAATGCACAAATGCATGTAAATGAAAGAAATGCCAAGCACTAGATAAGATAAGGCAAGATAATTTTATTAATGTCCAACAAATGACTACAAAAGTAGAGGTCAATGGGGCTGTGTGGTACCATGATGTCAATACAAAGTGGGAGCGCTAAGGCGGCTCTAATATAAAGCAAGAGGTAAAAGTTAAAACTCTAACCGAAAACCAAAAAGAGCAAACTCCTAAGATGGAGAGCCAATCTAGAAGAAATAAGTACACAGAGAGTCGATACAAAAGAAGAATGTACAAGGAGAGTCGATCTAGGATTTGTTGAGATTTGTATCTCGGGATGTCCTTCATGAGTTGATGCCTAGCATGAAGGTACATTGAAAGTATAGACATGGATGTAGTGTGTGAGAAACACTCTACCAATCGGCATGGCATCAGTGGTGGAAGCATGCACAGAGTTTTGAGACTTTTACCCTGTTGCATGCGAGATGTGCATGCATGAATGATACACCATATTTTAATGCAGTAGTATGATTTTGCATGAAAGTGAAATTAGGTTTTTGAAATTCTAATTTCACCAATGAGTTATTAAAAGGATGCAGAGAGTAAAAGACAGGAACATTTGCGAGATACAAGTAATCAAAGAGGAGGGTGCGCCTTAGATACTAAGGGCACACTTCTTGAGCCAAGAGGGCATAGCAGAGGTGAGGGCGCAAATCCTTCAGAGACTGGTAGGAGCCCATCATTCCAAGAGTGTAAGAGGTCAACACACTGGCAAAACTTGTGTAAAATAGGTTCAGATAAAGAGAGGCTATAGGCGGGCAACTGGATTGCATGGATAGGGAAAATCAGTTCATGAGGAAGGGCACATTCATCTAAGAAAAATTGAGGGCACATTCCTAAGAGAGTGAGGGCATATCCTTCTGAGATGAGAGGGGTACATCATTCCAGTTGTGTGAGAGATCATCACATGTTATCCCTGTAGAGATTGAAGAGCAGACGAGCAAAGCCGCATTCTTGAAAGAGAGAGGTGCTCTTCTCCAGTGGGGCTGCACTTCTAAGACAAAGAGCGCAGATCTTGAAGCTGTAAGAGCTGAGAGAGTAAGGGTCTTCCATTAGAGACTGAGGAGGGCACAATGAGATTTCAATCAAAGATTGACTGAGATAGAGAAGGGGCGCAGTTCTGAGCAGAAAGGGCGCATTTCCAGAGAAAGGGGGCACTTATGAGAGACAAGGGCACAAATCTTTATCAATTGAACAGAACAAAGAAGAAGGGCACAAAGGGAGCTCTTCTTCAGAGTGAGAGAGACAGTTACTTCTTCCTGAAAATGGTAGAGGCAGTTATCAAAGATTCAGAGTTAGACTAGAGCAGAGGAAGCATTCCTCAGAGCAACAGTTGCAGTTGCATGCAAATCTAGGGCTTGTCCCACCAGGTTTCTATACTTGTATAAATTTATGATTACATAAACTATCTATTTTCTCTCTGGCTCGAGAATGAAGAAATCCCATAGATGTTGGTTTTCCCCATTGGGGTTTCCAAGGTAAATCATTGTGTTATACTGTATGTGATTGATTTCCAATTCAACTGTGCATGTTCGACAATTAAATGATTTTAGTATCGATGCTTATAGATCAAATCTGAAATTTATTTTCTATGTATGTATCTCGAAATCTATACACTAGTATATCAAAGATAAGCTCAGCATTTGTGATAAGAGTAAGGGTAAAATTAACATGGTATTAGAGTGTCGTCTCTATGAAGAAATGAAGGGTTTACACAGTGGTATTGCAGACAGTGCACAGTTTATCAGTTACTGTGGGTAAATTCCAGATCTAGAATTTGAGGAACTTTTTGAAGAATTTTTTAAGCCATCTCATTTTGATTTACGAGATGAGCTATTGATGCTTTTGGGGTTTTTGTCCTTTGAAGGTTTCCCCAGTGAAAAATATTGTGTCCATTTGTGTTGATGTGATGAATGTGTTTTTACTGCATTGTTGATTTGTTTATGTTTATCTGCAAATTTTTTAAGTTTATGCTAATGCTAAAAATTCAACAGTTATGCCATTGGATGAAAACAAGACTATAGAAGTCAAAACTTGTAAACAAGTGCCATCAAATGATAGAGCCAAATATAAGAGGGAAGAGGAGGAAGCAAAATACCTATCCAAGAAAGCAAGGGTTTAATAGGATACTGCAAACTCACATAGAACATTCGATGCTCGATCCCCACCCTCCCATCGCAATGGATTTTCTCCCTCGCATTCACGGCATAGAACAATATCAGATTTCCTTGACCAAGGTGGTACAGATGATGTAGATGCAAAAGTGTTTCGATTTCTCTATGCATGTGACATACCATTCAATGTTCTTCGCTCACCCTATTAGCATGAAATGGTTAGCATGAAATGGTTGAAGCCATCTGAAGTGCCCCTACAGGATACAAGAGCCTCGGGTATGACAAAGATAGAACCGTGGGACTTGACAAAGAAAAATCCAAGATCCAAAATGCCTTGGGGCAGTTCACAAATTCTTGGAATGAATATGGGGTATCAATTGTATCTGATGGTTGGACAAATGTAAAGGCAAAGCCATTGATAAATATTCTTAGGGTGTCCGTCAGTGGTGGAGTCTTCCTTTCATCCCATGACTACTTGGCTCGGTTCAAGACCGACATCAATATTGCAGAAGCCTTAATTAAAACCATTGAATCTATTGGGCGATACAATGTCATCCAAGTCATTACCGATAATGCTGCTAATTGTAAAGCAGCGGGAGAAAACATTGAGGATAGATACCCCAACATATTTTGGTCCGGATGTTTGGTTCACACATTGAACCTTCTGATGCATGACATTATTAAGATGAAGGAGAATGATTATAAATGGATTGGTTCATTGTACAAGAAAGGCAAGCGCATGATAAGATTTATTACCAATCATGGTAATGCCCATCACATTTTCCGCACTCACTCAAGGTTGGAGGTTTTGAAGCTTGCAAAGTCTAGATTTGGTAGCTATTACTTTACCTTCAAGCGCCTTTTGAAGGTAAGGGAGGCATTGGCTAGCATGGTATCAAGTGATTCATGGCAGGTTTCGAAAGACAAGGCTACATCCGCATCTGAGAGGTGTGAATTTCAGGAGGTGGAGGACATCGTTCTTGATGGTCAGTTTTGGGTGAGTGTCAGGTATGTGTTGCAATTCACCAAGCCCAGTTATAACATGATTCGGTTTGGAGATACTGATCAACCGGTAATTGTATGAGAAAATGGATACAATGCTAGGCCAAATAAAAGATATTGTTGAGCCAAAAGATGCCATCTTGTATGAGCATATTCAAAAGCATGTGATCAACAGGTGGGATAAACTTAATGTTCCACTCCATGCCCTAGCCTATGTCCTTACACCCAAATATTATTCTCCATCTTGGTTAGCCAAACCAGCACCTAGGGGTGGGGTCAAGAGAAAACCCCACACAAATTCAAAGGTACAAGTTGGGTACATGCACATAGATAAGTTGGTCCCTGATGAAGAGGATAGTGCCATATTCCGTGCTTAATTGAGCAAATACCTTAGTCAACATGGGGTGTTCGCTAGTTTGCATGCAAACAAAGATCGAGATAGATTGGTTCCTATCGAGTGGTGATACATGTATGGCTCCACTACCACACACTTGCCTAAATTGGTCGTCAAAGTGCTTTCACATGTGGTCAACAGTTCTTTTGCAGAGAGGTGTTGGAGCACCTATAGCTTCATCCACGGTGTGAAAAGAAACAAACTTAATTAAAACCAAGCAGAAAGCTTGGTTTTTGTACACTACAACTTGAGGTTGTTGTCTCATTATTGTGAACGTGCCAAAAGTGATAAAACATATCTCACTTCGGACAAAAACCTAGAGGTGAACAATTTATAGCATGGAGCCATGGTTTTAGAGCGCTTGAAAGCTGAACTTTTGGGTGATGATGATGGTGACCATGTAACAACAGCAGCAACATAGATGCCACCCCCCTCTAGTAGTAGTGTTCGACCTAACCCACCTGTACTAGTTTTTCCTCCAGCTTTACAACCTCCATCATCTTGTAGGGGTCGTGTAGCTATTGGACGTGGTTCACGACCACTTCCACCTACTCAGGATGAAAAGGCTAGTAGTGCTCATAGATCACAGGAAAAGAAATTAGAAGTTTCCCATGGCAAGAAGAAATATTAGTGCTTGTCTTTTTCTAGTTTTTCATTACTTTGCAAATTGTAACTATTGACTCTTTAAGTTTAATATTTCTATGGTGACTCTATGACTATTAAATATTTTGAAAACATTATATAAAACTTGAACCTACCTTTGAATTTCATTGCTTGAAAATTTGCACTATTGACTACATGATAGCATATTATAATTGTTTTTAGTTTTGAACTTTGGTCATTACTCATTAGTACGTGCATCGTGAATTGTTTCATTTCATGGTTGATCATTTGATGTTCTTTGATATAGTTTGGTAACTTTTGTTACAAAAGATATGAGTTTGAATCTTCGATGAGTCATGAGTCATGACAAATGTTATATATTGAAAAATTGAAAATGGTTGATGTTATGGTTGATGATTGATCATTTGATGACAATACTATAAGTTATAAACTTATAACTACTAGAATCCTAGATAATTGATGATATATAATAACTAGTTTAATCCATATTTTTATGCGTTTTGAAACCAATTCAACATTCTACATGGTTTTGTTGACATATATGCATCAAAATACATAAAAATATATATTATATAAAAAACGCTCCCAAAAATGCTCCCACCCCGGACACTTTTGAGAGTTTCACTTTTCGCTTCGCTCCTACTCTGTACCCCCAACAACGTAGAGCGAGAGGCTATAAGAGGGCAACTGGTTTGCATGGAGAGGGCGAATCAATTCATGAGGAAGGGCGCATTCCTAAGAGAGTGCAGGTAGATCCTTTTGAGATGAGAGGGGGGCATCATTCCAGTTGTGTGAGAGATCATCACACAAGATCTATTTAGAGACTAAGGAGAAAAGGCGGATTCTTGAGAGAGAGAGGCGCACTTCTCCAGTGTCGACACACTTCTGAGAGAAAGGGCACAGATCTTGAAGCCGTGAGAGCTAAGAGAGTGAGAGTCTTCCATCAGAGACTGAGGTAGGGCACATTGAGATCTCAATCAAAGATTGACTAAGACAGAGAGAGAGGGGCACACTACACAGCAGAGAGGGCGCACTTGCAAAGCAGCGACGCACTTCTAACAGAGAAGGGCGCATTTCTTCATCTGTTTAGTAGAGCAGAGAAGAAGGGCATTGAGGGAACTCTTCTTCAGAGTGAGAGAGGCAGTTACTTCTTCCTAAGATTGGCAGAGGTAGTTATCGAAGATTGAGAGTTAGAGTAGAGCATAGGGAGCATTCCTTAGAGCAGTTGCATGCAGATCTAGGGCTTGTCCCACCAAGTTTCTTGACTTGTATAAATTTCTGACTGTATAAACTCTATATTTTCCATCTAGTTCGAGATTGAAGAAAGCCCATAGATGTTGGTTTTCTCCATTGGGGTTTCCAAGGTAAATCATTGTGTTAAACTGTATGTGATTGATTTCCAACTCCGTTGCACATGTTTGACAGTTATAAACTTAAATGAGTTTATTATTGTTGTCTATACCAGATCTTAAATTTATTTTCTATCTATGTATCTGGGAATCTATAGAGAAGTATATCAGAGACAAGCCAATCTCTTGTGATAAAAGTAAGTGTAAAATTAACAGGATCTGTGATACAAAAGTAGTGAATATGCATGGTGCACTGGAAGCAATGGAAGCATCTCTCCTAATATGCGAAGTCGAATGAAGGAAGCTTGAAATAGTACTCTATCTGAAAGAAGAACTAGAGCACCTAGAAAAATTGGAAGAGGAGCTATAAATGGGCAGTGTGTTGCCGCTTGGGGTGGGGAAATTGTTGATATGATCTACATGTGGTTGACCTACTGCTGGGATGGGGTCTAAACTAACCATGTCGCTAAAATCGGACAGAAGTAGAGGTGGTTTGGATTCCCTAACTGATCTGTGGTTAGAAGCAATGTTGTCCTATGTTCGTCTCTTGTTGCCCCGAAAGGAGGGGATCACCAAGAAGAAGGAAGTGATCCGTTGAGTGGAAGTTGATCCCAGCTACAAATGTCGCAAGAGGAGAAGGAAGTGAAGCGAGAGGGCCTCTTGCAAGTACAAGGCCAGGCATGTCGAGTTAGGATACCTAAAGAAACTAGCCTAAGTCTGAAGCTCCGAGAGAAGAAGGTCCCAGAAGAGACAATGGAACAGCCCATGAATCTCATAGTAGATAGGACATCAAAAAATGAAGTTCTCCTCATGTTCAACCTCTCAAAGGGAACATGCCTACCAGATTTTGTCTAATCAGTCGATCTAGTGATCTATCTCCACCCTAACACAGTGAGAACCTACTCTGAAATGGCCCAAAGAAATACAAAGAACATGTGTCCAATGATGGAGTGTGTAAGGGGGTTGAAAGATAAGACTATCACTCAAATCCATGAAATGTGTAGCATAAAAGGCCATCGTTGGACATAACCTACCCTAGGGGTTGACCCAAGTGACCTGTACGAACTGTCTATAGATGTCGTCTCGGGTGATTTTGTTCAACTCCTACCTGGTAGTTAAGAGGTATCCAAGCGCGTCCAAGGAATACGTAAATGGAGGAATTTGCTCCATTGCAATGCCAACAAATGCCAAAAGATCTTTAACCCCCATGTACAAAGATCTAGTGCGGCTTGAAGAGCTAGCCAAGGCTATGAACTGTGATGATATAGGCCAAGTACAATTACCGATCTTGCCCTATCACCGAGTCAGAAAAGCTCCAAAGGCAATGTAAAGGTGAGACAAGATGGAACACTACCTCAATCCGAAAAGGACGAGTACTGAACTCTACAAGTAGGATGTTGAAAAAGTTAACAAGGAAAGATGCAAAAGTGTACTTTTGCATGAGTGAAATTAGTGTTTTGGAACCCTAATTAGGGTTTTGGTGACCTAATTTCTCAATGACTTATAAAAGGCAGTCAAGGGGTACTTGTTACCAAACGTTTCAGTGTGCAGTGAGTTTATCTTCACAATAGGTGTAGTGGGTACTCTGCCAATGATTTTGAGTACCCTACCTCTATACATGGTCACTAAGAACCACTTATCCCTCTTTTACATTACAACACTTTAAGCTGCGGGGCACTTTTTTACTACAAAATATTTTTTTTAAAATAGGTAAAACTTAATGAAATCCCGCAAGACTCTAGATAATGTTTAGCATGGTATATACAACATTCCTTGACCTTAATCACCCCATGAGCTCGATCATTAGAATTCCCTTCACCACTTTGGGGGAAATTTGAGTAAAATTGCTAAAAAAAAAATTTAATCACTCAAAGAAAAAAACACTCGATGAAAGGACTTCCCTAATGATAAAGTCTTAGGCAACTAAGATTTTACAAAACTTTGACTATCATGCTAACATATCCTTACAAAATACCCTGCACGGATGTGGAAGTTTCATGGAGAAAAAGGAAAGAAAGAAAAAAGGGGGAAAATTGCCCTGTTGGCCCATGGTACTCGTACTTGGTTTGATCCTTTTGGTCCATGGTTGTCCTCTTGGTAGCCTTGGTGGACAACAGAGATAGAAAACTTATATATGCTCTGCGAGAAGATAGGATAACCAAAAAGCAAGCCACATGGTAAGAGTCCTTTTAAAATAGTGTATAGGGTTCAAGTTACTCTACCTACCCACTTAAGAATTCCCATACACCAATTGATAGAGCTGCATGAGAGCAGAAAGAAGGCTTTTGATCAGTTCATATGGAACAAAACAAAGGTCAGAGGTACAATCGACAAAGGAGCTCGATTAAGGACATTTTAGAATGGTGACCTAATCCTCATGTTGGACAAAAGAAAGGAAAGGCCAAGCAAACGTGGTAAATCTGCAGTTTGCGGTTAGTTCCCTATATTGTCGAGATTGCAGATGGTCCAAGTTCCTTCCACCTCAGCTACTTAGACAAAGAGAAGCTATCATTGCCCATGAACTGTCAATCCTAAAGTTGTTCTTGTTTGTAGTAGTTGTCATTAATGTCAAAATTGAAGTGATGATGATGTTGTGACAGTGAGGCAATGATAATGATAAGATTCTTTTTGAGATACTAGCTTGGTGACCAAACCAGTATTCCTATTCAATTTTGGACCCCATCCAAAAATTATATCCAATTTTGGTACCCAAGTCTTATTTCAGTACCAGTTTTTGTACTAGTTTCGATACCAGGCAAATGACAAGCATGACAACCTAATGGAAGGAAAATGTGGAGATATGAATGATGAGATGGCACTAAAGACTAAAGAAAATCTTGTTACATCATCCCATTTAATCAAAAATGAGAACAACAAGATTGGGTCCTATTATCACATATATAGTAGCCGGGCTACCATATTCTATTTTTCAGATTCCGGTACACTTTTTCAGCCAGTTCCCTTACACATGAGATCCTGAGATGAGCATCTATGATGGATCACTATTTGGTGATGAACTATAGTACTTCCCATGCCATGATTGAGTCTCAAGATACTCAGATTTGAGGACTGATGTAGCCATTTAGCCATTTACAAAGCAATCAGTATTACCCAGAGTTGCAGCAGTAGTTTCTCAGTGGACATATGTTGGTTCAGATTCGTTATTTACATGTATATGATTCAACAGATATTATCTTGTGTTATGGTTATTATTGCTTTTATACTCGTTCTTGTGACATGTCTTAGCATTTAGTGTCTTGATCTGGCGATCATATAAATATGTGGACCTAGTTGTATTGATATTATATATGTATGTCCCTACTTAGACNTTATGTTTATATCTCAACCTACTACTTGACTTGTGGTATGGAGGACCTTTCCCCACTATAGTCGCTTTGTTAGATAAGCTTCTCGGTTTATTTGTGTCTCGGCTCTGAGTTGCCTAGGTTGTGTTGGCTAAACTTGAAACAAATAGCGCTGAATCAATACAATGTATATGGATATTGAATGAATATCTTATGAAAAGCCCATTCATGAAAAGAAGTGTTTCTGAACATACATGAACGTAAGGCAAGCCTAATGAAATTGGCTTTAAAGTGTAAATGTGAAATGTGAAATGTAAAACCCGTGTAACAAGTGTTTTTAAACACACATGGAGCATGAGGCCTTAATAAATAAAAATCCGTGTAACAAATGCATGGATCAAGGCTATGGAAACTCGAAGGCACAAAATGCAATTGTTCTTAAAAGTTACATCTAAAGACTGCTGGCCTCATTTGTACTTGATTTGGATTATGAGCATTTGTCAAGGTGAATAAGCACCTCTAAACATAACTTACCCATTTGTAAGACACCGCAATCCCTCGTGTTATTGCTTGTCCGACATATACTAGAGTGAGTATCCCCTTTCCATATCCAAAGTGTCACAGTGTCAAGTTGGTAGTCACCCTTTAGCCTAGCCTTTTGATTCCTAGCCTTCATCCTTCACTACCAAATTGATTACAACTATGAAGTGAGTATGGTCTTGAAAGTCTGGTCTGAGTCATAATTAATTAACAAGACTCTATCTATTTTGTTGGTAGATAGTCAATGAAATTATTATTACTTGTTATAATTGTTATTTGAATGATTTGTAGAGCATGTCTTAACCTCTAAACACTTACAACAGAATGATGTTAGCCTGGGTCATATTATTGATTGTTTGATCATTTGCAAATTATTATTATTTTATCTGTTTGGGCATATTAGATAATGTACATGATCATGCGGAGATCTGTAGGGTGACACCTTAGATGGATTTGGGCTCCCTGAGTTCAATGAGACAGTTTATTTTCAGTTCTAGGCAGTTACAGTGATGATTTATCTCAGTATACCATTATTGTGCAGTTTTGCCATGTTAAATGGCCTGTCAGAGCAGATAGATTATTCGATTGGTTCACCTTGGGTGTTATATGAGGAGGGGGTGGTCCATCCACTTGTTTTTACCATTATACCCTCCTCCCAGAGAGCCTAGTGGGCTCAGTTGGACAACGCAGGCACTCCAGGAGGCAGTTTGGGCAGGTTCACAATTCCTGAGGCAGATTAAAAATGATAAAAATGGCTACTGAAGAATTCGATTTGGGCTACTGAGGCAAGAAAATGGCATGGGATGAGTTTTGACGATGAGTGTGATGTCTTCCACCTCTTTTCCAGCAGTTTCAGCATCCAGATGGACCCACACCCATCTCTCCGACATATTTTATGATTTTCTAGAGCTTTTGGAGGCTCTCGATTTTCTCAGAGGCACTATTTTGCACTTAGAGTTATATTTTATTTATAGTGTGCCATGGGGACACACTAGGGCTGTTAGTCAGTACCCCCTGGACCCACCATGACCTTTATTCATGTTTATTTTGTCACATTGAGTGGGATCCCCTCTCTTAGGGTGATTTTGTCCATTAATGTGTTATATTATTATATTGATCCATGTACTTTATGTTGAGCTCAACTCAACCGTTGATTAGAACATTTTGATCTTTCAATCTTAGCCATCCATTTAAAGGGTGGTTAGGATTTTGGTATCTCTCCATCCTATTTAAAGAGGAGATCTTCTCATTGTAAAGGGGTCTTTGGCTCTTGGAATCTTGATAATAGAAAAACTCTTTTGTGGAAATTCTTGGGTCTCCTTTGCATCAAGTGTTCTTCGATGGTGATTGGAAAGTCTATTGCATCCTAGCATTTGAGTATTTGTGGTGAGATCTATATTTTCGTGGAACCTCTGTCATTGTCAACAAGAGGGTGACTTCACTTGGGCATTTTTGCAGAGCTTCCTCAACTCGCTTGTTTGGCAACGCTTGTATCAGGGGGTTATCATTAGTATCATTGTGACCTATGGTTTCATCTTGTTATTTCTTCTGTAGCATTTGTCCATTTCTCTTGATGCATCAAATCTGATATTGTTGACGTTTGTTGTGCAGGAGGGAGGGCGCATTAGCTTCCTTGGGAAAATCGATTTGCATAGAATACTCATCCAAATCTTCTCAAATTGATCGGGAAGGCATAGATCATCATCATCAAGGCATCTACAAGGTTATCCAGGTAAGATCCACAAGTTAGTTCTTCTTTTCTTGGTTCCAATCCATTGGCATCCTTATTTTACTGTCAAAACCCTCATTTAAAATAATTATATGGATCAAACCACTAGATAAATTGGCAAACCATTTCTGGGTATTGTAGATCGGGTCAAACCCAAAGTGGGTTCTCCTAGGCGTCATGCTTGGGTGACTCCACAAGGCCCAAAGTCCAAGGCAGTAAGCCCTCAACCCTAGCGCATTTCTCACTTGGCCAATTTTTCCAGTGTTTTGATCCCATCTCTGAGGTGTTATCACATATATAGTAGTCGGGCTACCATATTCTATTTTTCAAATTCCAATACACTTTTCAGCCAGTTCCCTTACATATGAGATGTTGAAATGAGCATCTATGATAGATCATTATTTGATGATGGACTATAGTACTCTCCCATGCCATGGCTGAGTCTCAGGACACTCGGATTTGAGGACTAATGTAGTCATTTAGCCATTTTGCAGAGCAATAGTGCCCAGAGTTGCAGCAGTAGTTTCTCATTGGACAAATGTTGGTTCAGATTGATTATTTACATGTGTATGGCTCAGAAGATATTATCTTGTGTTATGGTTATCATTGTTTTTATATTCATTCGTGTGACATGTCTTAGCATCTAGTGTCATGATCTGGCGGTCATATAAATATGTATACTTGGATGTATTGATATTATGTATGTATGTCCCTACTTAGTCCTGGAAGTTCTTGACCCATACTCATTGGTTTTACCCTCCTTAGGGAGAATAGAGGTGATCATTCCCACCATACTTTGGCTTGCTAGTGTTGGTTTCGTTGATCACTATCTCCACCCATCCATTACCTTCCAGTTATGTTTTTAGCCCGACCTACTACTTGACTTGTGGCATGGAGGACCTTTCCCCACTAGAGCCTCTGTGTTGGACAAGCTTCCCTATTTATTTGTGTCTCGGCTCTGAGTTGCCTAGGTTGTCTTGGCTAAACCTGAAGCAAGTAGCGCTGCCACCAATACAATGTATCTGGAAATTAAATGAATATCATATGAAAAAGCCCATTCACGAAAAGTACTTTTCTTAAACATACATGAATGCAAGGCAAGGCAAGCCTAATGAAATTGGCTTTGAAATATATTGAAATGAATATCTTGTGAAAAAACATTTATGAAAAGTAGTGCTTTTAAACATACATGAATGCATGAAGCCTCAATAATAAAAATCCGTGTAATAAATGCATGGACCAAGGCTATGGAAATTCAAAGGCCCAAAAAGCAATGGTTCTTAAAAAGTTATATCTAAAGATTGTTGGCCTCTTTTGTATTTGATTTGGATTGTGAACATTTGTCAAGGTGAATACGTAACTTATCCATTTGTGAGACACTACCATCCTCTGTGTTGATGCTTGTCCAGCATATGCTAGAGTGATTATCCCCTTTCCATATCCAAAGTGTCACAGTGTCAAGTTGGTAGTCACCCTTCAGCCTAGCCTTTTGATTTTATCCTTCACCCTTCACTAGCAAATTGATTACAACTATGAAGTGAGTATGGTCTTGAAAGTCTGGTCTAAGTTATGGTTAATTAATAAAACTCTATATTTGGTTGATAGATCGCCAGTGAAATGATTGATACTTGTTATAATTGTTATTTGAATGATTTGTAGAGCATGTGTTAACCTTTAAACACTTGCAGCATATGGATGTTATCCTGGGTTATATTATTGATCATTTACAGATTATTATTTTATCTGTCTGGGCATATTGGATATTATTCTTGATCATGCAAAGATCTGTAGGGTGTATGAGTATGCACCTTAGATGGATTTGGACTCCTTGAGTCCAATGAGACAGCTTGTTTTCAGTTCCGGGCAGTTACAGTGATGATTTGTCTCGGTGTACCATTCTGGTACAGTTTTGCCATGCTGAATGGCCTGTAAGAGCAGAGACATGATTTGTTTGGTTCACCTAGGGCGCTGTATGAGGAGGGGGTGGTCCAGTGACTTGTTTTTACCATATTGCCCCCCTTCCAAAAGGCATGGTGAGCTCAGTTTGATAATGCTGGCACTCTAGGAGGCAGTTTTGGCCATATCACGTTTCCTGAGGCAGATTTAAAATAATAAAAATGACTACTAAAGAATTCGATTTGGGATACTGAGGCAAGGAAATGGCATAGGATGAGTTTTGATGATGAGTGTGATGTCTTCCACTCCTTCTCCAGCAGTTTCGGCACTTGGATGGACCCACATCCATCTCTCCGGCATATTTTATTATTTTCAGGAGCTTTTAAAGGCTCACGACTATGTTGCCAGGAAACGTGGGTACGGGTACGGGTACGAGTATGGGTACGGGTACGGCACTTTTTGAAACAG
>LPNX010987788.1:159939-186114 GCA_001517045.1 Pseudotsuga menziesii
GGGCTGAAACAAATCTCCTGTAGAAAACTAATACTTGCTGGTTTGAATTTGTTTATCTTCAGACAATTTCCTACAGCCATACCTACAGTTAAAGACTCATTAAATTGTCTAATCTAAAGTCTAGTTGTTCGACCCTCCTAGACTAGTTTATATCTATTTTATCTTTTAGTTAGCTGGAAATTCTCTACCATTTTAGACATCTTTAAAATTTGGATGTATACATTTGCAACAGCAATCTTATTCAAGCATTAAATCTGGATTTTGAGAGTTAAAATCTGAACACAACGAACTGTACTAAAGCCTTAATCATCCTCATTGAATAACTTCAACAAAGATGTCTTATTTGTGCACGATTTTATTATAATATATACAGAGATATATTATTATTAACTTTTTACTATAAGACTCTAAACTCAGTAGCCGGTGCAAGTGGCACAACTTTAAATTCAAGAGCCAGAGTAAATGGAACAAGTGTTATTTGCTTAGACAGTTAGACTATACCCATTGCCATTCAAGCAGCTTCGCCATTGTACAGTGAGAACTTGAAACCCCTTACACATGGATATGATTCTTAATTAAATTCAAAAGTAATTCAATAATAACTACCTTCTTCAAAAACTGCCAGTCGCCTACGATGTCCTTTGGTGGAGAAGAATGAGTTCTCAGTTTCCACTGCTGAAGGGTGCTACTGTCCACTGCTGAACAATGAAGATGGAGTCTGGACTGTCCGCCGATATCCCACTGTCCGCTGTGCACAATGAATAAGTTACGGTTTGGGGGTTTTTACCAATGCCGTGAGGATTTTAGGCTTTAGCAATGCCATTGCGTGGGGCCACGATTAATTTAAAAACGATTTTCATTTTAATTTTTATCACAGCCGTACCACAGACGTACCCAAAATCGGGGTACGCCGTACCATTTTGACCAAACGTACCCAAATTTTTTTTATGAAGTACCCGGTACGGCAACACTGTTCATGGTACGTGAGGGTACGTACCATTGTCGTACCCAAGTACCCGGTACCGGTACGTGTACCCGACCCCTGGGTACGCGTACCCATGCAACACAGGCTCACGATTTCCTCAGAGAGGCACTATTTTGCATTTAAAAAATTATATTTATTTTATTGTGCCATGGGGACACACTAGGGGAGTTAGTTAACACCCCCTAGACCCACCATGAGCTTTATTTATTTTTTATTGAGTGGGATCCCCTTCCCTAGGGTGATTTGGTCCATTGGTATATTATATTATTGTATTGATCCATGTACTCTATGTTGAGCTCATCTCAACCGTTGATTAGAACATTTTGATCTTTTAATCTTAGCCACCCATTTGAAAAGTGGTTATGATTTTGGTATCTCTCATTCCTATTTAAAGGAGAGAACTTCTCATTTGTAGGGGATCTTTGGCTCTTGGATCTGGATAATATTATTACTATTTTTGTGGAAATTCTTGGATCTCCTTTGCATCTGGTGTTCTTCGATGGTGATTGGAAAGTCTATTACTTCCTAACATTTGGGTATTTGGTGTGAGATCTATATTTTTTTAGAAACATTGTTTTGTCTACAAGAGGGCGATTTCACATTGGCGTTTTTGCAGGGCTTCCTCAACGTGCTTGTTTGGCATTGCTTGTATTAGCGAGTTTTCATTAGTATCATTGTGATCTATGATTTCATCTTGCTATTTTTCTGTAGCATTTGTTTTGTTCTCTTGATGCATCAAATCTGATATGGTTGACGTTTGTTGTGTAGGAGAGAGGGCGCATTGGCTTCCTTGGGCAAATCGTTTTACATAAAGGCTTCCTCCAAATCTTCTCAAATCAATCGGGATGGCATAGATCATCATCATCAAGGTATACAAAACGCATCCAAGCCAAGCGAGTTGAGGAGCCCCTGCAAAAACGCTCAAGTTAAAGTCGCCCTCCTGTAGACAAGACAATGTTTCCCAAAAAAATATATATCTCACAACAAATACTCAAATGCTAGGAAGCAATAGATTTTCCAATCACCATCTAAGAACACCAAATGCAAAGGAGATCCAAAAAATTTCCACAAGAATTGTTTTCTATTATCCAGATCCAAGAATCAAAGACAGCTTCATTTTCATGTTAAAACTCTAAATATTAAAAAATCAAAAAATATTATGGCTCAAACCGCTTGAGTTCTCGGCAAACCATTTATGGGTTTTGTAGATCGGGTCAAACAAGGGTTTTTGTGATTGTCCCAAAGCCTCCAAGGGCTTCAAGTTAGTGGGTAACCAGGGTTTTTTCCATTGTCCCAAGGCCTCCAAGGGCTTCAAGCTTGGGCTTGGACAACCACAAAAGGATTCATTTGGCACTGACAACTATACAAACAACACACACAAACCCTTGACTCTCAGAGGCTCCACGGGGGGCACTAAGACCAATACAACCACAGCCTCCACCAAGTAATGTTGGCATCAATGACCAAGCACTGTTGGCATAAATGACAACTTAATCAACATATTGCACTAACATACTAACCTCCCCAAAGTGATTTGGGGCATAATACATCAATTTTTGTTCCCTAGTCTTTAGCAGGTTTGTGACAAAACAAGGCAAAACTCTGCCAAATTTCAGCCATAGAAGAGTTTCAAGGCCACCCCAAAGGGAGAGCTTCAGGGCCATCTCTAGAAAGGGGAAAACCCCAGTTTTTCTCACTCCTTTTACCTCTTTCTTTACGTTGAAATTTCAGCCTTCGTAACAAGCCCAAAAGACTTGGACTTGATGTGTTGCTTTGCATTTTCAGTTAAATCAAGTTTCATTTATTTTCCATCCATTGTTAGCAACTGAAGTTGGGCTTGCCCACCTTTGCATAAGCAATTGTTGATTGGCTTGGGTTTAGATTAGTTAAAGTTTTGTTTTGTTTATATTTTTTTCTTTATTTTTTCCCACACCTTGCAAGTAATTTGGCTATGCCATCCTTGCAAAATCGTGTCGGCTAGCATTCTATTTTTGTTATTTCCATTTGCCCACACCTTGCAAGTGAGTTGGCTACGCCACCCTTGCAATATCGTGTTGGCTTGCATTGTTAATAATTGTTAAATTCTTTATTTCGTTTAAAATAGACCATGCCCCAATCTTTGCCCTATATTCACTCCCCTTGTCGGTTGGTCTAACCTTGGGTGAAAAAAAAGGGAGAAGATTCGAGTTGGCTAGAATAATAGGCATTTCAATCCATTACTGCAAGATTGAGAAAAGAGGATTAATTTGTGGAGCTAGAGAGGTAGAGGTCGTTGGGGGCCTCGTGGCACTCTATGTCCTCCTGTTGAGCACCTGGCAAGTTCTTGGGACTGATTTGTGGAGTTAGGAGGGAGCCTTGTGCTCTCTTGTTTAGCACCCAGCAATTTCTCTCAGTTGAGGGATAAGGGTTGCAGGTAGACACATTAGTTAGTTCGTTTATTTTCTCATGCAAACACATTAACCCCCTAAGTTGAAGAAAGACCTTAAAATAAATTAAACTCTATTAGACCACTTGCACAACATCACGATCTTTCATTTTATTTACTATTGCAGTCATCGTTTATTTGGTTCAGTTCTACTTCAAGCTCATCTTGTACACTTCAGTTCATTTGCTTAAAGTACTTTACATTTGATGAATGTGGTCTTTTAATTATTGTGGTGAACGAATTGTTTAGAGCAATTTGTGCATTTTGGCAATTTCATTGGTATCTTTGTTTGTGACTCCATAGCCTGATTTAGGTAGGCACTAGTTTAGTAATACTATATTTCTCTTGCAATTATATTTGGTTTACGAATAAAGAAATAGTTGACTGTCATTTGAAATTATTGCATTTCTGCATGGTTGATTATCGTAAAGTTTAAATTAATATAATCATCTTATAACTCCTAAAACACAACCTTTGAAACATAGTAAATAGGGACTAGCCCCCTAGACCATTTTAGGAGTTGGGTATAAATGGAGGAGTTAGGAATCGAGGTGACATTAGGTTCTAAACTCATAGTTTCCCTCAGGAACACACCTAGTGGTTGGAATACTTTTCCACTGTCAAGTGTGTTTTAGGTGCCAACATGTTGTACAGTGAAGTATGTGTCAATTGAACCGTACACTGAATTAAATTGCCTAGAACTGAATTAGCCACCGTATAGTTGTTTAAAGTTGTACCCAAAAAAATGTGCCCGGTTTCCATCCGTACGAGGATTCAAGTGTGTTTTAGGTGCCAACATGTTGTACAGTGAAGTATGTGTCAATTGAACCGTGCACTGAATTAAATTGCCTGGAACTGAATTAGCCACCGTATAGTTGTTTAAAGTTGTACCCAAAAAAATGTGCCCGGTTTCCATCCGTACGAGGATTCAATTCACTACATCTTCACTTCTACAATCTTTTATCAAACTAATCTTTTTCTCCAAAAAAGCTCTATGGTGTGCCAAATCACGGTGGCTTTGATACCATGTTAAACTAAGCTATGGAGAAATATGCGAGAAACAAGAGAAAATGAAATAGAGATATATTATCAATAATGTTCACAAATTACATAAAGTGGTATTGTATATATATCTAACAAGTTCCATTATTCCCTTTTAGGAACTGCTTACCCAATTTACCTAACTTCATAATAACATTAAACATAATTGTCATTTATTATGTATGACTCGTCCCACTTTATTCTCACATCACATATGACTTACTTCACTTTAACACATTATAACTCATCATTACTTTATTACATAAAGTAAACCTCACAAAAACATTATGATGTCTAACTCCATGATAGACCTACCTCGTTACTTCTAGATCTTCTTCCTCCTGGATCGTTTACTCTTGTATATCTCCACCCCCATGCGGTCTCCCATGCCTAAGGTCAAGGATCTTTCATGTTTTTCATGAACTAGCATAGACTTCATGTTCGGTTCAACTTTCCTTTCCTTCCCTGTCTTCCACCTTTTACAGGAGATCATTTAATACTCCTACATTGTAATGACATCTTTGTACTCAACAGTCCAATTGACCTACTTTTGTGGTCATTAGTTGGACACTAATAAAATTATCTTATCTTATTATCTCCTTTTAAGGATGCATCATGCATGCCCACTAGTCCCCAGCTCTACATTTTTTTTCCTTCTTTTCAGCTATAAATATAATATGTGCTTATTGTACACACTAGTCAGACATCTATTTTGGTCTTTAATGGCCATTAATATAAATTTCATTTCATTTTTGTATACCTTTTCTTTGAGTCACGATGCAAATAACTTGCTCTGCCTTTAGATGGTGATCAAACCATGGGAAAAATAACAAAACGGAACCTTATGTTGAGCTTGGACAAGAATACAACCAAAAACCTAAATAAAGATATTTTCAGGTCTATTATCAATGAAAACGGCAATTTAGAACTTCTAAATAAAATAAGAATATAGGTTTTTGGGAGACTGCATATACTGTCAATGTTTTCAGCCACTCATTCAATAACCATTCCAAGCTACAAAAAACTGTAAAGCAACATAAGCAACCAACATGCCTGTTCATAAAGGTGACAAAATGAAGAAATGTCACCTGTGCAAAATCATGACGGGCAGCAATAATTTTGTCCAGAACATCTAAATTACCCTTGGGAACAGTATGACCTATGATGTATGCCTCCTTTCGGATCTGCAATGGTAAATCATAAATGTCAAACAACTTTCATATGTGAAATCTTTGCTTACTGAAGACAAATCAAATGTTAAGCCTGACATAACATACATAAAAAACAATAGCCTAGTTGTAATAAAAGGATGTCAAACAACTTTCATATGTGAAATCTTTGCTTATTGAAGACAAATCAGATGTTAAGCCTGACATAACATACATAAAAAACAATAGACTAGTTGTAATAAAAGGATAAAAAGAATAAAGTATACTATTAACATCAATTTAAAGTTTAAACCAATTTGGACTGTCAGATGTGTGACAATAATCAGAGATTCCTTGCAAGTGCAGAATATTTCAAGACAACTTTTTCTTAAACAAACAAAACTAAGCATTTAACTCCCAACAGTTTAACTATTCACTTGTATTCTGGCACAAACAACTTAAGAGTCAACAAGTGATAATTTAAATTTTCGAGGACCGCTCTACATTAGAGGAAGGCTAGGAGGATCTCTATGCAGGTATTTTATGGAAAAAAATGTTCGGGCAGCTTCTAGGAGTTTCCAATGAAAATATATGAAGGAAAATATAGAATCTAGAATTTTCTAAAGAATATGTTATTGCGGGTTATAGATACTCCCCAAAAGCGTTCTGGCGGGCCCTCTTTCCTAGACACCACGCCATCCCACCTGATCTTGACCCCCAGGCCATGTTTTCCCACACAAGCTCCCTTTATGACATCCTTGGACAACCCCCAACCTGCATCCCCTCTCCCCTCTCATGCCACCTTTTCTCCGAGTGGGACAATAGAAGAGCAGTCAGAGTTGTGAGTAACAAGTTACAACAAAGCAGCAGACGAGGAAGGTCTTCAACTCGAATTCTTGAAACATGGCATCCAGTCTCTTCAGTCTTATAATACCGATACAGTTAACCACATGGTTTTCTCTAGATTCCCCCCTGCCTAGGCAAGACACATTATTCATCCAATTCAAAAATCAGGGAGTAGTACAGACCCAAACAACTACCAGACTATAATGGTGGGCCATACATTCTCCAAGCTTTACGCCACAGTCTTACATCAGTGGCTTTCTGAGGACCTAGAGAGTCGACATCTCAAGGCTATAGAGCAATCCGATTTATGCCCAGACTACCAGACAATTAATCACATCTTCACACTTCGAGCCACTATTGAGGAGTCTCGACATCGGTCTTCGAAAGTTTATAGTTGCTTTATATACTTCCAAAAAGCATTTGCCACTGTGTTGAGGGAAGCTTTATTCCGAAGGTTATAATCGTGGGTGGGTCCCTCAGTGGAGTCGTGTTGTGGAGTCGCCAAGTGAACAGATTTCCATGTTCACCAGAAAAATAATGTCGTAGGAGAGGTGAGCAAATAAATACGATGATTGTAGAAGTTTAACAAGTAAAATACAATCACCAAAATCAAGTCGGATGTGATATGAATGATAGGAATGTATATGCATTCACAAACACCGAAGGTAAACTAAAAGTTAAACCGAGGTAAGCCTCTACCTCCCTAACGACAATGCCAAAAATGTTATCACAATTCTTGTAGTTGCTTCTTAAGGTGATCCTATCCAAGATGGTAGAGGGGACGCAACTAAAGTTGTGACCTACAATACCCAGACCTCTGAATGATTTCAATTGTCACACCAGTCTTGGATACCGGCACTTTAGACCCAGCTGAGAACTAAGCCTTGTTGATTTGTTTACCTAGAGAAGTGTTTGTTCACTCATGCCTTGGGGTGGACAAGAACACTTTAAATGTGATCCCTAGCCATATTAAAAGGTGAGAACGACTTTATCATAAAGTGACCTTTTAATTGAATAAGTGAGTAATAAAGTTTTAAGTGACTTTAATGAGATTATTAAAATGGGTGTGTAATAATGTCTCACATTTACTATTTAAAAAGTCATTAACTGTTTTTTAATGAGAAAAAGGTGAGATGTGATCTTGGCCCTAGGATCTCATCTAATCTCATCCAATGGATTTGAGGAGAAAGTTACTCACACAAAAAGGGTGAGGGAAAGGCAAATTGAGAATCATTCTTCACTTTCAAGAGAGATTTTTTGAGAGAGAGAGAGCAAGAGAAAACCAGAGAGAAGAAACCCTTGCAAATTTTTTCCAAAACCAGGACAAAGAGAAAGGGCACAATATTTCGAGACAACTTTACCAATTGAGTGGCACGAATTGTTGGATTTTGTGCAACTTTAGAAGCTATTCTTATTGTCCTCCTTCGGGAGTTGAACTTGTTGCAATCATTCATACAAACCCTAGAAAGAACAATGTAAGCCTTGGGGGGAAAAGCCAGCAATAAAAGTATAAAATATAAATTATGAAATATAAAATTATATTGCTCCCCCAAGTGAAGTCAACCCCAGTTAAATTCTGGGTGGGAAAATAGTATAAATAAGGGGTGCCCCTCATTATTTTATACAGCAACATAGTAGCTCAGAGAAGTTCGCAATTTTCTAGGAGAGATAGCAGCTACACAGTAGCTTAGAGAAGTTCGCAGTTTTCTTGGAGAGAGTGCAGCTACACAGCAGCTTAGAGAAGTTCGCAGTTTTCTGGGAGAGGTAGCAGCTTAGAGAAGTTCGTAGTTTTCTCGAAGAAGAGAGAAGCTAGCATATACTGCAGAAGAATATTGTTTAAGGGTTTCTATCTTTGAAAAGCTTTTCCATATTTATCTCTTTCTTCTTCATTGTACTATGATCTCAGAATTATTATCTCTAGACGAAGGTTGTTGGGTTTTCTCCCATTTGGGTTTCCCAGGTGAAAGATACTCCTGTTATTGTTCTGTGCTTTGTCTATCTTGTAGTGATCCTATTGATAAATGCAATTAAGATATACTGCTATAATATTAAGAAAATCTAACATGGTATCAAAGCAGTGCTAGAAGAAGCCATTGTCGAAACTCTGTCGGAAACCTATCAGAACTAGAGTTTCATCTTTCAAGGTCTTCACTCAACCTTTTCGCAAAAAAAGAGCCTTGGGAATTTCACTCGAAGCAGGACGCATCTTTGGGTGAAGACAGAATTCAATTCTGAGAATTTTCAACTTTGACCTAATTCTGCAACTGCAACAGAAATTAGGGTTTCATTTTTTGACCTACTCCCTCTACAGTTTTGGCTCAACTCTACCTCTTCTCAACTCACCTCTTTAGGGCGCATTTATCTATGGAGTCAGCTTTCCAAAAATCCAACCTTCAGTTTTGACCTAGTCTCTACTGGGGTTTTAGATCCAAACCTACAGTCAAGATGATCAGCATGAAGGTTGAAGATCGTGTGGAAGGAGCTTCCAACTTCATCCCCTGGAAGCCTAGGGTTCTCCTACTGGAAGAAAATGACCTATTACAGTGTGTAAATGAAAAGGTCCTAGAACCAGAAGCCAGAGAAGACAAACCTCGCTAGAGGAAGAATGATGCCAAAACAAGAAGAATTTTGGTGGACTTGGTTAGAGACCACTTGGTTCCTCAGATCTCGGAAAAGATGACAGCGAGGAAGATGTTTAAAACCTTAAAGAAGCTATTTGAACACAGTAGCATCAATGTGACTCTCACATTGAGGAATAAACTGTCGAATATGAAGATGACAAAGTCCAAGAATATTGCCTGATGTTTCATGAGGATCACCGAGCTCCAGGACAACCTAAAGTCCAAAGGAGACAACCTTGAAGAAAAGGATCTCGTTATGACCACTTTAAATGGTCTCCCACCATCTTGGGAGTCTTTCATCCAAACTATAAGTGGTCGAACCAAGCTGCCCAAATTTGATAAGCTATGGGCAGAATGCACTCAGGAAGAAACGAGAATAGCAGCGTGCCAAAGACTTCATGACGCTCAACCTGAGGAAAATCAAGCATTCGTCTCTCATGCCAAGAAAGGCAAGGGAAGGGGAAGGAAGTCCTTCAATCACAAGCACCAAGATAAGAGATCAAGTCCTCCCCCGGATCAAAAGAAACAAGACAAGAAGGACTTATCTCAGATACAGTGCTACATGTGCAAGAAATACGGTCATTATGCCAGTAGTTGTTGAAGTCCAATCAAAAGGAAGCATGAAGCTTCAACTACTGATGTAAAAGAAGACCCTCCTCACAAGGAGCCAAGGAAGGATGATCGTTCGGAGTTCTTCTAAGAAATGATATAAAGTTCTAGACTATGATGATCGCCAAGCAAGCATATGAAAATCAATGGACTTTGACAGTGGGAGCCCACCCACAAAACTACAAAAGATAAGTATTTGATTTTACTTGCTCTAGTAGATTAGATCTGGTTGTTTTTTAATATGTTTTACACAGATCTACATTTCTAAATTCAGGTAGTTTAAATAGCTTATCATGCTACACAACCGATCTGGGATGACAACTCCTTTATAACATACTGGAGTAGTACACACTCTTAATGGCATGCTGTAATGGAGACCATAAGCATCCGGATAATGGCCTCACGTGTGTTGTGTCGAAGCATTGACTAAAAGGTTGCCTACATTTTTTTTAATACATTGATTATGGAATATTGCTAACCATCTGACGAGACTTGACTTGTAGGGAATTCCATGATCTACAAGGACAAGTGATCACATTGATATACAAAAGGAACGGAAGCAGAAAGCCTCTAGAAGCATGTATTATGACTCTCAGACCCAGAATGATCTCATGCAGAGATTTGGTGATCAAAAGTGGAAAGCTTCTACGAAGGATCCTTGATGAACCTAGTCGTTACCAGGATGGATAATTACTTTCCAAGTCTACATTTACATGCCTAAGTTAGAACCTTCAAGCAAGAAGGAAACATGCGTGGGATATCGGAAGTCTTCAAAGGATTACAGAATATACATCCCAGAATCGATTCAAATCGAAGTCAGGTAGGATGCAACCGTTGAAGAAGAAATAGGATGCAACCGTTGAAGAAGAAATGGCTATCCTAAAAGGAAGAGGATCAAATATGGAAATCGATAACGACGAAGAGATGAGATCATCTTCCCTCCAAACATTAAGAGGGGGTCTGAAGAAATGAATAAACCGATCAGTCCCATTCATCCAGTTGAGCTAGATGATGCTCCCACATATATGGTAATAAGCCGGAAAAGACCCAGATGTGCACGACAAATTTTGCAGAATGCAGAGAAGCATGAATTGTTGATGAAATTGTCATTGATGCCAACATGGACTTGCAGTGGCCCCACAGGTTGTCATTGATACAACCACGTCCCACCTGCAGTTCCTTGGACCCTTTATAGAGTGGGTTTGTGCCTTGAAGCACTTTGTACCCAGTTGACAACGTCCCTGTACCCACAAGACTAGATATTGATGCCCTTACCACTTGGAGGAAGCATTTCATGGTCATGGTTTATTGTGGGCTTATTGATGGAGACCTTCTTGTTGCACTCATGGTGTCCTTCTGACCTGTTGATGGAATCCTTGAAGACGCCCTCACTCACATACAAATGAAGCTCTCTTGCATTTGATGATCATATGATGTTATGATGGACGAGTCTTTGAACATGCCCATGGATCCTTGCTTAGCCCTCAATCTTGATGAAGCCTTGGTGATGTCCTCCTTGCCTTGTTAAGGAGTTCTTTGTGTCATGATAGAGCTCTTGGTTGGTGATGTAGCCCTTGGTGCCATAAAAGGCTTTATTAAAAGCACTTGAAGATACTTTCAAGATGAATTCAAGTCAAATTTGATGTCTTGCACAAATTGAAGA
This sequence comes from Pseudotsuga menziesii, assembly GCA_001517045.1. Lineage (NCBI taxonomy): Eukaryota > Viridiplantae > Streptophyta > Pinopsida > Pinales > Pinaceae > Pseudotsuga > Pseudotsuga menziesii. The sequence continues at coordinate 171,278 of LPNX010987788.1, forward strand.
ATTTAAGGGTGAAGGACCATGTGTTTGCAAATAAGCCCATCATAGGATGATAACCCTCATCATGTCGTTTCCAACGATAGGTGACATGTCACGTAACTCCTTACAGTTGAAAAGATATGGTTTTTTGAAGTTGGTGTACCCCACCTTTTTGGGGCAGCTGACCAAACAAAAGATTTTTTTTAATTAAAATTTAAAAATAAAAATAAAAAAATTGACATGTCGGCCCAATAAAAATTCATGAAAAATGTATATAAATAGGCCAACGCCCTCACTCGTTTGATATGTGAAAATTCGGATGTATCTCTGTGATTTTTCGGGACTAAGGCAGCAGGAAAAACGCAATAGCAGACAAGGCAGCAGGAGCAGAAAAAAAAAACGCAGCAGCAGGAGAGCCAACGAATTTTTTTTTCTGCAGCAGTGGTAGATTTCATGGGAGCAGTCAAGACAATTGCTTTTTTTGGGGGGGGGTGTTTTCTGTAGTAGTTGGAAATGGTTATAACAGCAGACTAGTAGCAGCAGAACCAAGCTTTTACAAAGTTTTTTTTTGTTCTTTACTTTTGGTTTTTCTGCTGATTTCGTGGGCAGCAGAGTGACTGAGGAGCAGTGTAGCAGCAGTCATTTTTTTGGTGGTGAACAGTGACTGAGGAGCAGTTCGAATTTTTGTAGCAGCTAGGAGAGACACTCAACCTTTTACATTGTTCCACAGTTCAAGTAAATGGTGCACTCTCTGTAGCCCTATGAATCAGCACTCCAGAAGTTCTTGATGACTGTTTTTGTCAACAAATAAACCAGCAAACTGTTGGTTGAGATCTAAGGAAGAATTTGTGGGAGAATTGCAGACCTATCTCAATATACACCAGTCCCAAAAGATTGCAGGCATGTACAAACTGAGTTTTACAGTTAAGGCAGATCCAAATCTTGATATGGATTGAATGATGGTCCAATAAACAGTCCTAATACTAAAGATATCATACAGTGAAGCATGAACAGTAGAGACAAGAAACTTGAATGCTTAAACAATCTGAAGTTGGCATACATTTGTGTTAAAGATCTTCCACAGTTTGAAGAGAAGACTTCTCTCAGCCTGTCTTTGACTGAGATGAATGATGACATAAGGTAAGTGAATAAGATCTGTTGATGGAGCCTTATATAAGGTATGTGCAGTGATGTTTGCTTGATAAAATTAATGATGTATTGTATGATGAAGATAATGTGAGATGATAATGAAGAGGAGAATGATGATGACTGAAGTGAACAGTAGATTTAGTGACACTTGACGATGCCCTAGTGAACAGTAGATTTAGTGACACTTGAACATTCACAGTAACATGTTCAGTGATGCACAATATACAGTGGCATTCATACATGATTATGGTGTTGATGATGGTTAATTGTGATTGCCCTATGTTGATGAGCATTCCAGAGAAGTGACATATGCAGACCTCTACAGTAGTATGAGGATGATGATGTACAAGGGATATATATAGATACAAATTGCAATAATAAACAGTTCTTGAACAAGTATTTGTGAATGACACTATGATGCTTACCTCAAATACTTAAATGATGATATATGCGGATGATACTACTTGATAGACACTTGTACATGACAATACATATCCTATGATACCATATTCAGACATCTGGCAGACATTGTTGATAAAGCTTATGCATGCTTGAAGATGATGACTATGTGTATAAGCAGTGGTAGCAGCAGTCTGTGGGTCCCTTCAGTGGTGTTTGAAGCAGTAGATGCACAAGTAGACTGAGATTTTTGAATAAAAGGAACAGCAGGAGCAACACCCTTCTGTTTGGTTTTGATCTATCAATCCAACAAAGAAGGAAGAGGCTTGATAGATGCCTAATAAAGTATGCAAACAATGTTGTATACAATAGTGACCTTGTTGATGATCCTGATATCTTGATAAAGACCAGCAGTATAGGATGATGTTGATGTGCAGTAGAGTAGATGATGAGAGCAGCTGTCGATGAGCAGTGATGTGCAAAGATTGACCAACAGTGATGAGTAGTGTTGACCAGTAGAAGATGAACAGAGAAGATTGAGAAGAGTGTTGCAGCAGTGTTGAGCAGATTGACGAATAGATGATGATGAGCAGAGATGGTTGAGCAGCAGATTGATGACAATCAGAGATTGGCATCAACCTTGCTAGTAGTGACTTGCACTTGAGGATTGGATTCCTCAAACCCTTCTTAATTGGAGCTAAGAAAACCAGGTTGAGTTCTGTTACAGGGTTGGTGCTCTTCTTATCAGTTGGTGCTAATTATAATCGAGAAGATTGTTGTCTTCCATGTACAATAAATAAAAATCAAATTCCAAATATTCTTGTGTCTCTTGTGATGTGATGTTTATGCTTATGACTTATGGTTGACTTAGCAGATGCATATAATTATATGATTAATGCTTGATAGACTCTGATTGAATAAAAAAAATGTAAAAATGTTTAAACTGCTCTCACACTGAATCACCCCGCCTCTCAGTGTGGCCATTGTGTCCAACAATTTGTATCAGAGTAGGCCTTCGTCACAAGCCTAGCAAGCTTGAAGGAGATCCATGGAGACACAATGGAAGCAAAAGAAGAGACATCAAGCAATGGCGTGCCTATACTTGATATGAGAGATTATTTTAGTTGGAAGAGCAAAATGAAGGCTTATCTGAAGAAGTTTGGCATTTGGGAGATTGTGATCAATCCACCTACTCCATCAAACAAGAAGGAAAAATCAGTTGCACAAAAGGAAGCAAAGAAGGACAATACTACAGCCTTCAAGTTTCTCATGGAGGGACTTCCCAACTCAATGAAGGAAAGTGTAGGGGAGTACACTTCATCCAAAGACCTATGGTTCAAGTTGGAAAGTGAGTATCAGAAGGCAAGACCAAAACCTGAAAAGACAGATCAGGAATTAGAAGACAAGCCCTCTGAAGAGGTCAATCAAGAAGAAGACAAGCCCTCTGAAGAGGTCAATCAAAAAGAAGACAAGCAAGAAGAGGAGTCTAGTAAAGGTATGGAATCTTGTGATTGTAACGATGGCTTGTGTGATGAAATTGAAAAGGTTCTTGCAAATGATGATGATCGGCTATCAAAGGTTGAACATGAGATACATCTCACATTGTTGAATATTGATCTCATAGCCAATTGGATCTTGAACATAGTAAATCTGAATCAGAGTGAATTTACGAAGTTCAAAAAGAAAATCTTGGACTCCTTGAATGTATATCAGAAGAAGACCATGACAATGAAAGTGTTGCTTATGAAGCTCAAAAACAAGGACAAAGAGTTGCGTGATCAAATGAAAGACAAGGATGCTGAAGTTGAACAACTAAAAACTGAATTGGTCAGTCAAAAGGAAGAACTAGAAGAGCCTGCTAAAGAGCTTGAAGAAACTAGAGAGGTCAATCGTGATCTAAAGACTCGGTTGGAGAAAGCCAAGAGGATAGAAGAAATCTTGAAGATTCAGCTGGAAAAAAACGAGGAGACTATCCAGAAGCTAGAAATGGAGGTAGTTGGTCTCAAGAAGAAAGGTGAGAAGAATTATGCTTTTGTCAAGTTCAAGGACAGTTCAGGTGTCCTAGATAAGATCTTGGATTGCCAAAGATCTCCATGTGACAAAATTGGTCTTGGTTTCAAGAAGGACAAAGAAAAATCTAAAGATGACACTTAGTCTCCGAAGACTCCAAAAGCAGGTCCATCAATGTCCAAAGCTGCTCCCCATGCACCTGACAACAAGGACTTTGGAAGTCCAAAGATGAAACAAGGAGTTAGGTCTATTCCTCAAAGCAAGCTCAGAAAAGAAACAACTCCAAGGTCTAGGTATGAAATTGGTTTCAATGGTTATTGTTATTTTTGTTCTAACTTTGGTCATAAGGCTATGGATTGTGGATTCCATGGAAGAGGAAGTGGTGGAAGGCCCAATGACTTGGATAGATGTTGGACGTGTAATCAAGTTGGACATGTTTATGCCACATGTCACACATTAAGATGCTACACATGCAGTGTGTTTGGTCACAAAGTCCAAGAGTGTGCAAATCAAATAAGTCAACGAAGGAAGAGTCCTTCCTACACATCAACAAGAAGAACCAGTGAACCTTGGAAGACCAATGCAGGAAGATTTGAAGATCGAAAGACAAATGCCTACAGTCAGGGACACTCTCAGGCATGGAGACATGAAGTTGATCAAAGAAGTGTTGGAAGTTCCAATAGCTCAATCAGGTGTTGGACATGCAACCATGTTGGTCACATTGCTGCATATTGTCATACGATGAGGTGTTATAGTTGGAGTGGCCTTGGGCACAAAGCTAAAGATTGTTGGAGTACACGAAAACAACCCATGAGAAGTTACCTATACAACTCATCAAGGAAAGTCAGTACAGATGAAGGAACAAATGCTGAAAGGAAAAATGCCAAGAAACAAGTATGGATGAAGAAGACCGAGCAGTTGCAGATAGGAGAGGTTGATCTGAGCAAGGAGGATGATGCCATATGGCAAGCCAAGTATAAGGTCTCTAAAAGACCTTAGCACACCTTGAGTTCATGAGGCTGGAGAATGAACTCAAAGGAAAAAGGATGGTTTCTCCAGGTATACATACAAGTCCTAGGATCGTGCATATGGACAGGGGGAGCAATGAACATTGATCAGTGATTTCAGATACAGGTATGTGGACACCCTTTTCCATTGACGCCAAAGGGGAGAGATGTAGACAAAAGGGGACCATGCTCATAGGGGGAGCATGAGTTGTTGTCATCAATGACAAAGGGGGAGGTTGTTGATGAAATTGTCATTGATGCCAACATGGACTTGCAATGGCTCCACAGGTTGTCATTGATGCCACCAAGTCCCACCTGCAGTTCCTTGGACTCTTTACAGAGTGGGTTTGTGCCTTGAAGCACCTTGTACCCAGTTGACAAGGTCCCTGTACCCACAAGACTGGATATTGATGCCCTTACCACTTGGAGGAAACATTTCATGGTCATGGTTTATTGTGGGTTTATTGATGGAGCCCTTCTTGTTACACTCATGGTGTCCTTCTGACATGTTGATGGAATCCTTGAAGAGGCCCTCACTCACATACGAATGAAGCTCTCTTGCATTTGATGATCATATGATGTTATGATGGAGGAGCCTTTGGACATGCCTATGGACCCTTGCTTAGCCATCAATCTTGATGAAGCCTCGATGGTGTCCTCCTTGCCTTGTTAAGGAGTTCTTTGTATCATGATAGAGCTCCTGGTTGGTGATGTAGCCCTTGGTGCCATAAAAGTACTTGAAGATACTTTCAAGATGAATTCAAGTCAAATTTGATGTCTTGCACAAATTGAAGAAGCTAATTCGATGGATGCAAACTTGAAGAAGCTGAGGGATTCTACTTCAGATTCAAATTTGATTAATCCCACTATGTATTGCCAATTGATTAGGTCCTTGATGTATCTGACGAACACTAGACCAGACATTTGTTTTGTTGTGAATGCTCACAGTGAGTTCAAATGCAAACCAAGGCAGATTCACTGGATCGCTGCAAAACATGTGCTCAGATACTTACGTGGCACTGCGGAATATGGTCTATGATATGATTTAGAATGTGAATTGAAATTGCAAGGGTTTACAAACTCAGATTGGGCCGGATGCTCTACTGATAGGAAGAGTACTTCAGGATGTTGTTTCAGTCTGGGTCCTGCAATCACTTCCTGGTGCAATAGGAAGCAAAACTCGGTAGCTCTCAGTACTGCAGAGGCCGAGTATATGGATGCTAGTTCAGCAGCCCGAGAAGCAGTTTAGCTTCATAAACTTCTTGCAGGATTGTTTGGCCAGATTCCAAAGCCAACCGTGATTCACTGTGATAACCAGAGTTGTGTGCAGATGTCAGTGAATCTTGTATTTCATGACAAGTCAAAGCACATAGAGATTAGGTATCACTTCATTCGTGATATGGTGCAGAAAGGTGTGGTCGAGCTACAATATATTCCAACAGATGACCAGAGTCTAGACTGCAGATGTTCTCACCAAGCCTCTTCTAAGAGTGAAATTTGAATACTTTCGCGGAAGACTTCGAGTAGAAGAGAACGTATCCCTTCTTGAGAGGGAGAGATGACTGAGAGTCACTTACCATACCTTTGCCAAGGTACCTCTGCTCGTCCAAGTTCTCTGCCAAGTATGGGAGAAATCCCATCGACAGATGAGATGGATAAGTAGTAGATGGTCGGGTTCACACAGGTGCCTCTGCTCGTCCAGGTACTTAGCCAAGTATGGGAGAAATCCAATCGGCAGATGAGTCGGACAGGTAGCAGATGGTCGTGTGATTGCACAGGTACCTCTACTCGTTCAGGTTCTCAGCCAGGTATGGGAGTACCCCATCGGCTGATGAGACAAACAAGTAGTAGATGGTCAAGCAACGTGTGCTCATCCAGGATCTCTAGCCAGGTATGGTAGTATTCCATCGACAATAGAGACGTATAGGTAGCAGAATATTTTCTCTCAAGACATCCACATAGAACAAATTCATAAAGACAACCTTCAGAACGTTTAGAGATGATAGAGACAATATAGATGTACAGACGAAACCCAGATGATCATGATGCTAATAAAGAACGAAGAATACCTTCCTTGTTGAGAGGGAGTGTTGGAGTTTGTGCAACTTCAGAAGTTATTTTTATTGTCCTCCTTCGGGAGTTGGAACTTGTTGTAATCATTCATACAAACCCTAGAAAGAACAATGTAAGCCTTGGGGTGAAAAGCCAACAATAAAAGAATGAAATATAAATTATGAAATATAAAACTATATTTCTCCCCCAAGTGAAGTCGGCCCCAGTTAAATTCTAGGTGGGAAAACAGTATAAATAGGGGGCGCCCCTCCTCATTATTTTATACAGCAACTCAGAGAAGTTCGCAGTTTTCTAGGAGATAGCAGCTACACAATAGCTCAGAGAAGTTCGCAGTTTTCTGGGAGAGAGTGCAGCTACACAGCAGCTTAGAGAAGTTCGCAGTTTTCTGGGAGAGATAGCAGCTACATTGCAGCTCAGGGAAGTTCGTAGTTTTCTGGTAGAATAGAGAAGCTGGCATATACTGCAGAAGAATATTGTTTTAGGGTTTCTATCTTTCGAAAGCTTTTCCATATTTTTCTCTTTCTTTCATTGTACTATGATCTCAGAATTATTATCTCTAGACGAAGGTTGCTAGGTTTTCTCCCATTTGGGTTTCCCAAGTGAAAGATACTCATGTTATTGTTATGTGCTTTGTCTATCTTCTAGTGATCCTATTAATAAATGCAATTAAGATATACTGCTATAATATTAAGAAAATCTAACACGAATCCCGAGGCAGTCGTATAGTATTAAATGCGGACACAGTACAACAATTAATGCAGGTCGTACAGTCCGTACAGCACGAATTTCAAGGTGAGGAGAGGCAAGGTTTTCGAGGCAGAAGTTAAATCCGTACAACACGATTTTCAAGGTAGTCGTACAACATTTATTGGTGTCCGTACAGTGACTGTACAGCACAAGTTTCGAGGTTGGGTTTGCATAGAAATCGAGGCAGCCGTATAGTCACACGTGTGGCAGAATTTTCTTGGGTTCCGTACAGCAGATTTTCTTGGTGTTTGGTGGCACGTTTTTCGAGATGGAAAAGAGACAAGTACTGTTGTAATTTGTTGAATAATTTGTCTCTGAAGAAATAATAAAATCTCTCTACAAACAGTGTTTCCCTTCGGAGTTTTTCCAAGGTCATCTTGACCAAAAATCTGAGTGTTTAAATTTCATGTGTGGCTAATACTAAATTTCTGAGTAAGAATTTAAGGCTGCCATAAAATTTCAGAATTCAAAAGAAGAAATAAATCTCATGTGTTTTTGTTTTCAGTCATAAATTATTAAATTTGTATGCACATGGTAACATTGGGGTTTGGGCATTAAACAATGAAGAACTGAAACTGAAACTGAAACCAGGTTGGGGTTTTGAAAAATTTCAAGCCGAGGGGACGTCCCTATAGTCGGGATAACCCTAAAAATGATAAATCGAGGTAGATAATCAAAGGTATCTTGATTGGATCTCTTAGTCTAATGGTTAATTAGAGATTTGGAAAGATTTAAGACCATGCAATTTTTATGTTCAGAAGGACAGATCAAATAGGAGGAGATGTGGTGGACACCATAGGTGCTTGGAAATAATCCCCTCTTTTCAAAGTGCTTTCCTCAATCGGATGTGGCAGCTTCATCCGGGCTTCCTAGTGTGGGAGGTCTGGAAAGAGAAAAATAGGAGAATCTTCCGAGAAAAATGCACCTCTGAGAATATGGTATGGGCCTCAATCAAGCGTCCTTTGCAGGAAACCTTGCACCACTTCCCATCCTTCCATGTGGAGCAAGTTATCTTTAAATCATGGGCCTTCGCTCCATCGCCTCATATCTCCCCTACCCCCTCTCTTCACATGCAACCTCCTAACCCAAAGGAATGGACCCCTTCGTCGGGCATATTTATCAAGCTCAATTTTGATGGAGCCTCAAAAGGAAATCTAGGGCCTACGAGGTATGTTGAATAATCACCAAGAGAAAATAGGTGCCTATGTGAAAAGCCTCAATTTGCCCTAGGGTTTTTGTTGATTGAGTTGTCATTGATGCCAACATGGACATGCAGTGGCCCTTTCAGTAGCATTGATGCCACCGAGATCCCCTACAATGGACAAGCTTGATGAACAGGTATGGACTTCATAATGGAAAGTTACACATATTCATGGTATCTCTTGTGGGGTACTTAGCTCAAGTTGGAGTCCTCTTCCAACACACAGTGGCCAACTAGATGATAACATTCACAGGTGTCAGCTTGATGGTTGATTGATGGATGCATGATACTAGTACCCCTGCATGCGGAAGCTTGGGAATTAGAGCCCATTTACAGATGATGTGTACTTGGTTGTACAAATGACCCATTCTGTGGTCATTTGTGTATGATGTTGCTCATACGTGTATGGAAGACATTGACATTATGCCTTGATGCCCTTAACATGCTTCTTGGATACAGATGTGGCATGATGATGCTTCTTGTATGAAGCCCATGGAGATGTGGATCTTGAAGACATGAAGACTCATTGAAGACCGTTGAGGTGCCCCTATTCTCTTGCATAAGAAAGTTTTAGGACCCACACACATATTATGGTCTTATCCATGTAGATGATATCCTTGTACTTGGATGTTTGGCTCTTGGAACCCACCTATATTGTGGTTTGAAGCCCACAAGCTTGTTGATGCTCTTCTAACTTAATGGGACCAACAACCCTAACTATGAAGGCAATGAAGTAAACTTTAAAATAAAATTTAAATGGTGGTATGATAGCTCTTGAATTTTTGCATACTTCATGATGCTCTAAGCTGAACAAAAGTTTGCTCACACACATACTACCAAAATATATGGAATATTATATAAAAATCCATTTGGATAAAATAATACATGTATAAAAGTATGAGATAAAATATATGATTTACATTTACATTGGTAAGGCTTTATATAAGCCTTAGCGTGCCTTTTCAAATGAAAGGGTACATCTTTTTTTTCTAATTAACCAATTAATCGTTATTGATTATTAATATATATTAATATTAATAATTTTCTGTCACAAGAGTATTTTTGTTCTCAAATATATTTTCTGTCTTTTGTCTGCTTCAAATGTTACAAGTTTTTCAATTATAGGTATGCTTACAAACTTGCTTCAAAAGTTCTTTATTCTCCTCTAGTAGTGAGATTAAATCAGATTCTTAGGACTAGTCAAGAATTTGGTGAGGACCACCTCAAGGTGTCAATGAAAACTTCAGGGACCAGATTTTATCTTTGTAATATCATGTTACATCAGAGTGTCTCAAGTTTATAAAACTAGTCAGTGGCCAAAGGATGAGCATTCATCCATTGTATGATGTAAGGCCCATTTGTCCCTACAGGGCAACAGGGTGGCAAACCCGTCGGGGCTATGGACATTCGCTGGCAGTGGGGCTAGGCCGAGTCATTTTCTAGGGCCCAGGAGGCTTTTCAGGGCACCAACCTTTGGAGGTTGGCTAGTATCTTGTTTTAAAGTGATAAATGCCTTAAAGTGAAATGTTTGTAAATTGCTAAATTTTGTTAATTGGATACTTGTTAGAGCCTCAAGGAAACAAGCCCAAGTACTTTATCTACTTGTGAGACACCACCATTCCCTATTGTCCTTTGTCATGCATATGTCACTATGGTTGTGTGTATTTGTCATCACTTGGAGAGATTACGTGGTCGAAGTCAACATGAAGTCATTCCCCTTTAAACCTTACGCTTTGTTTTCCACTCTCACCCAGCATGAGCAAATTGGTTAAACTTTGTAAGTATGGCATATGCAAGGGGCTTCATAGAAGATTCAAAGATCATTCGAGAACACAAGTATATTTTGATTGCTTATTATTATTGTCACCACGATTCTGATTAGTATGATTTAAGTTGGGTATTAATATACATCTTGGAGCAACTCTTACCTTGAATGCATGCAGGACCAGCTTAGCTTATTATCCCACCTTCAATTTGGGTAATTTGACCAAGTTAACCCTGCTGACCAAGTCAAACACACTTCCCAAGGCAGTGACTACAAAAATTGATATTGGCTATATTTGTTCCAGACATGCCCAACTGCAATACTGCAGTCTCAGTTTTCAAGATTGGGTCACAATTTTCAATTCTAGTGATTATTATCACTTATTATTTGTTCTAGCCACAGTTTTATTAATGAGATGCTTCAAACAGTGGTGCTCCTAGGGCGCTATAGCGCTCCAGAGGGTATGAGTAATCACCAATACCATTATACCAGGTCTCCGGTTTCATCTGTGCAGTCAGTTTGTCCCAATTTTTAGCCGACGGAGAGTTATCATGATTTTTATTATTTCTGAAGGTTGTACCAACAAAAAATGGACTATGAAATTCACTGAAGAAATCGATTTCGCTAGTGAGGTCAAGGAAATGGCTTGGAAATAATTTTTGATGATGTTTTATGGCTCTTTGGATCAATTTGCACCAGTTTCAGGCTCTGAATTATTTTGTTGGCTCTCTTAGGGATGACAACTCCCATGGGGCGCCCCTCACCTTGGTTATTAATGTATTACATTGATATATCTTATGTTATGATGTTGTATTGGAGCCTTGGAGCCTAGGGTGATCACATTGTTATATCCTAGCACTTGGCGTATTTCTCCTTAGTAAGGCGTTCTTAGATAAAATTGCGCCCCACTTGAATCGGTCATGTTGTTCCATGTATGTAGAACAAAAATAAAAGATCTCCACCATTGATGATGTTTTAATCTCAATCGTTGGATGGAAATTAGTTAAAATGTGGACACACTCTCGATCTATTTAAGAGTTGTGATTCCCCCATTGTATCCCATCGGGAATTTGGCTCTTGTACTGAAGATTATAGAAAATATTTTTTGGCATCTCTTGGAGTTCTCTGTGGCGTTAATGATTCTTGTGTTTCTTAGTCTCTTTAAGCACTGAAAGTTTGGTATCTATTCTAGCATATCTTCGTGTTGATTTGACTTGCAGGAGGGACATTTTGGTGGAGGGTGACTTTGTGGAGGAGACTCTCTCTCTCTCTCTCTCTTCGTTTTGGCAGGGGGTTATATTGTTTATCGTTGCATTTGATTACTATAGCTCCTTGTTTCTCTTACATGTATATTTCTTCTTGTGGATTTCATTATTGATCACGATTTTAGCTTTGCTTATTGTGGTTGTTTGTCTTCTACAGAAGGGGTGCACTGAGCAAATCGTTGGCATTCACCGAGTGTGGATCTAAGCTTTCAAGTTGACAATGTTGGGTGAAGGGAAACATCTCATGGAATCTCTCAATTCCATGTAAGTTCCATTTACATTTTTCTAGCTATTTTTTGTATATTCCTTCCCGAGCATAATAAAACAATAAAAACCCTAATTTTAAAATCCTCAACCTTTACATTTGTAGATTCTAGTTTGTGGTCGTTAACAAAACTTTAAACCCAGTTTAGAAATAATTTGAAACCCCTAGATCTAAATTTTCACGACCATCGGATGTTATATAAATAAAAATATAACATAATATATATATATATATATATAATCGGATGTTACATAAATAAAAATATAACATAATATATACAACATTAATACTAATGATTAATTAATTAATTAAATCAAAAGACATGCCTCTTAGTAAAGGCACGATGGGATTATATAAGACCCATCATTGTAAATGTAATATGATCACTTCTCTATTATTCATATATTTATTCATTTATGGAGTTTCTATCCTATATACATTGGATTTTCCTATAGAAATAGTATTTTACTGTTCCATTTGGTAAGTAAAGTTGTAAGTACAATTATTAAATTACAAGAGTAAAGAAGGCAGACAACTCAAATGAAGACATCGAAGGACAAGTCATAGAAAAGCAAAAAGAAAATCAATGCCTTCTAAATCTTAATCAAGAACTACAGAAACAAATCGAGAAGTTAAAAGAGGACAAAAAGTCGCAAGGCAAAAGGCTCGAGAAGATTCAGAGTAAAAACAATCTACTGGATAACAAAATAGCGCAAATCCAAAGAGAAGCATCTAAACTCTCCGAAAAACAAAGTCTAGTCAAGAAAGTGAAGACAGTCCTCGCCACAGGTAAAAAGGAAGTCAAAACAAACAACACATACGCCTTAAAGACATCCCAATTATAATCGTTATTTTGACCAATGACAAGGATCAAAATAATCTTAGAGGTCCGATCAAAATAGATCTGGGATGGAACACAGCAGATACGATGCGACAATTCTTTTGAGGAATTCGTAACTCGTTTCATCAAATGTCGCAATGACTAAACACAAAATATCGAGAGATAACATTCAAGAAAAAAATCAAACGTAAGCCATGTGTTCTCTAAGCTTTGAGGACAAAGCTTCTCTAAGGGGAAGGAAATGTTATATAAATAAAAATATAACATAATATATATATATATATATATATATATATATATCATCAATATTAAAACTAATGATTAATTAATTAATTAAATCAAAAGACATGCCTCTTAGTAAAGACACGATGGGATTATATAAGACCCATCATTGTAAATGTAATATGATCACTTATCTATTATTCATATATTTATTCATCTATGGAGTTTCTATCCTATTTACGTTGGATTTTCCTAAAGAAACAGTATTTTACTGTTCCATCGAAGTCCATTTTCCCTTTCAAAAGACTGGTCTATCTTTGGGTACGGACACCCTTCTTAAGGGAAGTGGCTATCTTTCATTCCACAAACTAGGTATTGTTAGAATCACCTTCATTTGTCTTATCTTGCACCTAGCAATTAATTCTTGCGTCCAATTTTACTTTATTTTACCTAATTACCCTTAGATCTGATTTTCATGCTTTAAACACTATAGCAATTTAGGGATTTTCATGTGGGCAGACATTTCCTCTTAGTAATTGCTTGAATCTCTAATTAACTATCATACTAAAAGATTTATTCAAGCTACCTAGCTTAATCCATGTTAATCACGCATCTTTTAGGTTATCTTGTGTAATATCCCAAATCCCGATATTTTCAATTTCTAAACAAATATGCTGATACAACTGGGCATGCAAACTGCCATGCAAAAATCCCTATTTTATAGGAAAAATTAGGGTTAGGGTTTGCAAGATAGAATGAACACTTACCACTGATAAGCTGGTCTGAACTACTCCAACAAAACTCTGCCCGTACTGCAAGCTGGATCGGAGAGGGTCTGAGCTCCTCTGCTCGAGGTGAATCCCCCCAGCAGCAAGACGCCCAAGTAGAAAAGTGTGACGCCCTCAAGGAAGGAGATGTCCGATCTGACTGAGAATTTGCAGGACTGATAGCGGTTCAGTGTCGGAGAGAATGCCCGGAGCATGCGAAGGTTCTGAGATCTCCAAGTAGGGTAGCGAATCACTTCAGAGAGGTAGCTACTCACCCCCTGGAACCCCGAAACGGCTGATAACTGCTTCAGATGAGCACTGATGGATCTGAAAATCACTGGGTACCGAAGTATGAGGTTGATGATGAGATTGGTGCCTGAGTTTCGGAAGGAAACTGAGATCTGAAGGCCCCAGCAGCTAATTAGGGCTTTCTGGTTGAAAACCCCCTCTTACGGCTGCACACGTGTCCCTGCAACGATCTATACCATATACTAGATAACTGATGAATGAATGAAGAACAAGTGGTGAACCTGTATGGCTTACCCGGAATAAGACTAGGGAGTGTTTCACTGCCGAAATCCTGTTAGCTGAAGACTCCGTCTCCAACCCCAACTGCTGTGCTGCTATCCAAGAGCTCCCAAAATAATCATAATCCAAAAGTGAAGTCTCCTTTCGCTTTATCCTCTATTTATAAAGTTCAACTGCGCAAAACCTAATCTTTGACCTAATTAGGTCACTTTATCTTCTAATTTGCCGTTGACTTGCATGCATGCGGATGGAGACTTAAAAAGTGCATGCATTATTAAATAATGCTAGGATGGCATGCAAGAAGGTGGCCTTTGGCCCTGGTGGCCCTTCTTAACCAAATGATGATGCCCTAGATCTTCTATGGATGGCATCAGTCCTTAACTGATTCCCTAGCTGTCAGTAACCGCTCGAACCCACAGGAATCACATAGGTTAGCGGTTTTGGGCTTTAAGGCCTAACTGGAAGAGGACATTACAGTCCTCCCCGCTCGAGATTGCTTGTCCTCAAGCAACTTCAAATTGGGATGCTGCATAATCTCCCCCTTGAGGCCCTTCCATGAGAACCTCTCTCTGATCTGCCTGTAGGTCTTTAAGAAACCTTGATGCCCTGATAAAGGAGAATC
>LPNX010987788.1:187617-200747 GCA_001517045.1 Pseudotsuga menziesii
CGACTAGCCTCTGAAATTCTGAAATGAAAGATTCTGCGCTACCAATCTGCTTGAGTTGAGCCAACTCCCTGAAATGGATCTCTAGATCTTTCCTGTCAAACCTCTCCATGAGTTTCTGAGTGAACTCACCGTAAGAATGTATGGTGTTGTGACCCAATGTCACCAATCCGTGGTACCACCATTCGTGAGCTTCTCCGTCCAGGTGAAGTGTAGCCAACTTAATGGCGTCTGTCTCTGTCATGGGGTTGAGTTGGAAATAGGTATCCAACTTTTGGACCCATGTTCTCGCTGATCCTCTGCGAGTCCCATCAAAGTTTGGGATAGTTAACCTGCCCAAGGTCTTCTGCAACTCATAGTTGTGATTGAAACCCTTGTTGAAATTCCTGGGCTTGTTCCTACTCTTCATGTTGCAGAAGTCTGAGAAAGACATGGCAGCATGAAACTCATCCCCTAAGTCTCTGTACTCCTGCAAATAAGCCCCAAAAGGCTCGCTGCGTTCTACCTGCATGACCGAGCCCCCTACTGTATCTGCCAAGAAGTGAGGCATGGTAGGCCTGATAGTAGGTCTGTTGTATATGTGCGGAGTGTTCTGGATGTTGCTGTACACCATCTTTCCACTGCTGCTTGAAGATCCCCGCTCTACCGGTGAGGGAGGTGTACTGTTGATACCTGGTTCCGGTTTCGCTGACAGTCTGTTGATTGCATTGAGGACTTCTTTTTGTCCTTTGGCTAAGTCTTGCAATGCAGAGACCAAGCTGCAAAACTCCATCTGATCCTCCTCTTCTCCCGTTCCTTTTCCCCTATCCGAATGTATACCTGTCTGTTCCATGTCTGAATTGGTATCTTCTAGTTGGATATCTTCAAATTCTTCTGCGTATCTACTCTTCCTCCTCCTATAGGTTACAAAAGGATCTCCTTCTGTATTCATCTATTTTTCATCTCTTCAGCCCACAGCTGGCCAAGAAAATAGCTCTGATACCACTGTAATATCCCAAATCCCGATATTTTCTATTTCTAAACAAATATGCTGATACAACTGGGCATGCAAACTGCCATGCAAAAATCCCTATTTTATAGGAAAAATTAGGGATAGGGTTTGCGAGATAGAATGAACACTTACCATTGATAAGCTGGTCTGAACTACTCCAGCAAAACTCTGCCCGTACTGCAAGCTGGATCGGAGAGGGTCCGAGCTCCTCTGCTCGAGGTGAATCCCCCCAGCAGCAAGACGCCCAAGTAGAAAAGTGTGACGCCCTCAAGGAAGGAGATGTCCGATCTAACTGAGAATTTGCAGGACTGATAGCGGTTCAGTGTCGGAGAGAATGCCCGGAGCATGCGAAGGTTCTGAGATCTCCAAGTAGGGTAGCGAATCACTTCAGAGAGGCAGCTACTCACCCCCTGGAACCCCGAAACGGCTGATAACTGCTTCGGATGAGCACTGATGGATCTGAAAATCACTGGGTACCGGAGTATGAGGCTGATGATGAGATTGGTGCCTGAGTTTCGGAAGGAAACTGAGATCTGAAGGCCCCAGCAGCTAATTAGGGCTTTCTGGTTGAAAACCCCCTCTTACGGCTGCACACGTGTCCCTACAACGATCTATACCATATACTAGATAACTGATGAATGAATGAAGAACAAGTGGTGAACCTGTATGGCTTACCCGGAATAAGACTAGGGCAGATGTTTCACTGCCGAAATCCTGTTAGCTGAAGACTCCGTCTCCAACCCCAACTGTTGTGCTGCTATCCAAGAGCTCCCAAAATAATCATAATCCAAAAGTGAAGTCTCCTTTCGCTTTATCCTCTATTTATAAAGTTCAACTGCGCAAAACCTAATCTTTGACCTAATTAGGTCACTTTATCTTCTAATTTGCCGTTGACTTGCATGCATGCGGACAGAGACTTAAAAAGTGCATGCATTATTAAATAATGCTAGGATGGCATGCACGAAGGTGGCCTTTGGCCCCGATGGCCCTTCTTGACCAAATGATGATGCCCTAGATCTTCTATGGATGGCATCAGTCCTTAACTGATTCCCTAGCTGTCAGTAACCGCTCAAACCCACAGGAATCACATAGGTTAGCGGTTTTGGGCCTTAAGGCCTAATTGGAAGAGGACATTACATCTTGGTTATAGGGATGCCCCCTAGGCCTGGCTTCGCGCTTAGTCTAAAGTGTCGGTAGCTTTGGCCGGTGTGACATCTAAGTACTTTCAAAGGTCTTAGCTTCCGTAGGTCACAACTTTAGTTGCCTTTCCCCTCTACCTTCCTGAATAGGATCACCTTACAGAGCAACTACAAGAACTGTGATAACAATAGTCAATCCTAAAAAGGGACCAAAGAACGCAACATCCCCTTCAAAGACACTCTTAAAGTGTTTTTGAACATCTTTTGGATTTAATAACTCACTGGTTTTAGTAGGTCCATCAAAAAAGAGGAGGAGGTGTTGCCCGATTCTGGGAGATTTAAGCCATTCAAGGCTTCCCGAAGTTCCCGTTTCCAATATTGGTCAAATATTTACCTATTGTAAGCTTTTGGATCCCAGATAACAAGGACCAAAGAGCATTCCTTTTCGAGCTTGTTACCGCCTAATTTGCACCTCGTGTAATGTGGCAGAAATCTTCATGCCACTGGGTGCGACCTTGGGGGCAAGCTCGAGCCAAGTGTTGTCACCTGATACCCAGCTCTTTCGTCTAGGCCAACTCCTAACGAAGCCAAGGGGGGTGGACCCTATAAAAAGTAAATCTAAGGTTTGTTTCTAACTATAAAAAGTAGGAAACACAGATTTTCTAGGAGTTTTAAAATGGAATGAAATTAAATATTACCCACCAATTACTGCAAGTAAAATTACTTTAGCAACCCTTAGTCAAATAGATACACAATATTCAAGACACGTTGCGGAAATAACTTATGCAAAAAATAACAGAATAGATCAGTTCCAAAAATGAAGAAAGTGCTTTGCCAATGTGGATTGCTAGTGCAGTCCCGATGAAAGCATTGCAGTGTCTTAGTTGGTAAATTAGATGAGTAATTAAGGGAGTGGGTAAATTCTTAGTAAATTTTATTAATATGGTGATTATTTGCATTATTAAAAGGAGCGGGATTCCCAATATACCATGAAGGTACGGGAAATATGTCCAGACTCACCAAGTGTGGTAGCACACGAAAAAATATGGGTTGAATGGAGTCACGGGGGGTTGTTCAACATTACACCAACAAGGATGTAGCCTAACGGGGGCCCGCGGTCGCTTTTCAGTGGTTCTCACTTACCCTGCACAATTTCCCCACACAAAGCAAAACGCAACGCTGGATTTTCGTTGTTGGGAGGTTAATTGAAAGCGTGAAAACTAATTAGACTAGTCACTCAATCCCTTTTTGGATATGATCAACTAATCGGTCAAAGCCGCAGAGATCCAGAGCATAACAAGGACCGAGTCTTGTTGGTTTTAAGTGTTTTTTGAGAAATGTTTTCTTGGTTAGAAAAGAAAACCCAAGAATCTCTTTCCATTTCCACTACTCGGGCAAACCCTTGTCCATGAACCGTACTCGAAAGAGCAAGGGGGTTTATTTTAAATATAAGAGTGCAAAAAATGAAAGTTTTCTAATTACTACACTTCGCAAATCTTTTCCGTTTCGATAATTCGGTATAGCGCAGTGGGTTAGTATTTGTATTACTTTGAAATATAAATTAAAATAGCGAAGTAATGAAACAAACTACACTAGCAGAGAAAAACCATGAAAATGGACACCGACATGATTCCCCCCAGGGGGGGATGGGGAGTGGGCTCTAAGGAGCCTACTCAAATCTTTATTAATCTTTTCACAACATAAAAGAATGCACTTTGGTCCTTATACTTTGATTTTTATGCAAAGGGGGATCTCCGTGTGCCTTCCTTTTGCTCAATTTTGCGAAAATTCGCCAAAGTTTCCTCCTCTTTTATTGCAAACCTGCAAAAAACAATGATGAAAAGAATGTGAAAGACACCCAAAGACACTTTAAGAGTGTCTTGGGAAAATCTACAAAAAAAAGTCTAAAAAAATCTAGCTGAAAATGACTTCTTAGGATCTTTGCTTGCCTTCTTGATGAGATTGGCAAACAAATATCAAGCACTATATGTCAAATAAATGAAATGAAAGCCATTTAATCCTCTTACCCAAGTATATTTGAATTTCAACTTTGCACATGCGAAAAGAGAGCTAGATTTAAAGAATAACTTTTAGTTATTCAACGAGATCTAGACTTAGGAAATTAAATCTACTTTAGATACTTCTTTGAAATATAGATTTAAGCAAAGTAATCGTAACCACAATAAACTTGAAAAAAATTTGTATCAAGAAGTGATAGAACCAGATGGAGCAAGAAATAGAAAGGGGATGGTGACGCCTTATTTGGTGAGAACAGAGGGATGATGATTCTTCTTTGAAGTTACTGGAGAAGAGGGAGAGCTCACTCGCTTATCAAATGCACCAGCTTGGATTTTCTGTAACAAACACTCAACAATTGCAAAGAGGATTAAAAGCACCTGTGTGAAATGATAAGAAGATAAGCAGCATTATAGACCCATGCAACAAATCATATAATACCTGATAGTCTAATAGATTTCACAATAAGAAGTATCCTAACAAGAATCACTTCCTATTCTTACAGAAATGTAAATTTCCTTATAAAGACAAGTAATCCCAACAATTGCAAATATGAGAGAAAACTCATACAGGCTACCTCAATGATTTAACAAAAACAACATCAACCAAACATTCATGGATCCCACACCGAAATTGCCTCCAAATCCTTTTATTAACAATACTCAAAAAAATATTACAATGTATGCAAGCATAGGTTCAACCTTCCGATCCAAACAAATGGAGAAGTGACATATTTAAATAGGAAATGAGAGACCCAGGGGGGCACCACCAACACTGAAGATCAAGTTCAGTTGAGTTTGAGTATTCCGAGGGATCGGTGGGGTGATTTTAGTTTAACTGGAGTGTTAGCATGGAGGAGGCGCCACCTCAAATGAGGTAGGAGACCTCACTCCACCTACCAAGCCAACTCAATCGTTCCAATTCGCATGTGCTTCATTACCTCACGCTAATGAAGTCATACGATTTTGATGACGTGAGATCCAAAGCCTTGGTATATAGAATATGGTATATACTCCAAGTAATAAGAGATTTATTAAATGATGATTCAACTCTCAACACCCCTTTGCTAGTCAAAAGCGTGGACCACATTTGAGCCATGAAGCAACAATCCTCACGCTACCATATCTCGTACGGATTCAATGACATGAGCAATGGGTTAAACGATAGTTTCAAAATGGTGAATAATATGTGGTGTATCACACCAATAACATACGATGATGTTACTATCCCACCCGCTCGCTAATACAAAGCGTGGGTCATACCTTGAGCCTTGAATAAATTCGCAAGCTTTTAAACTATGGTTTAAAAAATGATAATGAAACATGATTTTTAAGTGACGACTTCCTCCTAAGAAGAATTCGCCCACATGAGGACCACCATGCCCCATCATCACTTAACCATTAAACAATCACTTTTTTTACTTTTCACTCTTTTGACTTATGCCAAAATGATGCCCTTTTAGCATTTAAGTGCCAATTTGATGCTTTGTTAGCCAAATAATCTCTTACGGGACGTTTTAGTTTCCCGAAACTCGTGACAAGTGGCCACGGGGTAAAGAGTATGCTCTGAGTGTCAAAACAAGCATCCCCGTGCCAAATTCTGCCTTAGAAGTGTGGCAGAACCCAGAAGGAATCTTTTTGAACCAAGGAAAGTATGCAGTAGAAATCTTGAAAGGATTTGATATGTTGGATTGTAAAGGCATGGCCACACCCATGGACACCAACCTAAAGTTGTTATCTGATGAATCATCAAAGTTAGTGGATATGACTCGATACAGACAGATTATTGGTTCATTGATGTATCTGACGAATACAAGGCCAGATATATGCTTTGTTGTGAACACTTTAAGTCAGTATCCAGTTAAACCTAGAAGGGTTCACTTGATAGCTGCAAAGCATGTGATGAGGTACCTAAAAGGTACAATAGACTTGGGACTTTACTATGTTAGAGATCATGACTACAGATTATATGGATATACAGATTCATATTGGGCAGGAAGTGCCGCAGATAGAAAAAGCACCTTAGTTGGATGTTATTGTCTAGGATCCGCCATGATCTCATGGTTTAGTAACAAACAGTCCAGTGTTTCTCTCAGCACAGCTGAAGCAGAGTACATAGCAGCTTGTTCTGCTAGTTGTGAAGCGATATGGCTTCAAAAACTAATGTCAGGACTATTTGACATGGAGTTGGATACCACAACGATTCTTTGTGAAAACCAGAGTTGCATAAAGATGACAGAGAATCCTGTGTTCCATGATAAATCAAAGCACATAGAAATCCAATACGTTTATATAAGGGATGTGGTACAAAAGGGAGCTATAAAAATCCAGTTTGTGAGTATCGATGAGCAAGTTGCTGATGTGCTAACCAAGCCTCTATCTCGATGTGAAGTTTGAATATTTTCGTGACAACCTTGGTGCAGTCAAAAAAGACTTTCCTCGCAAGGAGGAACAATGATGATACTACAAACTTTCCTTGCAAGAAGAAATAATGAAGATATGGACTCTCTTCAGAAAGGAGGAACAAGTCGAAGATATGGACTCTCCTTGGAAAGGAAGAACAGGTCGAAGATATGAACCCTCCTCGGACAAAGGGGGAGCAGGTTGATGATATGGATCCTCCCTGGAAAGGGGGAGTGATGATAAGACTATCATTGATGATAGGATGACAGTGAAGCTCCAGTATGAAAGAGGCCAAGTTCGCCTGAAGGTGCTGACAAAGTCCGACACTCACTTGTGGACAACATTATCCTCTCTTGAGGATGGTCTTGCAGTAAATAACACTTTGATCCTAAGAGTGGTCCTTACTAGCTAAGGATGGCCCTGCAAATGTTACTCTCGCATGGAGAGTACCCACATTCATTTGTGGATACCATAGAATAACACTCGCTCAGGAGTGGTCCTAGCTTTGAAGCTGAGGATACTCTACAATGAGTCCTTACAGACGACGGGGCCTGCATTTAGGTGTGGTCGAGATCTTCTCTGTAGACAATACTCTTGTATGGAGAGTATGCCTACATGTACATGTAGATGTCGTAGTATAACACTCGCTTGGAGTGGTCCTAGCTCTAACAGGCTGAGGATGGTCTACGTTGAGTCCTTGCGGATGACAGGTCCTGCATTCACGTGCGGACGAGATCTACACTCGGTTGTAGACGATTCAGCTGGTCGATACTATGGACCCTCCTCGTTAAGGGGGAGTAGGATGATGGAGGATTGCATCATCCTTGGACCTATGTCCTAAAGTGATAGGGACTGATCATCCAGCAAAGAGATCATGTGTACTGCAGGTAGTATGTTGGCATGAGGATCAAGAAGATCGAAGTGTTGTTGACGATCGAGAAGAACAAAGTGTTGCTGCAAAGGATCAAGAAGATCAAAGTGTTGATGCAAAGGATCAAGAAGATCGAAATGTTGCTGCAAAGGATCAAAAGATCCAAGAGCTGCTGCAAAGGATAGAGAAGATCAAAGTGTTGCTGCAAAGGATCAAGAAGATCGAAGTACTGTTGCAAAGGATCAAGAAGATCGAAGTGCTGCTACGAAGGATTGAAAGATCGAAGTGTTGCTACAAAAGGATCAAGTGATTGTGTGCTGCAGAAGATGAAGACATTAAAGAGTAAATGTTCCAGTTACTGATTATGAAAACTTCCTATGACGTATAGATGTATTACCACGATACTGTTGAAGATACTCTCTCTCGTTACTCCTATAGTTGATGATGATGTTGTCAATAGAATAACCTTCTCGTTAAGGGGGAGTGTTGAAACATTGTAACTTCAAAGGATATTCCAAATGTATTTTACTGATGTACCCCAAGGGAGATGTTATTATTGTAATTGGCCATCATAGAGTCATGAGATAAAGCCTCCATTGTAAGTCAAGTCAATAGTACCCCAATGAATATAATATAATATTGTTTTGAGTCTTCCTAGGTGAAGTCGTCCCAGTCAGTTTAGTGGGGCCGACTTGTTAGGGTGAAGGTGTATAAATAGAGGAGTTGTGTTCCTCATTATACCACAGACTCACTCACTTGTGTAGCGTATAGGAGAGAGAGAGAGAGACAGATCAGCAAGGAGGAGAATACATGTTTTGGGGTTTTATCTTATACATCTGATACAGAGGAAGTTTTGTTGGGTATTCTTCCCCTTGAGGGTTTCCCAGGATAAATACTATGTCTATCTTGTGATTGTGTTTCTTTTAGTGATTCTGCATATGCTACTATTGTGAAGTTGGATTAAACACTAATGATATCTAGCTTAGCATATGAAATCTTAACAAGGTAGATGTCAAAATGGAAGATATAGATAAGTGGAGAAAGTGAAAGGCGGTGCCATCATAGCATGATAGAATAACTCTGTTCAAGATGAGCATACATAAAGGCCTTACATAAAAGACTGCCTAGACACTTATAATATAAGTTACTCAAACCAATATAGTACTGCAATAAAGCTAACCAATGTCAAATCATAGCTACTAAAATAAGCAATAAAGACAACATAAATCCAAATATCACATGTATACCTACTAATTTAAGACTAGTAAACAGAGCATTAAACGATCTCACCAAGGTAAGCATTAAATGATGTCGTGACTTACTTTGATGCTAGTAAACATTCCCAAAATATGCAACACTTCTTTGTGGTCTGCCTCTATCAAAAACCGGCTTCTATTCACTTCCTTGAAAAAATACATAAAATTAATTGTAATTGCAATTAAGGTAGAGAAAGGATATGTTGTCAATTGGGTCTAGTTCAAGTGGTTGTGGGATGGTGATATCCTGCACTAACATGTTCTATTCCTGTAAGTGACATGTTGAGCTCGTAATGAGTATTTTTTGTAATGGCTTTAGGCCACGTTGTTGACCTGGTCTTGTGCCCTAAAGAATCTAGGGTTTACCCTGGGCCAGTGGGTACCATTCTTGGAATAAATAGAAGTGCACAGAGGTTTTCCTTGAGATATGCTACCTAGAACTTTTTTTTAAAGAGAAGATTGGTTAGCTTTGTCTAGTTCTTGATGATAACCATTGGTATATAAGAAGAATTATTAAGAATCAACAATGCAAAAGCAAGCTCCAGCTTCTCAAGCCCGAGCTTTGTCTAACACGTAGATAAAAGTATAGCCAAAAGTAGTAAGGAACATGTCAGTGTCTTGAGCAATTAATACAATAGGCTAAAAAGATAACAAAACATACCTCAAAATTCATTATAATTGCTTATAATCAACTTATGCCAGAAAGCCACTTCTAAAATATGAATGAATTAAGACGAGATGAAAGCATTACCTCAGCATCTGGGGTCCATTTTAGAATAGATGAAAGAATTCCAGGCTCTGTAATAATTCGAAACCCTGATTCAGAAGTCCCATTTCTTGATTTTGATGATTGCTTCAACTTTTCAGATCCCTTGCGATGTATTCGTTGAAGTTGATGTTGTATGCATTTAGGAATTCGTGACGCAGGAAATACATCTACTTGGCCAGGATCTTTAAGTATGTTTTCTCCAAACCTAGTAGCATAACAACATTCATAATAATGATATCATGAAATGACATCTGTGGAAAACAATTATATGCAACCTCTAAAATCCTACAACTTGAAAATTTTCAATACCTAGCATCAATATAAATGGAACAATCAACACACTAAAATAGTAATTAGATTACATAAATATCTCTATAATCAATGGCAAACCAATCCCTTACATTTCTAGTCCAATTTCCTTACAAATTCACATAATATGGATACACTTTGAAGACTACACAATACAACACACCATCATCATAGAACTACCAAATCAATATTTTCCTCGACCATTACATTCATCTGCATCTTTGGAGGCATGGTCATTTTACTACCTGACAAACTATATACCAATTAGCATTCCACATACTCAGAAAAATAAATGAATACAAAAACCTAAATTGCAAATAAGTTCATCCAAAGTAAGAAATTAATTCCATCTAATAGTTTACCTAATCTTGCCAAAATTGGACAATCAAATTCCAATGCAGTTGTCTGTGTATTATGCAATCCTATAACTCAATATAACCTATTTAAGAAGATGCAGAAATATTTATCTATCTCAATTTTCGTTGTCTTACTAGCAATCCACTACGGTTAAGCAATTTAAGTCATTGAATTTCCAATATGGGACACCTACCAATTTTTCACACATCCTCTATTACACATTCCTAACAATGATTTATATCTAATGCGTCGCACTTATGCTTGCGCCAAGGCTATTCCGCTAACTTTCTCTCGTCGTTGTGATTTTAGTTGTTCTTTGTGTCTTCCTTTGCATGGATGTTCTTTATTGCATGTTGGAAGCTTCTAGCCTTCAACCTCCCTTTTATTTGTATTTTCACATTTATTACTGTAGAGATTCTAAAAAGATTTCAGAGGTTGGACAATGTTGCCACAAAAACTAACACCTAAAGGTGCAAGATCTTCACTAAGGTGTAGTTATGTGCAACTATGGAAGTAATGCCACTATCACCTTAGCAAATACTTCCCTTCACTTTAGTAACTTGCATGAAGATCCAATCAACTAAAAGTAACTAAGACCCTAGAGATGAGGCAAATCAACTTAGGTTGCAAAATTAGTTGTGGATGGATTATGGTTGTCAATTAGAAAAGTTTATGAACTAAAATCTGAAATAAGTGTTTGAAGAGGCATCCTAGATTTGAAGAAATCAAACTAACCCGTGCATTCATAATAACATTCATAAACCATAGAACTTGCTTGCATATGAAATGAATTTAAGTAAAGCAAGTAAATTATGCAACCATCTAACTTATGTCCTACGTGATTAGCTAAGTTAATGATAACAACTTGTTGCAAAAGCAACTAAATCAAGAAAAATGTAAAATGAGAAGTGAAATGTGTCTCATTAAAACATTCAGGTCTAGATGAGATTGTTGTTGTAGTTGATGATGAATTTAGTTTTAATGACCAACAAATAAAATAAAGCTTTAAATCATTAAAAAAAAATGAGAAATTGCTTTGTGAACCAATTTAAAGCTTGAAAGTAAATTGTAAATCAATTCTGACAATGAATCTCATTAAAATATAGCTGAAGAAACCACAAACTCTTGTTCTACTACCACTTGGATCTAGGATCTTATCTAAGAGAATAACATGCACAACAATAATCACAAGAGACAAGAGACACAAAGAATTTTCCTCAGGGAAACCATAAAGGAGAAAACCCCGCAACTTCCTCAGAGATAGAATGAGCACCAATAGCAAAAGTAAAACCCAAAGATACAAAGATGATCTCCGGCAGTTGTTCTCTCTCTCACTTGAGCGAGCTCCTCCTCTCTCACTCATGCGCTACTGTTGAGTGAGTGTGTGTTGCAAATAGAGAGTCTCACTCTCTATTTATACTTGTTTTCCACTTGACAATTACTCTACAGGGCCAACCTCACTAGGAGTGTCTAATAACCCTAATACAACTCAATTGTGGGGACTATTGTCCCGACTTACAACAGCGGGTTAACCTCAATGACTTTACATGACTTTATTATATTAATGACTCTCCCAATCGGAGGAACAAACATCTCCGTCGGGGTATAATAAAATATAATAAGAAATATACAAGTGAATACATTCCGAAGTTACAAATACATCAACACTCCCTCTTAATTAGGAAGGTATTCTCTTGACATGGTTCATCAGCACAAGTCTTCATTACTGGATCATCATCAAAGCTGGATCATCATCATCACTGCTCCCTCTATCTCAAGTAAATGGTGTTATCTATCAATTCTACTCGTCATAGGAAGTTCTACAGAGCCAGCCATTTCTCATGCTGGATATAGGTCTCAGCACTTATATCCGACCATGGGAGGCCCATCCTGCCACCATGTCGGAAAGGCCCGGCACTTGCATCTGCCCATGGGAGGTCCAGCCTGCCACCATGTCAGAAAGGCCCAGCACTTACATCTGACCATTGGAGGCCCAACCTGACACCATATCAGAAAGGCTCTGCACTTACATCTGACCATGGGAGGCCCAGCCTGCCACCATGTCAGAAAGGCTCAACACTTACATCTGACCACGGGAGGCCCAACCTGCCACCATGTTAGAAAGGCTCAGCACTTACATCCACCGGCGTCGTAGGACACACCTACTACCATCCAGGGAAAGGCTCTGCACTTAAATCTGACCATGGGAGGCCCAGCCTGCCACCATGTCAGAAAGGCTCTCGGACTCATCACTTCCCCTTGGAAGGAACCTCGATCTGAAGAACACCAAGCTTCTCTCTGAAGTACTCAAACTTCACTCTGGCCATTTCTAGCATGGAATCACATCAGGGTTGATTGCGTCCAAGGATAACCTGCAAGCTTCGCCAGGACTGATTACATCCGAGGACAACCTACAGGACTGATTACGTCTGAGCAACCTACGAGCTTCACCAGGATTTTATGCTCAGACAACCTGTCTCACCGGCTATGCTAGAACTCATCACTCCCTCTTTCGAGAGATCTCGATCTAGATCACATACTGGAGCTTCACTGCTCCTCTCTGCATCATACAAAAAATGCAAGTCGGATCAATCAAATCAAATAGTAGTTTTCAAAAGAAGCATACTACCTCACAAATAGCCGACCAAGTGGCAACATATTTTTCCTCGGCTGTACATAGCGCCATGCAGTAACTGCATCCTGCCAAACCAGTAGCCCATACTGAATCTCAAACTGAAGAAGCAACCTAGGGTGCTCTTCTTCTCAGTGGCGCTACCAATCTGAATCAACATAACCATGCAGGTTAGTCTTCTGATTTGTATCATACTTGAGCCCATACTCAACTATACCCTTCAGGTGCCTCGCTGCATGCTTTGCAACCAAGTGAGCATGTCTCGGATCCGTCAGGACTCAGGAGCTGTGTGATGTCCCCGGTTTCGACCCCGTTTGCATGATGTATATATTGTAATTAATCGTGGTGAGGAGCTCAAGGCAAAAGCCCCACCATCGATTTTGTTGTGTAT
>LPNX010987788.1:200785-240711 GCA_001517045.1 Pseudotsuga menziesii
GTTTTGGACGGTACGCATGCCCAGTGGAGAACCTTCGTCCCTCTCACGCTGATCTTCATTCTCCCCATGGTCGGAGGTTCCTCACGTTCTGTTGCTCACCCTAACGCGCAGAAAGTTCATTCTCACGCAGAGAAGTTTCGGCTTCCTTATCCGCGCACCATTGGGGTTGTTTGTTCATCCGCGCGCGCTGGTGGAGTTGTTGATTCTCCCGTCGAAGTTGGCTCTGTTCTTCCTCACGCAAAGGTCTGTTCTTCCTCACGCAGAGGTCTAATTTTCCTCACGCACAGACCGTTGAGGTCGATTTTCCCATGAGAGAGCCGTGCTCACTGTTTTCGTTTTGGGGCGGTTGTATTCCCTGCGTTTTGTTGGCTGTGGTGTCCAATTTCGTTTTGGACCACTGTGTATTCGTGGTGAGTCGTTTCCCGCTGGGGTCTGCGTTTGAGTTTCCATGGTTATGCTGGGAACGTTGTTTATTAACCTTTGTGGGCTGTGGATTGTTGTTATCCTTCATTGTGTGTTGTGGCTGCTGATATACCCTGGTTTGGGTGCTGTTGCTGAGTTGTTTTGGCCACGTTAGGGCCAAGAACAACTACGGGTTGCATTGTGGGCTCGAGCTGTGCTCATCTACTGTTTGGGACTGTCACTGGATGTTTTGTCTTCTTCACAAGAGCTGTGAAGGGATTGTTGCTGCGTGTATGCAGTGGTTGGCCTTTGGGCTGCATTGGCTTGGCTGATTTGTGGACAGCCTGATAAACCCAATGGTGCTTGCCTGCTGTTTTGTGTCCCCTTGGCTATATGTAAGCCTACAATTGTCCCCTTTAGTCCTTGAGGAATCATGCCCAGCTCGGGGGTGGCAGCGTTGCTGAGAGATTGATGAGCAAGCTAGCCTACAGTTGGGTGGAACGTTGCAGCGACGTAGCTGGTTGCGGGCAAGTTCTTCATCGAAAGATAAGTGCTGCTGTTACTTATCCTCTGCAATTTATATACTGTATTATGTGAAATGATGAACATGATCAATGCTGGAAATGTGTTTGTGTTGCTTCCGCTGTATGATTGAAGAGTTTTGCATCTGTGGATGCTTGTAAGTTTTAATTCCAGCGTTGATTTATCCCTGTTTATGTTCATGGGGCGGTTTGCCCGGTCGTGTTTGATGTTCGTCGCGTCCTCTTCGCCGGTCTGAGGGATGGGGACGTGACAAGCTGGCTCAGGTTGTTCACGGCAAAGCCTATGTCTGGTCTCGTATTCCTCAAGAACATCAATGAACAAATCATGTGACGATACATCGTGGCATCAACCATCTTTGATGAAGCATCACTCAATAGCTTCAGGTTCAATGCCATAGGTGTGGCCATGGCCTTGCAGTCCATCATCTCGAACCTCTTTAGGATCTCCACTGCATACTTCCCTTGTCCAAGAGAGATTCCATCTGCACTCTTCCACACCTCCATGCCTAGAAAGTAGTGCATCATACCCAAGTCCTTCATCTCGAACTCGGCAGCAAGTCTCCTTCTTGCATCTTAATGAGTTCCTCTTTTCCTATCAGGAATAGGTCATCGACATATAACAAGAGCATCACTGGTCTTTTGCCTTCAACCTTGAAGAAAAGGTTGGAATCTGCTTTACTCGTAGTAAAGCCTAGATCCATAAGTAATCTGTCCATCCTATCGTACCATATCGAACCTCAGGATCTTCTGCAGTCACTCCCTCTGAAGCGGAGCATCATTCTCCTTCTGCCTTTCGTACTCTATGTATTGAAACATTCTGTACTGGAGTGACAAGTAGCTGCCTCTGCTACTAATATTCTATGTATCCATCTAAGGTCACTGGATACCAAGATCCTCTATCTTGAACCTTTTGAAAAGTTCTTCTCGCACCCATCTGTGAGCTTGTCATCCTCTATAGGATTTCATCTTCAACCTTGTAGCAAAGGTTAAGATGTTCATCACTCTAGGTGATCTTCAAGCTTCTCATGTACGTGTTATCCCATGGGTTCCTTCTGAGCTCGTACAAGGCCTTCTTTAATTTGCACACATGAGTCTGGATGCAAATGTCCCTTCGTAGTCTATGCCTTCTTTATGTGAGAAACCTCGTGCTACGAATCTTGCCTTGTATCCCACGATGTTGCCATCTACTGCATGTTGGATCTTGTAGATCCATATGGAAGACACTATGGACTTCCCTTCAGGTCTCAATACCGCATCCTAGACATCATTCTTCTTGAACTGGTACTCTCCTTCCCTTTCTTCTTGGCTACTTCTTCATAGCTGGAAGGCTCTGCATCAATGATGTCGATCAACAGTGTCACATAACTAGAGTGTGTATGAGGCCTCTTGCTTTGTTTAGAAGTCTCATCATACTATTCTTCATCTTGGATTATTCTTAATCTACCGTTCTCTTTATATTCTTCTGAAGCTCTTTCTTTCGCTATGGAAGCTTCAGGTTCATCTTTATGTATGCTTATTGGAGTGAATCTTAAACTGTCGTCACTTGTTCTTCAGAACAAGTCTCATCCTTCTTTTCTTGTAGGAGATTGTACACGATCTTTCCTACAAGTCAAATGCACCAGTTGTATGGTTAGAAACATTTCATAAGGCATATTCATAATGGCAAATTCTTATGCATAAAGATATAATCATGCAACTCTTTTAGCCAATACAACATTCATCCATATCTCGTATACACATAAACTTTCCAGATGCCTTCCATCTCTACCATAACGTTATTGAGATTGTGCACTAATCCCAAAATGTCAGCAAAGAGGTTTCATCCTAGATAAGTAACAATGGAGTGTTGTATAGCACTATAGGCTACTTACCCATAACATGCATATTAGTAGTATATTGTTCATTAATATATACATTCTATCATGCATAATACATTTCACAACTAAACAATGTCATATAAACAACTAGATATATAGGAAAAGACAATTCAAGTACTTATCTTTATTTGTTTCGTGGGTAGACTCCTTCTTGAGCCTTCAACTTCATCATCTTCTTCATTCATGACATTATCATTTCTTATCCAAATGCTAAGACGAATAAGAGGTTCTTCAAGAATTGAGTCCTTCATATTCCTCATCGCTTGAGGGATCTTCTTTGAATCGTGAGAGCTTGATGTTTAGTTGCTCCCATCTTCTCTTCTCTTATTATGAGTCGAGCTTCTTCTTGTGTGCACTCTTCCCAGAGTCTGTTGAAGGTAATCACTTCCTTCTGGCACACATTCCTCGAATGAATGAATCCCATCATCCTGGGAGGCCATTCAAGGTGGTTATAACAATAACTTATTCTTCTTCGATTGCTTCACCATGGCATAGAACACTTCCTTTTGGTGTCTTCAAGGATGACACATGAGGGATGAGATGATCATTAATAGAATCTGACGTGATTCTCTTGGCTCTAGCCTTAGCCTCATCTCCCTCTGGCTCCTAGAACTTCTTTACTGAAATACTGATCTAAGTCAATTTCTTCAAGGATCACGGAGTTCCTATACTTCCATACTTGGAAGTTGTCAGCTTCACCAAGCTTGTCATCAAGTTGGTGTGATGAGAACCTCAAATGTAAATAGCAAAAATTTAGATCTTACCGATTTGAGGTGTCTGTCCTGGTTCTGGAGCTGGCTAATCTAGGGTTTGTCAAAAAAACCCTAATTTTCAAATTTTGGAATTTCAAACTTCTGGTTGGATAGAAATATGGGCCTCTTCAAGGCGAGTTGTCCAATGTACTCCTTTTCTGAAAACAGTGGAGGGAAGCTCCCGAAACAGGAAGCCTAGTTTTCCAATTTCTTCTTAAGAAATGACTGATATTGCTTCTGTTGTATCTCCTAAGTATCGGATCCTTTAGGTCTGAAACTTCTCACTGTGATAGCCTGATAAGTATTCTTTCCAACCCCACAGGTTAAAGCAGAAATGGATTCTCCAAGTAGGACTTATTCGGATTTTACCAAGGTGACTGTTTTGGGGACTATTCAGGATAGCAAACTTGTACGAACTGCCACGTGTCACTATTTCACATTCTAGGTCTGAAAAGCTTACCACAGAAACTACAGTCTGTGCCCTACCTGCAACATCTTGCGAAATTTCGTTTGGAACTTCCTAGCCCAAGATATAGCAAATCTCCCTACGTCACATGTTTATGACTGTATTCTGGAGGAGGCTGGAACCTTGATTTGGAGGAACC
Organism: Pseudotsuga menziesii; assembly: GCA_001517045.1. Classification (NCBI taxonomy): domain Eukaryota; kingdom Viridiplantae; phylum Streptophyta; class Pinopsida; order Pinales; family Pinaceae; genus Pseudotsuga; species Pseudotsuga menziesii. The sequence goes on from LPNX010987788.1 coordinate 204,964, forward strand.
ATATCTCCTGAAGTATAACGAATCTGATGGTGAAATTTTTACACAGTGTACAGCACGAATTTCTCTTCGGCCTGTAAAAATTTTGGCTTCCGAGTCTTCTCCAATCTCGCATTATAGCGAAAGTTCTAGGATTACTAAATTCAGTCTTCTAGGGTTTCCAGGCATGAAACCCTAATTTCCATTAGCCGCCATTGCAGCTGTATTTCGGCTGTATAGTGAAACTTCTCTGATTCGGAAACTGCTATCCCTCCTTGCTTGATGATCTGTGGAGAGAACAGCTTCAAATAGGAAGCCCTAGTTCCCGCAGCTGCATAGTGTCTTCTTCTCAGGTTAGATCTGATACCATGTTAGATTTTTATTATTTAATAAATATGATCTAGGATGTTATCTGAGAGAATAACATGCACAGCAATAACCACAAGAGACAAGAGACAAAGAATTTTCCTCGAGGAAACCATAAAGGAGAAAACCCCACAACTTCCTCAGAGATAGAATGAGAACCAATAGCAAAAGTAAAACCCAAAGATACAAAGATGATCTCCGACAATTGTTCTCTCTCTCACTTGTGTGAGCTCCTCCTCTCTCACTCATGCGCTACTGTTGAGTGAGTGTGTGTTGCAAATAGAGAGTCTCACTTTCTATTTATACTTGTTTTCCACTTGACAATTACTCTACAGGGATGACCTCACTAGAAGAGTCTAATAACCCTAATACAACTCAATTGTGGGGACTATTGCCCCGACTTACAACGGAGGGTTAACCTCAATGACTTTACATGACTTTATTATATTAATGACTCTCCCGATCGGAGGAACAAACATCTCCGTCGGGGTATAATGAAATACAATAAGAAATATACAAGTGAATACATTCTGAAGTTACAAATACATCAACAGAACTTTCCTCAATTCTTTTCTTTCAGCCTTGAATGTTAGGAGTACTAGACCTTCTTCGGTCTTCTCGGCTGCGGGATCTTCTCCACAAGAGCTTTTGTGCCCCAGTGCAGAGTTCGGAAGTCGGGGTTGAGGATGGGGCTCTCTCATACTTCAACCCACCTTGTATTGTTCATCCTTTTAAAAAAAATTGCATTGTTTTGTTTTAAAAAAAAAGGGGGACCGTATATCATTGTAACCGACAGTCTCGTTGACCTACTTTGTGGTCATTAGTTGGACATTAATAAAATTATCTTATCTTATCTTATCTACCGTTGTCGAAGATTAGACTCCTGGACAGATTTATTTTTAAACATATTTTTATGTTTAAGAGACAAATTTCAGTTTTATTGTTTATTTCTTAAATTATTTAAGCATAACATATTTCATTTTATAGTTTAACTTTATTTCAATAGCAGATTTTATTAACAAATTTAATTTTATATATATATTCGAATCTCAAGACGAATCTGAAACAAACCTCATCCAAAAATTCGAATTTGAACCGAATCAAATGGTTGTCAAACTCGAATTCGAATTTGAACGATGTGACTTAGCTCTCATGCTCAATGTCTTATCAAGTTGCAACAAGTCATCATTTTTATTACTATTTTATGTCTTATGAGGTTTAGTCCTTGACTTGTGGGTGAAAAACCCTAAAAACTCATTGAAATGTCATTTTAAGTTATTTTAGGTAGGTCGGCTTGGAGGAGTGAAAAGTTGTGTATTTTTTAAAAGGCATGTCTTGTCACAGATATAAATAAGACAATCCTCATCCATTTGTAAAACAAGATCATGGGATCAAAAAAAAAATATTTCTTGTTTCCTACTTGTCTATCTTGGCTAAGTGGTTCGCACCTCTTTTCTTGGCATCTAGAAGATTCAATGTGGTATTTTCTTGGTGTTTGAAGGTTGATACTTAATCTTGCAAGGCTTGTCTAAGGGAAATAATTCTTGAGAAGGTTACTCTCTTCTTCTTTGCTCTTGTTTTGTGGTAAGATCTCTAGTTCTTTTGTCTTGCACTATCGGAGACATCCAAGGTAAGAGTTAATTTGGGTTTTTTATGCATGATAACATTATCTTGTAAATACCCCCCGAGGTGTAGACCAATTGGCAACCGTGCACTTGTTAAGGTGTACGGGCTGTTAAGCAAGTCAAGGGTTCAAACCTCATTGCAGCCTGAGATGCGTTGTGGGGGTCAACGTATTCTCCTGGAGGTTATAGTGGTAGCGGTCGGAATCGACCCCGTGTCACATGAGTACGAAACCGGCTAGTTGCTGATTACTCCAGATACAAAAAAAAAACATTGTCTTGTAAATGAGATAACCCTCCCTGGAGGGTCTCTTTTGTTTTGCCTTCGGCACCTCTCTTTGCCATAATTAGGTCAAGACCAACACAACCTAGTGTTTCTTGGTTTTGCCCTAATTCATCAAAATTGAATTGTCAATTCTTGAGAATAACGCTAACCACAATTCCTTGATAGCCTTGTAGGGAAGAGACTTAGGTCTTTATTTCCCTCATCTTCACTCAAAATCTCTTTTATCAAAATTTTGTATTATATATTGCAAAATATATATATATATATATTGTGAAAAACCCTAAAAAATTATATTTTTGCAAAAATCCAAACCTATTTTATTTTTATGCCTTAGTTATTTAATTTCTGATTTTTGAAATAGTCAATTGCAGCAATTAATTTCAGACTCGGATTAAATATTGAAAAAATCAAAAAAAGTTTGAAAATTTTGCTAAAAAGGTCAAATTTTAACCCTAAAGTGCTCTAAAGGAGGTGACATCATCCTAGGGTTAGGTGACATCAGCCCTTACAGATTGTTGCAGATCTGGTTATTGTGTTATTGCAGGTCTATCTCTAAGGAAAATTCAAACCCTTGGGGTTTGAGGAAGTCTGGATCAAATTCTAGGCTATCAAGATGACCCTAGGGGATTTGAGGCCAAGAATATTTCTGTTCCACCTTAACTGAAGTAAATTGCAGACCTTAAGCATAAATCAGCATCAAATCAGATCTTTCATCCATCAAAAGAGGGGCGCCCTAGGGAAGACTGATGCGCCCTTCCTTGCTAACTGTCGGGAGGTAAATTTCATGAAATTCCCACTGTTAGTTTGTGAAATATCTCATGTTTTGTATTGTTGGCTTTTACTGCAGAAAATAGCATCAACAGATTACATATTCATCATTGCTCCTAACCTTCCAAGTAAAGGTTTTATTGTAGACATATATCATTAACTCTATTAGGCAGTGATCTACTGATGTTGGGAAGGTCTTGTAGGGATAGAAGTGTTTTCTGTTGTGGTTCTTGCAGGTCTATCCTTACCTCATTTTGGAGGGCCGCCCGTGACCCAAGGATTAGGGTCTAAAAAAGAAGGGGGTTACATTGAGGTGACATTGAGTGTACCTCCTTGAAGAGTTGTCCATCATAGCACTGGGTCCACTGGGTCCGCTTATCTTATTTGGGTCCACTTATCTTCGATCATGGAAGAGTGCTAATTTTTTAGGTAACAGAGAGCACATCAATATGAAAACATCATCGAGATATCCCATCCAATAGTCACTTGCACCAACAAAAACACCATCTACATTAATCAATCATCAACTGGCGCATCATCTAGCAGCTCGATCAACCTATCGACAAATACTTGTGATGAAAATCACCAGTGTAAATCCAAATACAATATATGGGGTATACCCATCTTCGGAAATAAACAAATTTTATTCACAAACAACATACACATTTCCACATCAAAAATAGAATTCAAATGCAGATGTATAAACAAAAATAGAACACTTATGGCTTAACAAAAGATAATCCAAGAAATTGGTTGTATACAAATAATTTTCTGCCCAACCATAGGCATGAAGTACAGTTGCCACCCCCAAGCCAAGCCATGAGGTCACCAAGGGAATGAACCAAAGCACAGGCTGCTAGCTCACTCAACCCAACCAATTTGCTCTCGTGCTCAGCCAATTTGCTCATTACTGAATCCAGAGAGCTCTAGGCATCTCATCCGGGCATTAAACAACCATGGAACACTATTCCACTGCTCTACACAAAGCATGGAAGATCTTCCCTTTCTCTGCTAGACAGTCCCTCAATGATATTCTTCCCTTCTAGTACTCTTCAATACAGGGAGAAGGAGTTCAAATCTGCCTAATGCTTTCTGGAAATAGCCTCAAAGAATAACGCTTGGCTCTCAAACATCCAATGAGCAATAAATACAGTGGATGAAGGCTTCCTAACATCATAAGACTTAGGATCCACATCATAAATGACAATAATACCAATTTAACAAGGGGAAGAAGCATATGTACTTATCTCACTTGAGCAAATATATGATATTATCTTGAGAGGTGCTTTATTGCATCTGGGCAATTCTTGTGTTATGGATTATCTTTCATTAGGATACCTAATTATTAATGAATTGGGTTGAGTATGTTCATCACATATAATTTATGATGCCCTAATGTTCCTAACAATTCGCACAATCACTTAAGAATGGAAAATAATAAATCACTTACTCCCTTCCTAGTTGGGTTATTGACAGGTTAAGTTGATTCACTCGTTCCAGCTTATCTGCACACCCAAAGGTTAAAAGTCAACTACAAAAATGAGTCTCAACATAGCCGAAAAAAAGTGGAAATACAATGTTCTAACCTTTGCAAAGATGGATGCCACCCTTCTCAAAGTCAATACGAAGTGTTTGCGCTGCCCTTTGTGCCTCTTCTGTTTTTAAAGAACCTTCCTTCTCTGCCTTGATTACCGCGTTGTACAACACATGGTTCGTATTTAGGTACTGTACAAGACTCATGTAAAGCAAATACAAAGCTTCAGTAATGAAGCAATTGACAATAATTGTCTCAAGACTCTCAAATCAATATACTATCACATAATTGCATAGTATATGGTTCATATTTAGGGACTGTACAAGAATGAAAGAAAATACCCACAAAATCTGGAATGAAACAACTTGAGCATTCTTTTTCAAAACATATAATATAAATATTTTTACTTTCCAACTTCAGCAAAAACTTTAGCCATGCTTTATCAATAATCTGAAACAACTCTGATTTGCAACAGCATATGCCATATTCACATTGCCTAGATTGCCCGACTGTTTGGACGAGACCTGACAAGCAGACACTATGAACATACCTACTCTGGCCAATATGATAATAACTCCATTCAATGAAAATAATGTCTTTGCTATGAGATGATTGATATCAAACTTCACTTGAATATACTGGCATCATCATACTGTTAAAACATAAGTAATTATTTTTATCATATAGGTTGAGGGTTGACTGTTATCCATTGGGATGGTAGTTGAGTGACTTGAGACACATGAGAGGGCACATGACTTCCATCCCATGATCCAAATCTACTAATAGTTCCTACTGGATAATCTCATAATCTTATATGCTTTACTTGTCAAAAGCAGCATGCATATGCTTGCCAAACCAGGATGAGAAAGTGAATCAGGTCACATGCAAGAAATGTCAACCAGGAATAACAGACTGAATCAACTTTTAGACTTGACCAAAAACCAAAAATAGCAAGGATGAGAGCTATGATTAGGAATATTACCTAGGATTTTAGATTTGACAATTATGGTAAGGCAAATTAGGTCTTTGAAGAGCCAAACTTGGTAAAAATGGCAAACACAACTAATAAAGGCAAGTTAGGGTTTTAAGAAACACAATTTAGGGTTTTAGGACTAGGCGATGTGGAATCTCATATACATGAAACCTTCCATCAAATTGCCATGTGTCACTCTAGGAGACAATCCACCTACTCAACAGTGCTCTTGATTACATCCACTGGAACCATGAACTACTCCACCACCATCTTGGAACCATGGCATTAAACAAGTACATCCCATATATAGAAACCACTAATTATAGCAAAATACCCAAAGAAGAAAAACACGGGAAATAATGATTTTGAAGAAAGACCAACATCCCAGCTTCTTGCAAAAAAGTGAAAAAATCAGTCTCACAGTGCTCACTTTTTTACAAGAAACATGAATGTACGAGTATCGAAGTCATGTGAGACCCCCTAATCTCGGGTTACTGAGAAAAGCAACTGCTAAAAATAACAGTCTCAAACTTCGCTGGCTGGAAAGAACTAAGATCAATGTGTATATATGGATCAATAATCAATGTAACCAGCTTAATGGAATCTCACTAGATATTAACCCTCCAGTGGTGTAAGGACAACTGGGAGTTAAGTTCAACTAATTACTAGTCACTCCAATCCCTTTCTGGTTGTCCCACCGATCCAGCCAATAGCCTGCAGTGGTCACAATAGCATACGAGAATTGAAGTCTTGTTTATTTTAAGAATTTTAGACTAGATTTGAGTTATTTAAATCAGTGTCGATACTCTCGTTACCGAGAACGCAGCCGGATTCGTTAATTTTACTTAATGAAAATAAAAAGAAATTAAAAAAAAGTTTTAAAAAAACTGAAAAAAAAAAGTAATAAAAAAAAGTATTAAAAAAAAAGTGCAAATCCACCCTACGGGATGAGGTGTGGGCACGTGGCTGCCCACTTGCTTCTCTTTTTTACAATGAATGAGATAAAGAAATATTTGTGTTCCTTTGCAGAATAGGAAACACAAATTTAGAAGTGTAAGGCCTCATAATAATGGCCAAAGAAGAAAGAAAGAGAAGAGGGATCTCTAAATTGACTTAGATCTTCAAAAATTCGCCAAAGTGCCTCTTTGTTTGATCAACTTCTGTTGCAAAACAGTGAGTAAACATGAGTCAAATATGCTACATAATCATATGAAAGCATAAAAAATGACAATTTTCAAGTACTTTAAAGATAGAAAACATTTAAATGCTAAACTAGTACTTGTTGATAGTTGGATCTTGTAAAATGTTACTTTTATAATCAGATCTGAACCTTTTAAGTGCATATATAAATCAGATTTATCAGATATTTTCTGATATATTAAAGAGATTCAACTATGCACCACGAAAAGTAACTGTAAAGAAAGATTAAATTTTATGACAGAAGGGTGTCACCAAGCTTGAACAATAAGTACGGAAGAGCGAAGAAGGTGTCCACAAAGTGTTGCCAGTGGGATGAAGTCTTTTCTTCAAAATATTACTAAAGCAAAAGTAGAGCTAACATGCTCATCCAAACCTCAAACTTAAGCAACCTGTAAAAAGATCTACAAAACTTGCAATGGGGATCAAATGCCGGTGTTATCCAACAATAGATACTTACTGAAAGTATGAATTCAAACAAGAATCATCATAAACTCATAAGCATTCTATTACAAATAACAATAATAAGCAATCATGAAAGTATTGCTTCTTATTTTACTAGAACACTGTTGCCTTCAAAAGCCAGCAATCCCGAACACAAACAAGATTGCGAAAATCTACAAATTACCTCAATATTGCATAAATGAACATACATCCAAACACCATAGACCACACTTGCATCAGCCTCCAAAGCCTTTTATTAATCAATGATCAAAAATTGGACAATATACCAGCAGAGGTTCCATACAATTTCTTCTGTCCATAACGAGGAATGAGAGCTTGCTTATATAGAGAACCCGACAAGCTAGAGGGGGCACACCTTCCTCAAGGATGTAGACACTGAGAGGGGGGGGTGAATCAGTGTAAAGCAATTTTACAACTTTTCTTAGCTTATCACAGTTAGCTACCAATTCATCATTTCATTATTCTACCAATCTCATAATCATTTCATAAACTTCATCATTCACATATCATAGCATTTAACTCATCAAGAACCATAACACAGAAGAACACCACACCATATAAATTTGTAATCTTTTTATATTAGTTTTGGTTCGGCTACAACCGTTAGGCAAAATCAGCACCTACTGATACATAGAGCACCTACTCTTAATCCAGGACCCTGCCTGGTTTTCTTAGACCCTGCTAAGAAGGGTTTGAGGTATCCTAACCTCAGAAGCAAGACAAGCTTGCAATAGCAATTAAAGCTTACTGTCACTGTGTCACATCAACCTCATCTGTCTCTTCAATCTGTTCTGCTGCTGGATGTCATAGGTCTGCTCGTCACCTCAATCCACTTTCCAACTCAATCAACTGCTGCAAATCATCTCTGCTTATCATATAAACTCTGCTGTAACACTAACAACACTGCTGACCATTCATACTTCACTCATCACCATCATGTCATGAATGCACTGCTGTAGGTGTATTGTTTATGCACCACAAGAAATAATGTCATCATCATCATGGTCTTCTTTACTTTGTCACTGATCATAACTTGACAGAGCTGAGCATGTCAAGTCTTCAAAGAATTTCAACTTAAACAACACTGCTGCACTAGTCTTCTCAGTCTTCTCTGTTCATCTTCTGCTGGTCAACACTATTCAATACTGCTGGTCAATCTTTGCTGCTGGTCATCATCAACGCTACTTATCATCTCTGTTCATCAATCTCAGCTCATCCATTTGCTCACTCAACTTGTCCACTCTGACATCATCTCAGTTCTCTGTCATATCACATTGTCTACTTCAAGATATCAATGTCATCAAAACATGTGGCTGTTAACACCTTGTCACTGCCTTGTCATCATAGATTTGATCTCTACCAGATATTCTGCTCATATCTTTATAGTCAGCTTATGTCTTCTAAGTCTGCTCTTATCAAGCAACACTTCTGCCAATGTCACATCTCATCTGCTATCACTGCCAAAGCAACTGTTATTCCTGTCATAATCATTTTGCTTTCACTATCACATCAACCACTGCCATATCGTTATCAAGCTATCACTGTCACATTACTTCACACTGCACAGTCACTGTCATGTACAGGAGTATTTCAAGGAATGTCACTGCTGTCACTATCTTGTCAGCTGTCAAATCAACTGTTAAGTCAAGGTATAGTCAAGTTTCTATCGTGTCAAATCATTGTCCTCTTTTGATCAACAAATCTGTTGCCACTTTACTGTTTAGAAGGTTTTGTCCTCAAATCTGTTGCCATATAAGCAAGTCATATTCTTGCTTCACAAAGTGATCTAACCTACTCGGAAGTCTGTACTTTGATTTGCTTCTTTTTCTTGAACGAGATAATCAATCTTCTCATACAAGTGCCAAGGTCAACTTCACACAAGGGACTTAGGCAGCCTTTACATAGTTATCTAGGCTATATATGATAATATCTAAGATAATATCAAATTGCATGAAGTATTCCTAGTCCGTTTGTTCATCACATAAGATCTGTGTCTACTAGGAGCCAAGATATACTAAATGTACTTACACATGTCAAAGTGTGGCTTTCAATCTTTGACACTATTAGTTCAGTCCTTGGAATGTGTGCCAGAATCAATCCCTTAATGCTGCAACAATTACACTCTTCACTAAGCTGAATCTTCACTTCTGTTGAATTTTATTGGGTTGTACCACTACTTTTGTTTCACCTTTACTGAGTTGTACATCTACTTCTGAGATGATCTTCAATTGCCTTTTGAATATCTGCTTTTGGAAGGCTGAGACGAAGCTTTGTAAGAGGTTTCAACTATTTTTGTATTGTTGTAAGAATGTTTTAGAACAAACCTATCATTCTCAGTCTACCCAAAAACCAGAGATAATGTTTTAACTGACTCCTGAATTCTTCATCTCAAATGATCAAGCTTGAACTGTGCAAAGTATTGAATATATAACTTCTACTTCAATCAAATGTTTACCTTGACCTGTGCATTAGAGCTTTCATGTACAATGATCTTACCTCAGCAGTCCATGTCAAACTTTGTGTATCAAGCTGCCACCTAAGTGAGCATCATCCAATACTAAAAGAAAATGGATTGTCCTGAGGAATACTTCTGTTGAGAACTCGGACTTTTTGACCAAAAGATTTCTATGGAAAACTCCACTCAAGTTCAGACTGTTTGTGAACCTCGAACTGATTGTCTGCTAGATTGTCTTTTAACCTATGCACTTGTGTTCAAGCAAACTTGGACTATGGTTTATCCTCAGCTGCTGCAAAAATAGGACCGTTTAGACTGCTGAAGAAAGGTGACTGTATACTGCTGCAAATCTCCACTGAGAATTGGGGCACAATCCTGCTGCACAGTTAATGCACCTCCTAGGGCAGCGAGCTTCCCATAGTCAATAGCCTTAGTCAGGAGCTCAAAGTCTGCTGCAAAACTTGAACAGTTCCAACTTCAGAACTGCTGCTCCACTTTGGGTCTGTTCCTCCACAGGAATGCTGAAACTCGGACTGTTCCAATTTTAAGACTGCTCCCTACTGCAATTTCGGACTGCTCCCTACTGCAATTTCGGATTGCTCCTTACTGCGGCTGTTACAGTGCCCAGTCCACCCGAATTTCCTCAGAGATGGCCGAAATTTCCATAAAGACACTGCTCCTTCGTGGATGCCATTTGGATAAAAAATAATTCAGACTGTTGTTCCACAAGAATTTCCTCAATTGCTGCGAGTTGCTCCCAGACAGAAAAACACAGAACTCCACCGAATTTTTTCACATATAAAATGAGGATTGGAGAGGGTATTTATACTAATTTTTCACAAAAAAAATTGGGGCCAACCTGCTATTAAATTTGGAGCCGACGTCATATATTTTTGATAATTTTTATTATTATTTTTGAAGCTGACATAACAAAATATTGGGGTCGACATACCAAATTTGATGTTTCTAATACAAATCTTCGTCAATGGTCAAGCCTTAAGGTTTGTTGACCATACTCCATCAAGTTGACCACCAGCTTTCATCAATTCCAAGGGTTTAACTTCATAAGCCATGTCATCATTATCATGAGGGGTGTCTTTAACCTTGATTTTCCCTAGAGCCAACTACAAGGGGTTCCAAGACCCCGAATGCCCACACTTGGGTTGCAATACCCAAGCTATCATATGCAAAGGCGCCATGATGAGTAGCATATCCAAAGATTCACAAACCAAGACTACATCAAGAGTAAGGGCTTCATCTTTCAAATAATAGGAGCATCATGAGCAAGGACTTGTTCAAAAAACAAAAAAAAAACTCCACACACCTGAGCCACACCATCAACAACCTTCCATCTTCAAACCCTTGATCATAGGCAACCAAGTGTGCCATCATATTATTATGTATATGGATGCCAAATCTTAATTATACGCTAGGTCCATCTCCAAGACCTCATGACCCAACAAAGGTCCAAGGACATCCCAAAGGCCACTGCAAGCCCATGTTGGCATCAATAACAATTTCATCAACAAAGGATGCGCTAGCTTGGATGAGTTGGGAATGAGGTAGAAGAGGATTCGCATGAGTTGGATAAAGGTAAGAAGGATAACAATATTAACCAATCATGATTGTATTACTTCCTATCTTACTAGAACACAGTTCCCTTCAAAAGCCAGCAATCTCGAACCTCAGGATATTTTGTAGTCACTCGAAGCGGAGCATCATACTCCCTCTGTCTTCCGTACTCTATGCACTCTTTTCGTGAGAAGCCTCGTGCTACGAATCTTGCCTTGTATCCCACGATGTTTCCATCTACTGCATGATGGAACTACGAATTTCCCTTCATGTATCGATACTGCATCCCAGACATCATTCTTCTTGAACTGGTCTTCCCTTTCTTCTTGGTTACTTCTTCATGGCTGGAACGTTCAATGATCAAAAATTGCACAGTATACCAGTAGAGGTTCCATACAATTTCTTCTGTCCATAACGAGGAATGAGAGCTTGCTTATATAGAGAACCCGGCAAGCTAGAGGGGGCAAACCTTCCTCAAGGATGCGCTAGCTTGGATGAGTTGGGAATGAGGTAGAAGAGGGTTGGCATGAGTTGGATAAAGGCAAGAAGGATAGAAATATTAACCAATCATGAATGTATTACTTCCTATCTTACTAGAACACAGTTCCCTTCAAAAGCCAACAATCTCGAACCTCAGGATATTCTGTAGTCACTCCCTCTGAAGAGGAGCATCATACTCCCTCTGTCTTTTGTACTCTATGCACTCTTTCCGTGAGAAGCCTTGTGCTACGAATCTTGCCTTGTATCCCACAATGTTTCCATCTACTGCATAATGGAACTACGAACTTCCCTTCATGTATCGATACTGCATCCTAGACATCATTCTTCTTGAACTGGTCTTCCCTTTCTTCTTGGTTACTTCTTCATGGCTGGAAGGTTCTGCTTCAATGATGTCACTGCATTCGTCATATTATTCTTCATCTTTGAACTATCGTCACTTGTTCTTCGGAACAAGTCTCATCCTTCTTTGCTTGTAGGCAATTATGTATGCGATCTTTCCTACAAGTCAAATGCATTTGTATGGTTAGAGAACATTTCAAAAGGAATATTCATAATGGCAAATTCTTATGCAATATATGATCATGCAACTATTTTAGCCAATACAACATTCATCCATATCTCATGGAAACTTTCTAGATGCCTTCCATCTCTACCAGGACAACATTGAGATTGTGCACTAATCCAATATGTCAGCAAAGAGGTTTCATTCTAGATAAGCAGCAATGGAGAGTTGTATAGCACCATGAGCTACTTACCCATTACATGCATATTAGTAGTATACTGTCATTAATGCAAACATTCTATCATGCATAATACATTAACTGAATATAAACAAATGCAAAACAAAACAATATCATGAAATGACAATTGAATACCTATCTTTATTTGTTTTGTGGGTAGACTCCTTCTTGAGCCTTTATCATCTTCTTCATTCATAATAGCATCGTTTCTTATCCAAATGCTAAGATGGATAAGAGGTTCTTCAAGAGTTGAGTCCTTCATATTCCTCATCGCTTGAGGGATCTTCTTTCAATGGTGAGAGCTTGATCTTCAGTTGCTCCCATCTTCTCTTCTCTTATTATGAGTCGAGCTTCTTCTTGTGTGTTCTTCCCAGAGTCTGCTGAAAGTAATCACTTCCTTCTGGCACACATTCCTCAAATGAATGAATCCCATGACCCTAGGAGGCCATTCAAGGTGGCTATCACCACTTCTGCATTCTCCACTTCTGCTTCAAGTTGTTCTTTGATTTGAGAGACCCTTGTAAAGTATGATTGTATGGTCTCTGCATTCTGGATCTTCACATTCTTCAACTGGTTTCTTAAGGTCATATTCCAATTTATGTTCTTCCCTTCAAATAGCTTGGTTAAGAAATCAAACATCTTCGGTGTCTTTAGGGAAGACACTTGTGGTACAAGTTGATCCGTGATTGAATCAACAATGATCCTCTTGGCCTTGACCAAGTTCTTCTTGTGTAAGCCTTTGAGCCTCATCTCCCTCTGGAACTGGAACCTCTCTTCTTATGTAGGTGTCCAATTCATTTTCTTCAGAGAGATCAAATACTTCCATGATTGGAAGTTGTCAACTTCAACAATCTTATCATAAAGCTGATGTGATAGATCACTTTGAAATGAGAACCTCAAATGAAAATAGCAAAAAATTAGATCGTACCGATTTGAGGTGTTCGTCCTGGTTTCGGAGCTGGCTGATCTAGAGTTTGTCAAAGAAACCCTAATTTTCAAGACTTGGAATCTTTCAAATCTGCTTGGATAGAAAGATAGATTTCTTCAAGTTGAGTTGTCCAATGTACTCCTTTTCTGAAAATAGTGGAGGGAAGCTCCCGGAACAGGAAGCCCTAGTTTTCCAATTTCTTCTGCAAAAATGTCTGTTACTGTTTCTGCAGTATCTCCAAAATTACTGCTTCTCTGTGTCTGAAACTTCGCACCGAGGTAGCCTCGCCTGTCCCTGTTCCAACACCACAAGTTTCATCAGAATTAGTTTCACTAGTTCGGAGTTGTGATCATTTTCCCAAGGTGACCTGTTTCAGGACTGTTTATAACAGCGAAGTTGTACGGACTGCCACATGTCACTGTTTCATCTTCTGGGTCTGAAACTCGGACCATAAAAAGTACAGTCCGTGCCCTTTCTGGAACATCTTCAGGAATTTCATTTGGACCTTTGTAGCCCAAGATATAGCAATTCTCCCCAGGTGTCCTGTTTAGGGATGAATCCTGGAAGAGGCTAGAACCCTAACTTGGAGGGATCATATCTCCCAGAATATAGCGAATCTGAGTCTGAATTTTGGATACAGTGTAAATCAAGATTTTATCTTCGGCTTGTGAAAGTTTCAGCTCCTTAGCCTTCTCCAATCCCGAGATATAGCGAATGTACCAAAACTTATCAATTTTAGTATTTAGGGTTTTTCCAACTCGGGGTCAAACTAGGGTTTGACTTTCCCGGAGTTTCACCCAACCAAAAATCTTGATCCAGGTCTCTAAACTTCAATTTTGATGAGGAGAGCAATCCTATGCCGAGCTCAATCAAAAATTTCTCTTCTGTAGAAAGCCCTAATTTCCCGTACCGAAAACTGAATATGCTCGAAATTGAATTCTGCTTCGACAGAAAGATGCGCCCTTCAATGGAGAGTCAGCCTAGCATACTTTTGCTGATAGATTGTGGAGAGAGACCCAAAAAGTAAGAAGCCCTAGCTTCTACAGCTACACAATGTCTTCTTCTCAGGTTAGCTCTGATACCATGTTAGATTTTTATCATTCAAGCTAGCATTATGATCTTAGGATCTTTAACTGAGAGAATAACATGCACAGCAATAAAACACAAGAGACAAGAGACACAAAGAATTTTCCTCAGGGTAACCATAAAGGAGAAAACCCCGCAACTTCCTCAGAGACAGGATCAGCACCAAAAGTAAGACCCGAAAACATAAAGATGATCTCCCGACAGCAATAGTCTCTCTCTTTGATCCCAACAACTTCTCTCTCACTCATGAGCCCTAATGAGTGAGAGTGTGTGATAAATAGAGAGGCTCACTCTCTGTTTATATTCTTTCGTTCACTTGAAACCCACTCCAACATGTCGGCCTCGCTTAACAATTACTTACTAGAGTCGACATCTCTAGGAGTGTCTAATAACCCTAGTGCCCCACGACTTGTGGGGACTTTGCCTCCTCCGACCAATAAGGAGGGTTATCCTTAACACAACAGTGGGGACTATTGCCCCGACTTACAATGACTCACCTAGGGTCGACTTCTCTAGGATAGTCTAATAACCCTAGGGCCCCACGACTGCGGGGACTTTAACCCTTGACAAATAGGAGGATTACCCACAATGACTTGACATGACTTGTTTACATTATAGAACCTCCCGATAGGAACATCGAGGCATGACATGACTCAAATACATTACAGACACATCCCAGAATAAACATCGGGGTACAATACATAAGATATACAAATGAATACGTTCCGAAGTTACAAATACATCAACAATTGGGAATGAGGTGGAAGAGGGTTGGCATGAGTTGGATAAAGGCAAGAAGGATAGCAACTTCCAAAATGTGAAAGCCACATCACCGAAAACTCACCCAACTCACACAGCATACTATCCTTTCTTGGGATTTACGCCCCCACTTGGAGAAGTGTGCCTCTCTCAACATGAGGAAACATCGAATGCTTTGTTCTGGGGAAAATGGCAACATCTGACTTGCCCAACTTGCCTGGGTACTTGCCACTTTAATTTGCCAAGTCATAAAATTCGATTTCGGTAAGTTTCTTTTAATTTTTTAATTGCCAAATTTTTAAATATTTCATTTTTTGGTCTTTTTTTGTTTTTTCGAGTAATTATTAATTTTGGAGTTAAATAATTACTCGAAAACTTAGGAAAGTGGCTCTAAGGGTTAAGTGGGTGCTCTGAGTTAGAAAATGAGCACCCCCCATGGCAAAAACAACCTCCTAGCCACACTTTTATGACCATTTGGACTTTTACAATTAACTTATTAAAAATAAGTCTGTAAAAACGAAGAAAAAAAATAATAATATTTTCCGGAAATTTAAAAAAAACTAAGGAGAACTTAGGACATGTTCATAATGACTCAAAATAATGATTAGCATGGTAATATACATCGACACATGTTTTAATAGCCTCCCAGGGCCTAACCACCAAGGCAGTTATTCCAACTTTGGAGGCTTGGGTGAAAAACTCAGAAATTATTTATCGCTTAAAAACGATAGACAATTAACAAGGAAAAAACACCCTGGAATAATGCATTGATGACTAAGTCCTAGGAAACCAAACCTTTCACATAAAGTCATCATGCTAACTCATTTTATTACAGTTCCCCATGGAGTATAAACATGTTAAAAAAATTAAAAACGGGCCTAAAAAAGGCCTATATGGACTTCTGAACTCGAAATTTGAACAAGTAATTGTTCGTCTTTGGCGGCTCATTTAGAAATCCAACTTAGTTGGTAGCATCTGGCTCCAACTGTGGGACGTGTGATTGATCTGAATTTTGTGGAAATCGATCATACGAGAAATCTAAAATCTCCGGTTCCTGCACAAAACTAGGATAAGACAATCACATGTATATATATAACCTCTAATGTTTTGTTTTTGATAAATAGAGGAATTGATCGAGGACCTTTAATATCGGGAGCACATTAGGACAATTATTCAGTCATCAGTATAGTAAAGAGGGCCATCAGAGTTATTATCATAAAGCATGCGGAGCATGCAGGCCTTATTTCTTCAGTATTAAAGTCAACTTGAAATTAGAATTGCATGCATGCAAAAGTGAGCATAAACCCTAAAAGTGCATAAGGATCTATTTAAGAAGAGTTATGGGACTAAAGGAGATATCTATGATTATTGTTGATTGATTTTGGAGCTTTGAGCAGCAGCACCATGTGCAGCCGCGGCAGTTGGGGTTGAAGACGGCATCTTCGGCTAGCGAGGGTTCGACAGTGAGATATTTGCCCTAGTCACTTCGGGATAGACCATCTAGGTTTATCAACGGCATTCACCGTATACATCAATGTTCAGGATCCAGCACACTCAAAAGGATTACTGATTTGCAGGTTCACATTTTGCAGCTGGGGATTTGGATGGATACCCCAAAGTATTCACTGGGTCTCTAATTTCTAGTTTATCTCCCACATGTCAGCTTCTTCTCTTCAGCAAGGTCATTCCATTGCATTGTGTGGTTCCCAGTTCTCCGTTTGCTCATTCTAAGAAGCTATCAGCAGATCAGAGGGATTTGAGAGCATGCGCACCAAACTGCCAGTTCAATTCGCTAGGGCACTTAGAGAGGCCAAATCTTCTGCATGCTCCGGCCATTCTCTTTGGGAGGGGAAGACCATCAGCTCTGCAAAGTTTCGAGGGTATCTGACCTCTCCTCCTACAAAAACATCACCTTCAGTCTGGAGGGTGCTTACGATACAGCGGGGCGGTAACATCGAAGGAAAGAAGCACTACTAGACCACCTATCCGGATCTTTATGCATGCAGTTATCTCTGGAGTCACTATCAGTCGGGATATCAATGGTAATGTTAATTTCTCTCTGCAAACCCTAGCCTTAATTCAGCTACATTTTAGGGTATTTTTGCATGGCAAATTTGCATGCACAGTTATTTCGTATCTTTGTATAAGATTGAGTGTGTGAGTCAGCACTACAATAGAACATTAGAGAATATCAGTATTTGGGATATTACATAACCAAATTAAATAACAAGTTGCATTTTATGATACAAAGTAATATACAACAAAAAAAATTAAAAATATTCTCTACGAACACAATTATTATACAAAAAGAAAAGATTAAGCTTGGAAATAAAATGCAGAGGAAGGGTTAGAAATCCATGACACAAAGATGCCCCCATGGGCATCAGATGTTGTCACTGAATAATAGCTTCAAAAGCTTCCCGTTCACTGGCAGAATCTGCTTTTCACCATCCATGTCGCTTAAATAAAATGAATTGACATCGACTATGTCATGAATGATATAGGGACCCATCCACAAGCTGTCGAACTTTTCGTGTCTATCAAGCTTTTCTCTTCGCTTGTCCCATGTAACACTGTATCTCCTTTCTGAAAGGTTATAGGCCTAGATAAGATAAGATAATTTTATTAATGTCCACTAATGACCACAAAGTAGGTCAACGAGACTGTTGGTTACAATGATAGTTTATGCATGTGGGAGGATCAAACAATCTCCCTTTAAAGCAAAAAGCAAAGGAAATACAATATAAGCAATGAAGTAGACAGAAGTAAAAATAACCAAGTCGAGCTAGGCGGAAGCATGGAAGTATGCTTGCTCCAGTTCTGATCATGTAGTCCTGCATAGGGGCGAAGGAGCTCAGGTGGACAAGATCTAGGAGCCGAAAGGACCAGGAAGGGTCTGGTACTCCTAACATCCGAGGCTGAACGAAGAAAACTGGGAGAACTGTAAAAGTGTATAATGTCCCGAGTCGGGGCCAGTAGGCGCGGGTCGCCCTCTAGACTGGTGTTGGTGGGGTCTGGATGGTTCAGGACGCCTCCTGGAGGGAGGTCTAGTACGAAGCTGCCATTGAGATCTCGTGGATCGAGAACCCGTAGCCTTTACTGATCTGGGGGTTGTGTCGATATCAAGATAAGTAGATCTCTTGGTGCCCCTAGATGACGGTAGCATGTTGAAGAACACGGTGATCCGCTAGAAGATTTGTCAAAATTTCTTTTAACTTTATCCCGACTTCTGATACTCTGATCAACTGCCTTCCTCCCAACTTCATCTAACTCTACCAACTCATGAATTTTGCTCTGATAACCATCCTTGTCTAGCCCTAAATCTTGCAGAGTCTGATACACTAGTAACTTGAGATGAAATGGCAAAGTCACATTTGTGCCATAGACTAACTCAAAAGGAGACTTCCCTGTTGCACTTTTCTTAGCGATTCTATCTGCCCAAAGTGCAAATTTGATTTTACTATCCCAAGACTTCTTATTATCACCAATAATCTTTTTTAACGATGGTCATCAAGTTTTTGTTGCTTGACTCATCAAGACCATTTCCCTAGGGATAGTAATTCAAGGAATGGGATAAGATAATGCCATACTTGAAACAAAATTATGGCATTACTACTGAGCTAAAAGCTTTGGCATTATCAGTGGTTATCTTAGCAGGCACCCCAAATCTAGTAATGATTTTATCTTCAAGGAAATCCATGAATACCTTCTCAGTCAGTGCTTTAGTAGGTATGGCCTCTACCCAATTGGTAAAATAATTAGTCGTGAACAAAATCCAAGTGTAACCATTACTTGAATTATCCTTAAACTTACCAATGAAATCAAGACCCCATTGCTAAAAAGGGGCTTGGACCACTACTGGCTTTAGAGGTAGTGCGGCACGTTTCTATTTTCCTGTGAATAGTTGACATTTCTGGCAATTTCTAACAGACTTCTGCACATCAAGGTTACAAAAACCGAACCAGTGGACGAACTGACCGACTGTGAAAACAGGAACCGGACCGGAACCAGAGAAACCAGAGAAAAAAACGGATCATAAAATCGGTCCACCAAAAATACATAAAATATTCAAATTTTTATTTTTTTTAAATATTAATGTGCATCCATGTGAGTTCAAACCATTATACACAAAATATGCAAAGTTTCTCATGTATGTAGCATATAAGAGTTTGCTGATTAAGTTATCATTGATGCCAACAGTGCATGGTTGTTGATGCCAACAAGTGTGTCTTGGTGCCCCTTGAGGAGCCCCTGAGGATTAAGTAGTTGTCAATGTCAAAGGAGACCTTTTGACTTTGTCCAAGCCCAAGTCTGAAGCCCTTGGAGCCCTTGGAACATTGCCAAAAGCCCTCTACACTCTGTAGAATGTTGTAGTCCCCTAAGTCGTCTTATGGTTCCCCATTTGTTTCTTGAGAGTTTCTCAGTACCACAACCTATTTCCCTATTGCCCTAGTTTTCTGTGGTAACTTAGCTGACCTAACCAAAGTTCATTAAACCCTTAATCCTAAAAATAATAGGACCACTAACTAAATATCATATTAAACTTAATATTTGATTAATTAAAAACATGTTTTTATAATTAATAAAACCTTAAATATGCTTAAAACTAAGTATGTCACAATTAAAAGAATTAAAATATTAATTGCTGAAAATAATTGAATGGCTCAATAATCAAGAAAATATTAATTTCCCCAACATTGAAGTGAATATGGTAAAACAATTAATTATAAATAATATATATAAACTCTCCAAACAATTGCACCCTAAACAAACCCTTATCAATTAAAAGTTAAAGTTTTTATTATTATTTTACTTAACAATTAAAAGTTAAAGTTCTTCTTATTATTTTACTTAACAATTAAAAGTTAAAGTTTTATTTTATTTAAACTCTTCACTAAATCGGCCCTTTTTAAAGTGACTTAACATGACATTCAAATGTCAAAATATTAAAAATGTTTTAACAAATAAAACAATTTTTAAAATGTTTTTATTCCTCATGAAGTCGGCCACAACCATTGTTTCGTTTTTTTATTAAAAATGGTTTTAATAAAACAAAACATTAAAATGTTTAAAGTTTAACAAAACATTTTTTATGGTGCTGTTCATTAAACAAGTCAGTCCCGGTATACTTTTCCAGAATTCCTTCAACGTGTCTAAATACACCAGCCTATTTGTCACATTTAAAAATAAATCATAAGAAGTTTAACGGAGGTTGATGTCTGAGAAATCTCGTTAGTCTGAGGGATTCGTTTTTTTCTTCTACCAATTTTTTTTTGAGTATGAACCAGTCCAATCTTACAGCAATAGACCGAGTTTTCCTTCTTCTTTTTCAGAGTTTCTGAAAAAAATCTACACTTGTCATCCAACGAATATCACACATAAACTTTTGGGAGTGTGGTTTAATTCGCTGAAGGAGTGAACAACAGACAGAGGTGTTTACGGCTGATGTTTTCGTGGGCAGCGTTTTGACAGAAGTGTTTACAGCTGATGTTTTCGTGGGCAGCATTTTTACAAAGGTAAAAACATGCACATGTTTTTGTCGGCAGAATTTTTATAGAGGTAAAACATGCAGATGTTTTCGTGGGCAGCAACAAAGGTTTAGTCAATGAACAGTCCAACTTCGTGAGAGTAGAGGAGAGACATCCATATTAACAGTCTGAGCACACACAAGTTGAGGTTGTCTACAGACAGAAGGTATGTACAATATTGGTTGCATATATAGATGAATTGCACAGTGATGGGAGCATACTTTTGTATATGTTGTATGCATGAATAGTATATTTATACTAATGTACAGTACAGCATGAGTAAATAGAGTGTGTACAGGAATATGTAAATACAACTGTGTATATAGTGGAATGTAAAGGTGTATGTAAATTATACTGTAAAATAAGTTCAGTGAATATATGTACAATACATATATAGTACAGTATGAGTATGTGCAAGTGTAAAGTATGCCATGGCATTAAGTGTATGACCAGGAAACAGTGAAGTGTGAATGATCCATGCCTTGTGTGAATACTAATGATGATATGTGATGATTATCCTATGCATGCTTTGATATGATGTTGATACATGCCATGAGTTGATGCTCACCTATGAAGATGATGCATGCCTTGTGTTCAGTGAAAACAGAGCAGAATTACTTGTTCCATGATTGTGTATGACGAGGTGTACAAGGATGTACATGAGCAGTGTGTGCCAGTGATATGACTTGACAGTAAAGTGAGAGCAGAGGTTATCAGCAGCAGAGTCAGAGTTTGGTGTGTGACAGGTCCACAGGTTCGACAATCTCTTCTTACCAGGGTAGCAGGACGGGGCAAGGAAAGGAGGTCGTAGCCTCCTTCCGGTTGAAGCCGGAAAACTAGGGAGTGGTAGATTCCTTCAGGTCGTAGCCTATAAATCAGGGGGTCGTAGCCTCCTTCCAGTTGAAGCTGGAAAATTGAAATCTATATAGTAAGGGGGTTGTTCCCTCCTTCCAGTTATTTCTGGAAAACTATTTTTAAAAGGCTTCCGTGGTTTTACCCCCAGAACTTGGGTTTCCACGTCAAAAACTATTGTGTACTGTGCATCTCGTTATTTTTATACACATTGATGATGTGTTGTGATTGGTGATCAGCAACCTGCTTTTGATTAAAATTTTAAATAGTACAAATACTAATTCACCCCCCTCTCAGTATTTCAACAATTGGTATCAGAGCAGGTTCCTTCAGAACAAACTAACCGCTGGAAGGTAATTATGGGGAAGTTTGCTAAACAAAGGAAATCTAGAACACCCTTGTTTGATGGGAGCAACTATGCATTATGGAGCATAAGAATGAGAGATTTCATAGAAGCTCAAGGAATCGAAATATGGCAGGGTATTGAGAATGGGTACAAAGTACAAAAGACTGTGCCAACTGATGCAAGTGAGTTGGTTCAATACAACAACAAATCGAAGGCCAAAAATCATCTTCTAGGTGCTATAAACTAATCTGTATTCAACAAAGTGATGAACTGTCCCTCTGCAAAGGAAATGTGGGACAAACTCCAAACCACATATGAAGGAGACAGCAAAGTCAAGGAAGCCAAACTTCAGACTTACAGGGGACAATTCGAACAACTAAGAATGAATGAAGACGAAGACATAGCAGCCTATATTCTTCGGGTTGATCAGCTTGTGAATACCATCAGAGTTTTGGGAGAAGAGGTTGAGGAGACTATAGTTGTTCGGAAAATTCTAAGAACTCTTCCCAAAAGGTTCAACCCCAAGATCTCTACCTTAGAAGAAAGAACAGATCTAAAGACTATGACAATGGATCAACTGCATGGGACTCTAGTAGCTTACGAAATGAGAATTGAAGATGAAGACACGTCAAGAAGGAAGCAGCGTTCAAGGTCTCCTCCAAACAAGCTAGGAAGAACAAATCAACAAAGGGCAAACCGACAAGTGATAAATCTGATGATGAAGAAATAGCCAACTTTGTTCGGAAATTAAAGAGAGGCACTGGAAAATACAAAGGTAAGCTACCTCTTAAATGTTTTTCATGTGGAAAGACAGGTCATTTTGCTTCTAAATGTCCATATGCAAAGAACTCAGATGGTGAAGAGGATGACAGTTTTAAACCCTACAAGAAGTACAATAATTACAAGAATAAGAACAAAAGAAAGTTTGCAAAGAAGAAAAGTCTCTACACAAAAAGAGACAATAGCTCATCCAGTGGCGACTCTGACAATAACAGTGACAGTGATTTTGATGATGACGATAAACCAGACAAAGTACTCTTTATGGCAATAAGCTCAGATAAGGATCATAATAGTAATGAAGAATTCGAAGATGAAGGAGAAGTAGATCTTGAGGCAGAACTTGTAAGCGCCTTGAAAGAGCTGAAGAAAGTCAGGAAGGAGAGTAGAATGCTTAAGGAAGAGGGACAACAGTTTAAACAAACCATTGTTGACTTGAAGACCAAACTAGAAGAAGCCAAACGAGTTGAAGACTCTCTTACTGAACAACTAATGACAAATATAAGAGAAAAGGAGAATCGTGAGGCTGAGATAGTATCTCTGAAGAACAAGCTGCAGACGAAAGATATCGCAAAGGGTTATGAAAACAGCTCCAAGGTTCTAGAACAAATCATCAGCAATCAAAATCCATTCTTCAACAAGACCGATATAGGATACAAGCAGAATACAAATGAAGCCTCAAGCCCAATGTTGACAGATAACGAAAAGAAGCCAAGAAGGTATGCAGAAGTTGTCAAGGACTACAAAAATGAAGAAGAGACCGAATGTCGGCTAGAACAACCCTTATCAGAACAAGGGCCAGCAGAAAGACCAAATCTCAGAAAAACACCTCCTCCATATATTCCTAGGTATAGATACTTCTTTTATGGGCATTGCTTTACATGTGGAAGATTTGGACACAAAGTTGTAAACTGTTTTCAAAGAAGAAACTTTGAGACAAGGAATAACCTTGCAAGCCTCAGACAACCACAATACAACAACAGATTTGGTCCCTTGAGATCAAAAATTGAATGTTACAAGTGTAACAACTTTGGACATATAGCCAGAAATTGCAGAATGAGGATACCAACAGTAAGTAATGAGGACATGCCCAACAAGGTATGGATTAAACACAATAACAACTACGAAAGTGGAATTGCTCTTCAAGCTCAGAATCACAGCTCTGGTAAATGGTATGTTGATAGCGGTTGCTCCAAGCATATGACAGGTGACAAAGATGCTTTCGTCAATATTGAAAAGGATAAAGGATCTGTATCGTTTGGAAATAACAATTCAGCAAAAGTATTGGGAAAGGGCATAGTAAAGCTCGGAAGTAAAAACTCCTTGGCTGAAAATGTCTTGCTTGTAGATAACATGAAACATTATCTGCTAAGCGTCAGTCAGATGTGTGATCAAGGACATGAACTCATCTTCAACTCAAAAGGATGCAAAATAAGAAAGCAAGGATCAAGGAAGTTAGTAGCCACAGCCACCAGGACTCCAAACAACATATACATGTTAGATGAGATTGAGTCCGAAAAATGTCACTTCGTAAAAGAAGATGAAAGCTGGCTTTGGCACAGAAGAATGGGGCATATACATTTTGACAATTTGGTCAAAATCTACAAAAACCAAGCAGTTCGAAATATGCCGAAAGTCTCAAAGCCTGCTAACTCTGTATGTGAACAGTGTCAACATGGAAAACAAACAAGAGTGCATTTTAAGACGAAAGAGCATTCTTCTACAAAACCCTTGGAGCTCGTTCACACTGACTTATGTGGACCAACCAAAAGCAAAGGATTGAATGGTGAAAAATACTTCATGCTACTCATTGACGACTATACCAGGATGACATGGGTATGTCTTCTCAACAGGAAATCAAAAGCATTTGGATGTTTCAAAACGTTCAAGGAACTGGTCGAGAATGAAACAGGGTCACGAATCAAGTGCCTCAGATCTAATAACGGTGGAGAATTCACTTCTGATGAATTCAACAAATACTGTGAAGAGCATGGAATAAAGAGACAATTTTTAGTAGCCAAAACACCTCAGCAAAATGGAGTTGCTGAAAGAAAGAATAGATCAGTAATGGAGATGGCTTGAACCATGTTGAATGAATCAAAGTTAAATGACAAATTTTGGGGACACGCAGTTCATACAGCATTACACATCTTAAACAAAGGATTACTCAGAAACAAAAATGATAAAACTCCCTACGAGCTGTGGACTGGAAGAGCAGCAAGTGTACGACACTTCAGAATCTTTGGAAGCAAGTGTTACATTAAAAGAGAAGATAAGAAGATTGGAAAATTTGACTCTCGAGTAGATGAGGGCATATTCGTTGGATATTCATCCAAGAGGAAAGCTTACAAATGCTACAATCTGAGATTAGACAAAGTGATTGAAAGCATTAACGTGAAGATAGATGAAGAAAGACTAACATCATCCAGAGAAGACTCAAAAGAATCAGACGATGAAGAAGAGGAAATGAGCAGGTACACTTCTCTCTTTTGTCTACAACTGAACCTGGAACCTTTGCAGAGGCCAGTGCAGATGAACAATGGGTTAAAGCTATGGAAGAAGAACTAGATCAAATCGAGAAGAATGAAACTTGGGAACTTGTTCCGAGACCACGTAACAAGAATGTAATTGGCACAAAATGGGTTTTTAGAAACAAAATGAATGAAGATGGACAGGTGATCAGAAACAAGGCTCGATTGGTTTGAAAGGGTTATGCTCATATCAAAGGAATAGACTTTGAAGAAACATATGCACCAGTAGCCAAAATGGAAGCTATCAGAATGATATTGGCTTACGCTTGCTCGAAAGACATCAAAGTGTATCAGTGCATCAGAGTGCTTATCTGTGTGGCAGGACGGGCAAGGAAAGGAGGTCATAGCCTCCTTCCGGTTGAAGCCGGAAAACTAGGGAGTGGCAGCTTCCTTCAGGTCGTAGCCTGTAAATCAAGAAGTCGTAGCCTCCTTCTAGTTGAAGCTAGAAAACTGAAGTCTATATAATAAGGGGGTTGTTCCCTCCTTCCAGTTATTTCTGGAAAACTATTCTTTAAAAGGCTTCCATGGTTTTACCCCGAGAACTTGGGTTTCCACGTCAAAAACTATTGTGTACTATGCATCTTGTTATTTTAATACACATTGATGATGTGCTATGATTGGTGATCAGCAACCTGCTTTTGATTAAAATTTTAAATAGTACAAATACTGATTCACCCCCCTCTCAGTATTTCAACAGAGTTCATAGAACCAAAATAGTACTTAACATCGAGTGCAATCCATGTCTGAATCAAAATACATCAACAAAAAGGCTCTAAATGGCCTATAGAAAATACTAGAGTCAAAGACTAAACGATCTAATCATCAAAATCATCTGAAATTTAAATCCTCGGGATCAGACTCAGACTCTGAGCCATCGTCTTCATCCTGATCCTCAGTATGGGGTGCATGGGCTTGTGCCACCTGACTTGACTCTCTTGGTCCAGAAGCCACATGTCCAACTTCAACTCCCACATCCTGTTGTTGTGGAAGTGGGTCCAAATCCAGCCATAAGAGGTCGTCATTATCAAATGTTGTTGGTTGAGTCTCCACAACCCAATCTTATGATGCATCACCGTCATCTAAGAATATGGAACACGATTCAGGGGTCATGTTCTGCAATTGGTTGCGCTTCAACCTAAGGTTATACTAAACAAATACCATAACATTCAACTGTTTTTGCTCTAAACGGTTGCGCTTCTTGGTGTCTATACGCTCAAAAACACTCCAATTGCGTTCACAACCAGAAGCACTGCATGTTTGGCTCAATATTCGAACTGCAAACTTTTGAAAATCAGCGCACTGGCTGCCAAATTGTTGCAACCAATATGCTGCATGTAAGGAAAAATAAAAATTAGCTAATGAATTTAAGCACAAACTCGAAAAAAAAATTAAAATTTAAAGACTTTGTAATTAATTACCTGGAAGATCTTTTGATCTAGATCGTACGGTTGTAGCCAGGTCGAAGATACCAAGACTCTCATTGAAATGCAAAAGCTTGTTGTGTATCTCATCTTATTTATTGGGATCAGGGACCATGCACTCAATGCATTTATATAGTCCTTCTTTTACCTCCCCATCTGCTTCAAAATCTTTTGTGTAATGGTGTACCTTCATAAGATTCAAGACAAAAAAGATGATCAATTTCAAAAAATGATAAACTTTTGCAATTAAAATTTAGTAATATAACTTGAAAACTTTGAAATTAGTTACCTTGAATTCAAGTAATAGCCTGCAGCATGTAAAGGCCGATGGAGTTGTTTGTTTCATCGTTCATCAATTATTTTCCACATAGGAAGAAATTTTTGTCTTTTTCCCTCATATGCTTCCTTTATTGCCTCCTTGGCTTGATCCATGGCCTCATAAATAAACCCCATCGTTGCTTTATCACCATCCACCATTCTCGGGAATTTAACAAGAGGCTTGCTAAAAAGTATGATCTTTGTTCCTATTTCCAAAATGCTTTCTCATAGACTTTATCAACAATGTCTTTTCCATCGGCCTTCTTGCTCCATTGAGATGCATTCCACTCATCACAACAGAACACCTTCCTCAAGTTGGCCTTTTGCTCAAAAAAGGACTGCAATGTAAGGAAATTTGTTGCAAATCTTGTGATAGCTGGCCTGACAAGCTCTTTTCCACGAATGCATTTTCTCATAAGGGTCAAAACCCATGAGTGGTTGTAAATGTATCTTGAGATACATTTGACCATTGAAATCATTTGTATAGTGTTCAGCTCATTTTCCCCCACAGGGCAACAAGGTGAGACTAGCCTGCAAAGGCTATGTCTTTGTCAGTACCAGAGCCCAAAAGGCTTCCAGGGCACCTGCCTTTGAAGGTTGACCTATATTGTAAAATAATGACAAGGAAAACTTGCTAGAATCTGAAGGAAACAAGCCCAAGTACTTTATCAATTTGTGAGACACCGCCATTCCCTGTTACTATCTGCCATGCATATGTCCTATTGGTTGAGTGTATTGGTTATCATTCAGAGAGATCACATAGTCAAAGTCAGTCACGAGTCATTCCCTTTACCTTAAACCTTGTTTTCCACCTCCACCCAACACTAGCAGACTGTTTAAACTTTGTAAGCATGGCATGCACATGAGACTTCTAGAAGGTTCAATGATCTTTCAAAGGCACGGGTATATCTTACTTATTATTATTATAATTGTCACGATGATTCTGAATAACATGACTTAAGTTGGGTTTTGATATACGGAGCATTTCTTACCTTGGATACATGCAAGATCATATGGGTACAGTATCTCACCTACAGTTTTGGTACCTTGACCTGGTCAACCCTAGTTGACCAAGTCAAACACGATTCCCAAGGCAGTGACTCAAAAAACAACAATGCTTATATTTACTCTAGACATTCCCAAGACCAATACTGCGGTTTCAGTTTTCAGAGTTTTGGCCTTAGATTGCACATTCAGTGATTATTATCACTTTATTATTGGCCAGATTTTATTATTATGGCAGTGCTTTTGGTTCTCCTAGAGAATTGCAGTGTTCCAAGGGGTATGAGTAGTCACTTATACCATTCTTCTACGTTTCCAGATAACAGTATAGTCAGATTGCCCCAGTTCTCAGCCTGGACAGAGTTATGATGATTTTATTCAGTTCCAAAGGATGTACCACCAACAATGAACTAGGAAATTCACTGAAAAATCAATTTGGTCTGTTGGGTAAGGGAAATGGTAGGGAAACTTCTCAAATGATGTATTTTGGCACTCAGGACAGTTCTTCAGCAGTTTCAGTCAGCATTGGGTCCAGGATTATTTTGTTTTGGCTTAGCCAGTGAGGACGTCCCCCAAGGGGTGCCCCTCACTTGGCCAATTAATGTATTATATTGGTATATCCTATGTTATGACGTTGTAATGGGGCAGAGGGTGAATTAAGCCCCTAGTGACCCACTTTGGATGTAAAATCATGTCATATCTTATGTTGTACTAGCATAGATCCATTTTAAACCTGGATCTATCAAGCATCGAGAGGGATCCAATTTCTTGAGGTGTACATTTTTATACCATTTGGATCCTTCTCTGTAATTCATAAATTTGGGTTTAAAATGGATCTATGCTAGTTTATTTTATTTTTATATTTTATTTAAGTTGATATGTAATTTATATATATAATTTATTTTTATTTTTTTTATGTCCGCTACCATAACGTGACAAGATCTCCCCCATACTGGGCTGGAGAGCACCTCGCTTCTCTCGGTGCAATTAGGATTTCCACCTTAGGGAGGCATCCTTGAGCAAATGTGCCCCCCCTTTGATGTGGTCACCTTCATCCATGTATTGATCCTTGTATTGATGATCTCCACCATTGATGATGTCTTAATCTCAACCGTCGGATGATAATTAGGTAAAATGCGGACACACTCTCAAGCTATTTACGAGAGGTGATCCCCCCATTGTAAACCATGAGCTTTGGCACTAGAATATTGAATAAAGAGATTTTTTTGGGATTACACACTTGTCTCTTATTTGATAAATGAATGAGATAATGATTGACACTGTTTTTCCTCTACACTGAGATGAATCTGGCATAGATTTTGTATATTTTTCTTGTACTTGTCTATTCGCAAGTTGAAGGAGGCGCACTTGAGGAAGGCACATTGGTGGGGAGACTCATTGTGTTGGCTCTCAGGTTTTGGTTATCAAGGAGTGATTTCTTGTTTCCTATACTTTCCTTATATTGCGAGTCCCGTTCGTTTGTTTTGCTAACTGATTTCTTTGGCTTGACAGGTAGAAGGGGGCACTAGGGCCATTGACTGAAGCAACAATTCATCAAGATCTTGCTCGAAACTCTCATTTGATCGGAAGGAGGACATTCTTCATCATCCAGGAGCTTATCTACATGATTCAGATACGTCTCTAGGATTAGTTCTCAGTCCTTTAATTTTTATGCATTGCCCATAATTATTTTTACTGAAAAAACCCTCATTAAAAAATAGGAAAAATCACCAGATCGATTTTCACTAGGAATCTGCAAATTCGGCGATCTAGGTTTTGTCAGCCATCCCGAAAAACCTCCTCTCCCTTCTAGCCATTAGCATTAGACTCCATCTGCCCATCTCCAGGCATTGATCTTTAGGGAGAAAAGCGCCCCACCTGGCCTAGCAACCAGTTCCATGTGTGTCTTCCGGTTTTGCTTGGATTCTCTCATATTGTTCAATCTTTCATCCAAGTAAGTGTGTTGAAAGCCTTAATTCTTCATATCAACCTCATCCTGGGAATTTTCCATATCTCTGCTTAAGCCCCCCCAAGGTCCGAGGTTTGATCGTTTGAACAAACACACTGATCCTAGATCTAACCGTAATTTTATAAGTCACTAATCCATTTCACTTGAGTATTATCTCCACCATTCTTAAACACTCGTACTCAAGCACTCCTTAATTTGTGGCTTATACCTTAAATCTAGGGTTTCAAGCATTCACCTTACATATTCTTTGTTAGGGTTTGATTTGGTGACTTACTTTAGGTCTGTCCTTTCAAGATAGGTTTTGGTCTCCCACATTGTCACTTGGGCTTCTTCAGTGGCATAAAGCGAAGGAAATCCTAACCAACGTGACAACCATCCATCTTTTGGGGGTTAGGGTTTTTGTAGTTCGTGGCTTTAGTTGCATGTCCCCTCTGCCATCCTATATAGGATTACTCTACAGGGCAATTACAAGATTCGTCATAACAAGTTCACTACCACGAAGATTTTGTCCTTGCCTTCGGATAAGGGTTACCCTTCAATAAAATCCATGGAGATTTCCTCCCACTTTTGGTTGGAATGCGAAGCAGGTTGAGTAGCCCTGGAGTAACGACATTTTCCCTTTTGTTTATTTGGTAGGTGTCACACTCGGTTACATACTTCTGAATGTCTTTATAAATCCCCTTCCAGTAGAAGGATTGTCTGGCATTGTAGTAAGTTTTGAAAAAACCTACATGTCTTGCAGCTAGGGAATCATGAGATTCTATCAACACCGTGATCTTCAACATGGATGTTGAGCTTAAGTAGATTCTTCCTTTATACCAAAGGATGGCATTCCTCCATTAGAGTTTTGGACCTTGATTAGGATCATTGATTAAGGCACAAGTGTGTGGGTCCTTGGCATATTCACCTCGGATTTCATCCAACCAGTATGGAACTGCAATTGAGATCGCATAAGTCTTGACTTCTTCATCTTTTTGGGAAAGGGCATCAACAACTACATTTTCCTGTCCTCTCTTATGCAGTATCTCCATGTCAAATGTAGCAATTTTTTCTATCCATTTATGTTGTTCAGTTGACAATGTTTTTTGTTGCAGTAGATATTGAAGACTATTGTGGTTTGTTCTTATCAAGATTTTGCTCCCTAGAAGGTATTGTCGCCATTTTGCTAGAGCATGTATAATGGCAAGCATTTCCTTATCATATGTGGACTTCAGACTCTCTCTCTTGTTCACCTTCTGGCTTTCGAAGGCTATTGGGTGACTTCTTGCATCAAGACTGCTCACATCCTGAATCCTGAGGCATCGCACTCCACAACAAAGGGTTTTGTGAAATCCGATGTTGCTAATACTGGCATTGATGACATAATGTTTTTCGATGTCTAGGGGTTAAGTGGGTGCTCTGAGTTAGAAAATGAGCACCCCCATGGCAAAAACAACCTCCTAGCCACACTTTTATGACTTTTGTTGATTAAGTTGTCATTGATGCCAACAGCACATGGTCATTGATGTCAACAAGTGGGTCTTGGTGCCCCTTGAGGAGCCCCTAAGGGTTAAGTAGTTGTCAATGTCAAAGGAGATCTTTTGACTTTGTCCAAGCCCAAGTCTAAAGCCCTTGGAGCCCTTGGGACAATGGAAAAAGCCCTGAACACCCTGTAGAGTGTTTAAGTACCCCAAAGTTGGTTCTATGGTTCCACAGTTGTTTCCTTCGTTCCCCAGTACCTCAAGCATGCCCTATTGCCCTAGAATGTGTCCTTGGTGGGTTAAAAAAGTTGCAAGAGTCCAAATGACCCTTTCAGTGGTCATTTGCACTTGTTAGAGGTCATGGTACCCTAAGAGAAGCCCAAGCAGTCCCACACCTTAATGGTCCTGTTTATGAAGTTGTTGGTCCCCTAGCCTACATCTACCCTATCATTACATAATGATACCTTTGTACCTTTACACCAGCCCCTTAAAACCCACAAGATCCATAAAATCCTTAACCCTAAAAATAATAAGACCACTAACTAAAGAAAACAATAAACCTAATCTTTGAAGAATTAAAACATGTTTTTTAAATTAATAAAACCTTAACCATTTAAGTGTTTTAAAAACAATTTAAATTTTACAAATTACTTAAAAACATAAAAATAAAATGAAACTCCTTTAATAAATAAAAAAGTGGTTATTAAAGCATGCTTAAGAATAAATAAAACTTTTTTTCAATAATAGAAGAAAACTCTCCTCCAACGTTGTTCATTAATAAAAATTTAAATGAAACATTATTAAATCAATTAAAAACACTCCAACCTTCCATAACGTTGGCCCCATCAAAGTGATGAGTCATGACATAATAAAATATTGTTAACTTTAAATAAAACTTTTAATTCACCTAAAAAGTCGGCCCTATCTATCTTTCACTCAATGCCTAAGTAGTATTTATACACTAAAACCTTTGCCACCTTCTATTTAATTTTAACGCAATATATTCTTATGGGTTTGACTGAGTTTCGGGTAGAAGACTAAGGCTTTCTCGCTGGTCTAACAGCAGCCTACTATTTTATTTTTACAGACACAAGTTTTGGGGTCCAGTTTATCTTATGCTTCCGAGTTTTTGGTGGCTCTCTTTAACAACAGAACCGAGTTTATAAAGACGCATCTCAAGCAAACACGATCTGGATTGAATTCATATTACAGTCTGAATTTCCTCTTGGTGGTCACTGCTGCGTTTTTTACAGACCCGAACTTTTACAGTATGCACAAGACTTTAACCATCAACGAATTAGAAAGTGGACTAAGATTCCGGTGGACTGAGGCAACTTACAGTGCCATAATTTCGCTGGTTTATGACTGAAATTTCCAGAGAGTATGATTGAGTATATTCGCTGACTGTAATTTCCGGAGTGTATGATTGAGTATATTTGCTGACTGTGGAGTGGTTGACTGAGGTGGCTGTGCATGCTTCTTATGATGAGGTAAGCGAAAATTTGATGTTTTTATAACTAAGGTTTTTCACAAGAACCCATATCTTTGTGAGGAGTGACATGTGATGAGGTAAGCGAAGTGTGTTTTATTATAACTATGAGAATGAATCTTTTATGTATTTTAAGGGATAACCTAAGGTTGTGAGTGAAGGTTTGGTATCACCTTTTTATGGTCCCTTTCATAAAGAGACCTTTTTGTCATGCCTAAAGTTTTAATATAAGTATGTAAGTTTTTGTATAGTGAAGTGTAGAGGTGTGTATGAAGAGTATTGTACAAAAAGTAATGCAGCAGTATGTACAAGTGTATGAGTGAGCTTGAAAAGTATGTACAATGTATGCACAATAGTATGTACATGTAATGTGAGCGTGAACAGTATGTAACACATACAGTGATATATTAATGATGATGATGTTTTCCAATTCTACATGATGATGCACACTCTATGATGTTGTTGTACTTCTATACACACTATGATATGATGATTAACATGCATGCTTTGATGTGATGACATACTTCTATGCACTATGATGTGTACTTATTGCATACATATTACATGTTGATGATGGCGGTGGCTACTTAATGATGATGATGGTACATACTCTATGAATTTAATGTATAACCTATGATGATGTTCAGTAATAGAAGAGCAGAGATTCTTCAGTGATTGTGGATGACAATGAGCAATGTGTGGCAATGATATCTCCAGGGATGATTTGACAGTGATTAGAGTGCAGAGGTTATCAGCAGCAGAGT
Organism: Pseudotsuga menziesii; assembly: GCA_001517045.1. Taxonomy (NCBI): domain Eukaryota; kingdom Viridiplantae; phylum Streptophyta; class Pinopsida; order Pinales; family Pinaceae; genus Pseudotsuga; species Pseudotsuga menziesii. Next base: position 238,649 of record LPNX010987788.1, read on the forward strand.
TTGGTATGTGATAGGTCCACAGGTTCGGCAATCTTCTTCTTATCAGGGGTGGCAGGACGGGCAAGGAAAGGAGGTCGTAGCCTCCTTCCGGTTGAAGCCGGAAAACTAGGGAGTGGCAACTCCCTTCAGGTCGTAGCCTATAAATCAAGGAGTCATAGCCTCCTTCCAGTTGAAGCTAGAAAACTGAAGTTTATATAATAAGGGGGTTGTTCCCTCCTTCCAGTTATTTCTGGAAAACTATTCTTTAAAAGGCTTCCATGGTTTTACCCCCAGAACTTGGGTTTCCACGTCAAAAACTATTGTGTACTGTGCATCTTGTTATTTTTATACACATTGATGATGTGCTGTGATTGGTGATCAGCAACCTGCTTTTGATTAAAATTTTAAATAGTACAAATACTGATTCACCCCCCTCTCAGTATTTCAACAATTGGTATCAGAGCAGGTTCCTTTAGAACAGACTAACCGCTATAAGGTAATTATGGGGAAGTTTGCTAAACAAAACAAATCTGGAACACCCTTGTTTGATGGGAGCAACTATGCATTCTGGAACATAAGAATGAGAGCCTTCATAGAAGCTCAAGGAATCGAAATATGGCAGAGTATCGAGAATGGGTACAAAGTACCAAAGATCGTGCCAACTGATGCAGGTGAGATGGTTCAATACAACAACAACTCGAAGGCCAGAAATCATCTTCTAGGTGCTATAAACGAATTTGTATTCAACAAAGTGATGAATTGTCCCTCTGCTAAGGAAATGTGGGACAAATTCCAAACCACATATGAAGGAGACAGCAAAGTCAAGGAAGCCAAACTTCAGACATACAGGGGACAATTCGAATAGCTAAGAATGAATGAAGACAAAGACATAGCAATTCAGCGAAAGTATTGGGAAAGGGCACAATAAAGCTAGGAAGTAAAAACTCCTTGGCTGAAAATGTCTTGCTTGTAGATAACATGAAACATAATCTGCTAAGCGTCAGTCAGATGTGTGATCAAGGACATGAACTCATCTTCAACTCAAAAGGATGCAAAATAAGAAAGCAAGGATCAAGGAAGTTAGTAGCCACAGCCACTAGGACTCCAAACAACATATACGTGTTAGATGAGATTGAGTCCGAAAAATGTCACTTGGGAAAAGAAGATGAAAGCTACCTTTGGCACAGAAGAATGGAGCATATACATTTTGACAATTTGGTCAAAATCTACAAAAACCAAGCAGTTCGAAATATGCCGAAAGTCACAAAACCTGTTAACTCTGTATGTGAACAATGTCAACATGGAAAACAAACAAGAGTGCATTTTACGACGAAAGAGGATTCTTCTACAAAAACTTTGGAACTCGTTCACACTGACTTATGTGGACCAACCAAAAGCAAAGGACTGAATGGTGAAAAATACTTCATGCTACTCATTGACAACTATACCAGGATGACATGGGTATGTCTTCTCAACAGAAAGTCAGAAGCATTTGGATGTTTCAAAACATTCAAGTGTTGAAAAACTGAGATTTACTGCTTGCTGGTTTAAATGAACAATTTGTGTTTTTCACTTCAGCCGGTTTTGCATAGGCTTGAAGCTACTTAAAATTTTGCCGAACAATTTTAAACACACAGTAAAAATTACTTAACAGGCTGAAAACAAATGCATGCACACCATAAATTTAACTCAGAGATTTTTGGCTAATCAGCCCTGGAAAAACCCCCACGGGGAAAACCAATCAGAGAGAGGAGAGATTTTTATTATTCTTCAGCAAAGTACAGGACAGAAAAATAGTGGAAAATACAACTTATCTCCACCGGCAAACTTTATCTCAAAGTCTGGAAATGTGCTCAGCAAACCAGCCGTACACCCTTCTTCATTTTCTTCGTCAAATTAAATGCAACAGTACAGCACCAACAGGCCGTACACTTTCTAGGAATTTGTGCCAATAAAAAACAGTCCGTACAGCAGCAGATGGCCATACCCTTTCCTCGAAATCTGTGCAATTAATAAGCAGCCCGTACAGGAAGAAACTCAGCCGTACTAACCTCGATATTTGTGCAAAAATTAAATGCACCGTA
>LPNX010987788.1:245685-258547 GCA_001517045.1 Pseudotsuga menziesii
CCGTGCCAATAAATGATGCAGCCGTACAGCAGAAAGAAAAACTCAGACCGTACTCTTCTTGGGATTCGTGCCAACAAATAATAAAAGCAGTCTCGACCTCCTTGCTCACTGAAATCACTTCAGCAACCATTCTGGAAAATCGTGCCCTCCTCAAGCAAACTCGACTCAGCCTTCTCAGCTCTCTCTCTTCTCCTGAAAAATGAAAAGTGAATGCCCTTTTGCCTCCCTCAGCCTTTTTGTTTGACCTAAGTGAGTTTCTTAATCCAATGGTGGAAAAAGAATCAATCCAATGGATGAGATTGAATGTGAGTGAAAATCCCTTTTATTTATTTCTCATAAATAAAATCACTCACCCACTTAAATTTATCAAAAAGTGACTTTATGGTTATAAAGTCTCATTAAGTGACATTTAATGTGAGGGTCACCTTTTTCCCTCTTAAAGTGACTTTAGGCAAAAATTAAAGTCACCTAGGGAACATCTGCCTAGGTACAAAAGCTAACATCAAGGAACTGGTCAAGAATGAAAAAGGGTCACGAATCAAGTGCCTCAGATTTGACAACAGTGGAGAATTCACTTCTGATGAATTCGGCAAGTACTGTGAAGAGCATGGAATAAAGAGACAGTTTTCAGTAGCCAGAACACCTCAACAAAATGGAGTTGCTGAAAGAAAGAATAGATCAGTAATGGAGATGGCTCGAACCATGTTGAATGAATCCAAGTTAAATGACAAATTTTAGGGACACGCAGTTCATACAACAGTACACATCTTAAACAGAGGATTACTCAGAAACAAAAATGATAAAACTCCCTACGAGCTATGGACCGAAAGAGCAGCAAGTGTACGACACTTCAGAATCTTTGGAAGCAAGTGCTACATCAAAAGAGAAGACAAGAAGATTGGGAAATTTGACTCTCGAGTAGATGAGGGCATATTCGTTGGATATTCATCCAAGAGGAAAGCTTACAAATGCTATAATCTGAGATTAGACAAAGTGATTGAAAGCATTAACGTGAAGATAGATGAAGGAAGACTAACATCATCCAGAGAAGACTCAGAAGAATCAGACAATGAAGATGAGAAAGGTTCCAATCAAAAGGATGTGAAGAAAATTAAAGTGAAAGAAAAATCAGATAAGGATGAAGAACAACTCACGAAAGATGAAGAACTAAATCAGCCAACTATCAAACAAGAAGAACAGAAGGATCAACTAACACCTAAGAACTGGTACCAGAAGAATCATCCATCAGATCAGATTATTGGTAATAAGGATGGCGGAATAGTAACTAGAAGAAGACAATCTAGAAGAAATGAGCAGGTACACTTCTCCCTTTTGTCTACAACTGAACCTAGAACTTTTGCAGAGGCCAGTATAGATCAACAGTGGGTTAAAGCCATGGAAGAGGAACTAGATCAAATTGAAAAGAATGAAACTTGGGAACTTGTTCCTAGGCCACGTAACAAGAATGTAATTGGCACAAAGTGGGTTTTCATAAACAAAATGAATGAAGATGGGCAGGTGATCAGAAACAAGGCTCGATTGGTTTGTAAAGGTTATGCTCAGATCGAGGGAATAGACTTCGAAGAAACATATGCACCGGTAGCCAGAATGGAAGCTATCAGAATGATATTGGCTTACACTTGCTCCAAAGACATCAAAGTGTATCAGATGGACGTAAAATCAGCTTTTCTGAATGGGGAATTGGAAGAAGAAGTCTACATCGAATAACCAGAAGGATTTCAACTTTCAGAAAATGAGGACTATGTATGCAGACTCAAAAGGGCCTTATATGGGCTAAAGCAAGCTCCTAGGGCTTGGTACTCTAGATTGGACAGGTACTTACTACAACAAAACTTTAAGAGGGGAAGTGCAAATAGCAATTTGTACATCAAACAAGACAATGACAGCATTCTCATCATTGAAGTTTATGTTGATGATATTGTCTTTGGAAGTGATGATGATTCACTAAGTCAACAATTTGCTAAGGACATGCAGAAAGAGTTTGAAATGTCATTACTTGGTGAATTGACCTTCTTCTTGGGACTCTAGTTATCTCAAAGAACATAAGGCACTTTTATTGCTCAGACAAAATACATCAAGGAGATGCTAAAGAAATTCCAGATGGACAACTGTAAACCTGTGAGTACTCCCATGATCACCGGTTGTAAGCTAAGCAAAGACGATGAATCTAAGGAAGTTGATCAAAGGCTCTATAGATCAATGATTGGTAGTTTGCTATATGTAACATCCTCTAGACCAGATGTGATGCAGGTTGTTGGACAAGTTGCAAGATTTCAAGCTGCCCTAAAGGAAACTCACATTATAGTAGTTAAAAGGATCTTCAGGTATCTCAAAGGAACCATGGATTTTGGACTTTGGTATCCAAAAGGAAATGAGCTGATACTAATAGCTTATTCAAACGTAGATTGGGCAGGATGTGTTGACGATAGAAGAAGCGCTAGTGCAACAACTTTCTTTCTAGGCGGTTGTCTAGTATCTTGGTCAAGCAAAAAGCAATCTTCAGTGTCTTTATCAACCGCAGAAGCATAATATATAGCAGCAGCAGCTTGTTGTACTCAGATTCTTTGGATGAAGCAAACCCTGCAAGACATATACGTGACATGTAATGAACCGATTCCTATTCTATGTGACAATACGAGTGCCATCAGTATCTCCAAGAATCCAGTTATGCATTCCAAGACCAAGCACATTCCAATCAAGTTTCACTTTCTTCGGGAACAAGTCACAGAAAAGAATATCAAGTTGGAATATATATGGACAAAAGAACAGGTTGCAGATATTTTTACTAAGCCTCTCCCAAGAGAGGCTTTTGAATACCTCAGAGAAAAATTGGGAGTCATACTATCTCCTAATTGAATTCATCTATCTTCAACGACACTACAGTATGACAAGGGGAGCATGCCCTAAGGGGAAGTTGTATGATCAAAGGATGTTCCCTTTGCCATTGATGCCAAAGGGGGAGAGAAGTTGTGAATAAGGGGAACGTTTTCTGAAGAGGAGTTATGGTGTTGTCATCAATGACAACGGGGGAGATTGTTGATTAAGTTGTCATTGATGCCAACAACGCAAGGTCATTGATGCCAACAACGCAAGGTCATTGATGTCAACAAGTGGGTCTTGGAGCTCCTTGAGGAGCCCCTGAGGGTTAAGTAGTTGTCAATGTCAAAGGAGACCTTTTGACTTTGTCCAAGCCCAAGTCTGAAGCCCTTGGAGCCCTTGGGACAATGGGAAAAGCCTTGAACACCCTGTAGAGTGTTTAAGTACCCCTAAGTTGGTTCTATGGTTCCACAGTTATTTCCTTCGTTCCCCAGTACCTCAAGCATGCCCTATTGCCCTAGAATGTGTCCTTGGTGGGTTAAAAAAGTTGTAAGAGTCCAAATGACCCTTTCAGTGGTCATTTGCGTTTGCTAGAGGTCATGGTACCGTAAGAGAAGCCCAGGGACTCCCACACCTTGATGGTCTTGTTTATGAAGTTGTGGTAACTTAACTAAAGTCCTTAAAACCATTACCTTTGGTCCCCTAGCCAAAATCTACCCTAGCATTACATAATGATACCTTTGTACCTTTACACCAGCCCCTTAAAACCCACAAGATCCATAAAATCCTTAACCCTAAAAATAATAAGACCACTAACTACAGAAAATAATAAACCTAATCTTTGAAGAATTAAAACATGTTTTTTAAATTAATAAAACCTTAACATTAAAGTGTTTTAAAAACAAATTAAATTTTACAAATTACTTAAAAACATAAAAATAAAATGAAACTCCTTGAATAAATAAAAAAGTGGTTATTAAAGCATGCTTAAAAATACATGCTCTAACAAAATGGCGACAATAGCTCCTGGGGAGCAAAATCTTGATAAGAACAGACCACAATAGTCTTCAATATCTCCTTCAGCAACAAACATTGTCGACTAAACAATAGAAATGGATAGAAAAAATTGCTACATTTGACTTGGAAATACTACATAAGCGAGGAAAGAACAATGTAGTTGTTGATGCCCTTTCCCGAAAAGATGGAGTCAAGGCTTACGCAATCTCAGTTGCGGTTCCAGATTGATTAGACGAAATCCAAGGAGAATATGCCAAGGACCCAGACACTTGTGCCCTAAACAATGACCCTAATCAAGGTTCGAGGTTTGAATGGAGGAATAACATCCTCTGGTATAAAGGAAGAATCTACTTAAGCCCTACATCTCGGTTTAAAACCAAGGTGTTGATGGAATCTCATGAGTCCCCAGCTGCAAGCCATGTAGGTTTTTTCAAAACTTACTACAATGCCAGGCAATCCTTCTATTGGAAGGGGATGTATAAAGACATTCAAAAGTATGTAGCCAAGTGTGATACCTATCAAAGAAACAAAAGCGAAAATGTCATGACCCCAGGGCTACTCCACCCGCTTTGTTGATTTTTGTACCTAGGACCCTTGCAATTAATAACTTGAGATGAGTTTTAATTTTCACTTTAGAGATAAGATAAGATAAGATAATTTTATTAATGTCCTCTAATGACCACAAAGTAGGTCAACGGGACTGTCGGTTACAATGATATGTTATGAATGTGGAAGGATCAACCGATCTCCCATAAAGAAAATACAATATAAGCAATACAAGTAAAATAGAAAGAAGAAAGAATTAAAGATGTGTAAGGCGATCTAGTATGTAGCATGGGAGAGCACTTGCTCCAGTTCCAACCCTATAACCCTGCGCAGGGGTGAAGGAGCTCAAGTGGGCAAGATCCAGGAGCCAAAGTAATCCAAGAGGGTCTAGTACTCCTAACATCCGAGGCTGAACGAGGAAAACTACGGGAACTACAGAAGTGTCTGCTACCCTGATCCAGAACTAGTAGGCGTGGGGCGCCCTCTAGCATGATGTTGGCGGGGTCTGTAGGGTCTTCAGCGCCTCACAGAGGGGGGTCTGGTACGGAGTTGCCACTGAGATCTCGTGGGTCAGGAACCTCCAGCTCTTACTAATCTAGGAGCTAGGTCGATGTCAAGGTCAATAGATCTCTTGGTGCCTGTGGAGGATGGTAGCCTGCTGAAGAATGTCGTGATCTGTTGTATGGTGTTTGGTCTGGGGGGAGGCTGGAAGAGCTGTGCTCGAAATCTGAGGGCCTCCTGGATATAGAGCGCTAGACATCTTTGATCGGTGTACCTGAAGAAAGCGGCTAAAGTTTGGAGGCCCCTGAACAAACAGTAGAAGCATCCTCTAATCTCATAGTAGACAAGACACCTGAAAATAAAATGTGACTCGGTTTCCACTTCCTGAAGGTGACACGGTCGGCAAATCCTCTCTGATCTATCAATATGATGGTCTGACTCAACCCAGAGTCTATGAGAGCCTACTCTGAACTATCCGAGAGGGATCCGAAGGGCGTGCATCCAGTGGCAGAACGTATACTGGGGCCGGACAATGAGCCCAACTCTGAACTCCAGGAAGTGCTCAACATAAAAGGCCATTATTGGGCGCAATCCTCCTGGAGGATTAATCCAAGTAACCTGCACAAACTGCTTGTAGATGTCGTCTCTGATGATCTTGTTTAACTCTTGTTTGGTTGGCAGAAGGTGCCCAAGGGCATCCAGAGAGTACTGGAAAAGGGGAAGACAATCTAACTAGAACCCTACTGAAGCAAGAAGACTCGAGACCCCTATGAGCTAACATTTGGTCCTGCTAGGGTGGGAAGCGTTGGCTATAGTCTGAGCAGAGCAATAAGCTAAAAAAGGGTACCTGTCCCGGCCTTTTGTTGAGTCGGCTAACCCTCAGATCCGATGCAGGAAGGAAACCAATCTGAAAACTGTCTCAAGGCGAAAGGGCTAGGCTCCAAACTCAGCGAGGATGATGTGATGCGGTACTGTCTGTTTACATCTGATGATACGTCGGAGAAGAAGGATTTGGACCCTTTCGGCCGATGCCCAATCAGACTCGAGTAAGGAAGGCCTCCAGATCTCTGATCCATAAAGAATGGTAGGACGGATCAAGGTGTTTAGTAAATCCATCTTGGATGAGATATCCTGGAAATGGTGACGAAAACACTGTCCCTCGAGGAGGGCTAGGGGCCCGTACCCCTTGTTGATTCAAGGCTGGAGAGCTGGTCGTAGACTGAAGTGGGGGCCAAAGAATTGCACTCCTAAATAAGTGTAAGTACTGGTGATCTCAACCTCCTCCCCTTTGAATAAGAAGCGAAAGTCCGAGGTTTTCTTCACCCCATTGAAGATCATAACCTTAGTTTTGCTCAGATTCACAGTCAGCTTTCGGAGTTCACAGAACAGGGCTAGGGCATCAAGCTGTCTTTGCAGACCTTCTGGGGAGGAAGATAGGAGTACAATGTCATCAGCGAAAAGTAGGATGGAGATCAGGACCTGGTGGAGGAGGAACCCATCTGTCTCTTGGGTATGCTCATGGAGGAAGGTCTCCAACTCGTCAATGTAGATTCCAAACAGGGTGGGGGAGAGCGGACAACCTTGTTTCACCCCAATGGTGCTGCGGATGAACTCGGATAATCCTGGGACTATGCGAAGGCGGCCTCAAACAGACTCGTAAAGACGCATAATAGTCGTCAGTAGAATCGTTGAGATGCCAATATCTCTAAGTCGCTGCAATAGATCCTCTCTTGGGACTGACTCGAAAGCTTTCCGAAAATCTACAAAGCAGCAGTAGACTTTCGAGGAACAGTGTCGTGCCTCCTCAATCACGGCTCAGAGAGTAAAAATGTGGTCGATGGTCTGATGTGTTGGTCTGAATCCTGCCTGACCACGAGTTCTAAGAGTTCTCTGTTCGAGATCATTAGAAAGCTTCATATGGAGAACGATGGCATAGACTTTTGAGAACGTGTCTCCTACCATGATCGTTCTTTAGTTGTTAGGGTCAGAGGTGGCTCCTGACTTGTGGATCGGATGAATGATGTGATGGGACCAGACCGGTGGAAATCCTACCCGCACCACATGGTTGAAGAGATCAATCAAGTAGTTGACCAAAACCCGGAGACCATGCTTGAAGAATTCTGCTTGGTGGCCTTCCTCATCTGCTGATTTGTTGCTGCTCATCGCCCCGATGGCTTCTATAACATCATTGTTGGTGAAGAGGTCGCAGGAGGAGGGGGGGGAGGCAACATGAATGTCAACCTGGCCGGGAATGTCATAAAGCTTGGAGGTGTGGGTGAACATGGAAGCAAGGTCCAGGTTGATAAAATATTGTAACTTCGGAAGATATTCTATTGTACTTTTGTTGTATTCTCCTTTGGAGATGTTCTTCCTCCATTCGGAGATGTCCTTGATGTAATTGGTCATGTAAAAGTCATGAGGTAAACCCTCCATTGTAAGTCGAGGCAATAGTACCCACAAAAGTATTATATAAAATGTATTTTGAGTCTCCCAAGGTAGGTCAGCCCTAATTAGGGAACCTGAGCGACCTAGTTAGTTAGTTGAGGCACTCACTTAAGGAATATAAATAGGTGAGGTGCCTCTCTCATTCATACACATCTTACACTCAAGTATTGCGATGGAGAGATAGAGAGAGAAAGAATCTACTGTGGAAGATGAGCAACTATTCTTGTTGCTGGGGTTTTACACTGTCTTGGTCGAATTCTATACTGAAGAAGTTTTGCGGGGTTTTCTCCCTTGTGGTTTCCCCGAAGAAAATCTTTGTGTTCTCTTGTGTTGCTGCATTTGTCTTTCTTTCAGTGATCCTTTACTTATGGTTATGATGTTATGATGCTAAATGTTTTTATATATCGTATAACCATTAAAAATCTAACATGGTATCAGAGCTACCCTGAAAAAAGTCTTTGTGCAGCCGAAACAGTGCTACAACTACAACTATTGAAGATTAGGGTTTCAAGCTTGAAAACCCTAAAAGACCAAAACTAGTAATTTTGGGACTTTCTCCATAACTCAAGATTGGAGAATTCGCAAGAGCCAATTACAGGCCAAAGATAAATTCCTGATGTACCCTGTGTAAAAGTTTCAGCCTCAAATTCGCTATAATTTAGGAGACATGATTTCTCCAACTTAGGGTTCCAGCCTCTCCCAGATTCCAACCTTAAACAGGTGACCTAGTGAGAATCGCTATATCTCAGGCTAGGAAGGTCCAAATGCGAATTCGTAAGATGTTCCGGAAAGGGCACGAACAGTAGTTTCTGTGGTAAAAATTGCATACCCCGAAGGTGAACGAGTGACACGTGGAAGTCTGTACAGGTTTGCTATGAAGAACAGTCCTGAAATACATCACCTTGGTAAAATTAGCATAAGTCCCAATTGGCGAAACCAATTTTGCTCTAACCTGCGGTGCTGGAAAGAGGACAGGCGAGGCTACCTCAGTGCGAAGTTTCAGACACAGAGGAGCAGTACTTTCAGAGATATCGAGATCAGTAATTTTTGCAGAAGAAATCATAAAGAAAAAAAAACTAGGGCTTCCTGTTCTAGGCACTTCCATCCACCAATCAATTGAAGGAGGACCATCAAATTCGCCCTAGGAAGGTGCATCTCTCTATGTAAGAAGTTTCTCATTCTGTGAACTTTCATTTTTTGACCTAACACTACTGCCGGAGAAAACTAGGGCATCAAATATTTTGCAGTTCTGTCCACAGTTTTGGGAAAATAAGTATACTGCTCAGCTTGCCTTGAGGAGGCGCATCTTTATATCCAATCAGATCTGAAAGATACCTAAGTTGAAAAATTAGGGTTTCTCTATCAAACCCTAGGTCCACCAAAAGCAGTCTTTCAAAAGATCCTTCAAGCAAACATCAAGTTGAAGCATTCTCACTGGTAAGTTTCATCTTCTCTATTTCCATTTGAGGTTCTCATTTCTATCATAACAACAAATAGTACCAAGCTTGAAAGAGTCGAGAACTTCTAAGCATGGAATTATAGAGTGCTTACCATACTTGAAGAAGAATGCCATGAAGAACTATGTCAAAGAAGAAGCTACAGATCTAGATGAAGATGAAGTTGAAGCCAAGAGGGACCTAGTCAAAACAAAGATGAGTATTTCCGCCTCCATTGGATCTCACAGGTATCATCCTTGAAGACTCCCAAGGAGATCCATCTGTCTAACTAGGCTTGTTTGGCTTGAAAGAGTTAGTAAGTTAGACAAAATGCCCGGATGGATCTACCAGATAACTCACCGTGATGCTGTTTCAAAGAAGATGAAGGGCAAGATTTATCCTCAGTATTGATATACTATTGATTGTTGATGGTTGTCACAGTATTGCTATACTGTTGATGGCTGTTGAGATGCTTGATGATTGTTACAGTATTGCTATACTGTTGATTGTTGATGACTGCCGAGATGCTCGATGGTTGTTACAGTATTGCTATACTGTTGATTGTTGACAATTGTTGTTGATGTTTCATGATTGCTGCAGTATTGTTATGTTGTTGATTGTCAATGATTGTTGATGATGGTTGCTAAGATATTTTGATGATGGTTGAGTCGATTGTTTCAGTATTGTTATACCGATGCGTGCTGAGATGCTTAATGGAATGATTGCTTCAGTATATACTGATTGTTGAGATGTGTGCTTCAGTATTACTATACTGATGATTATTGAGTTAGTTGCAGTGTTGCTACACTGATGATTGATGATTGTTGAAGTTCCAGTGTTACTACATTGATGATTATTGATTGTTGAAATAATTGCTAAGGCAATTTCAGTATTTCTATACCGATGTTGATAATGATGTTGCTTCAGCATAATTGATGTTGATGATGTGGTTATGGTCCCAATAACTTGTGTTGATGTTGTGGTGTCAGCACCCTGTGCTAATAATGTTGATACAGTTAAAGTCACAACACCCTGTGTTGATGATGTTGATGTGGTTGTGGTCCCAACACCTTGTGTTGTTACTGATATGATTGTGGTCTCAACACCCTGTGTTGTTGATGTTGATGTGGTTGTGGTCCCAACACCTTGTGTTGTTGCTGATATGATTGTGGTCTGTTATCCAATTTTTTGTGCCATAGTTGGGTTACCTAAGGAGCCGCCAATTGACAGACTTGTTCAAAGTCTGATTCCAGTGTATCAGTTGATCCCTCTGCTTGTCTAGCCAATATTGGCTAGTCACTTTTTTATTTGAATAATTTTGACCATGGCCCCGCGGGGTTTGTAATAAAATGTGCTAGTAGGATATTTTTGAGTGGTTCTGTCTCCTGAGACGTAGAATCTCAAATAGGGTATTCCAGGTGTTAGCACTCAGAATGTACCCAGGTTGTAAAAGGTATACTCCAAGGTAACAGCAAAACCACTTTAGGAAGAAACTGGTATTTTCTTCCAGAGAGGGATCTCTCAATAAAGATTTAACAGGACCAGATTTAAAATAACATTTAAAGATTTGTGTATTTGGCTGAAACAATCACATAACCATTGGGCACGGAGTCATATACAATATAAAGATACCACAAAGACATGTACATGAGATTCATCAAAGGAAAGATAATCACATCATCACAGTCATTCAAATTGATCCAGGTGAAACAGAAGAGATGAAGAAATAACCCATTAATACAGAGCATCAACAAGGATGAATTCTATATCATCTTTAGCAGAAAAAATCATATAATATCTGAAATGATGACCAGAGCATAAACATATGAATTCTAATCATCTAACGCTATATTCCAGATACGAGGAAGAAACAAAATGGAGTGTTACACAAGGGAAATACAATCACATAAAGAAAGAAGCACAGACTGTAATATCAACGACACATGAATCTCTGACAAAAAACTCATGCATTCACTTTGTTATTCCAAAAACAGATATGTCCTCCAAAATTATTCACCACCCGATGGGTTCCAACCCCCATCTCTTAAAAAAGATGCAAATTTATACATAAAATAATAGGTCTTCCAAGAAGATCAATAACTGAATGATCGGCTTAATTTAGAGTTTGTAACTGAATTCCTAACCCCTAGGAAGTTTGTTACAACTCCAATCCTAACAGATCATAAAGTAACAATCAACTTGATAACAAACTTTTGCTCAGCTAGCTCCACGTCTTTGCCCCATCAGCTCCACGTCTTTGCCCCATCAGCTCCTCAGTGCATAACACCTGTTCCTAGGGATGAAGAATATACTTTGTCTTTCCAAACCGCTCCACGGCTTTCCACTGCTCCGAATTTGGGGTGTCACATTTTGTCATTTCCCGAATTGATACCTCGAGCTCCATATATGCTTCATAGGACTTTTTGGGCAATCTGCTTTTGATGATGGCGAACTTCTGCAGGATTTTGAAATCTTCTGTTAACATATCCACAATGGTTTTCCCTGTTAGGCTTTTCTCCAACTCATTAAATTTGGAGTGGTCCATGCGGCACTGGACAAGCAGGTTATGATAATGTTCCTGTGAAAACATAATGTTCCTATGAAAACATCCGTCCCTCTTCGTCCCAGAAAGAAGGCAATCCGTCTTCGAACAGCTCTTTAAAATCTTGTTTGAAATTATTAACCTACAAAAGCAATCCTTCTGATTTATCTTGGACTGTCTTGATTAAGTGATGCTTGTGGATGAATTTCTTCGCCCACAGCACTATTGATACTCTGTCTTTTATGCCCATATCGTGCAACTTCTGATATGTCAGTGAATTCAGGAAATTTAGTGTGTTCTGAGCTGTAGTAAGAGGTCTCTTCTCCATATGTTCATTTACCAATGTTAATCTCTGGTGAGCCAAATTTATCAGTATATTCAAATCATCAATGAAATTTAGATAGTGCCGGAACTTGGTGATTTCTATCAACAAGGTATCCCAAATGATATGTTTTGCCCCCTGAAGAGGGCCTTTCCCGATGCTTTTCTCTTTTAGCTCGTTGAATTTTTTCTGCAACTGATTTCTGTCCTGTAATATTTGCTTTTTACTTTCACTTACTTTGGCCAATTCAGTTTTTATCTTTTCATTCTCTGCATTCAATTCTTTAATTGCTTCATCTTTCAAGCTCACCTGGGACATAGGCACCAGCAAATCATCTGCAGAGAAATCGTCCAATGGCTTGTGGATATTCACAACGGACAGGTCTTCATCAGCGGGGGTTTGAATCATTAACTCTTCCATAATTTCCTTCTCGTCACTTTGGTCTTTTTTCATTAAGGAAATCTGGGATAATAGTTCATTCCGCTCGACCTCCCACCTGTCATTTTCTTCCAGTAGTTCGACAGCTTTTCCCTTATATTCCATCATCCCCTGATGGACTTTATCCTTTTCCTCTTGCAAAGCCATTAATTCAGCTGATTGGACGTGCTCTGAACCTGGAATCTTCAGCTTTTTCTTTAAGACCTGGAGTGCATTGTCTTTTTCCTCTAGCATCCTCTTAACCGCCTGGGTGTTATCTGAACTAACAATGTCTATCTGCAGCTTTCTAATCTGAATGACATTTGCTTTATTCTCAACTTTCTCATGCTTCAATTGGATTTCTAGTTTGTCTATCAAAACTTGCAATTTATTAATCCTTACCATGGCTTGCAATAAGTCTGAGTAAATGATGTCACTGGTTTGTTTGTGCAGTTGAATCTTATCCGGAGTACTGATTTTGTCCAGCCGGATCTCCATTTCAGACATCTTCTTGTCGTTTACTATAGCCATCTTAAATGTATTTCTCTCATCATCTCTAGCAGAAACTAGAGAGGTTTTTGAACTGCATAAACTTCTCACTCTCGGGAGCAAATTTCTTGTCTCCTCTAGAGACTGTTTCCTCTTCTCTGTATAACTGGCTTTGAGCTCTTCCTTCGACTTAAATACCGGGCTCAATTCTGAACTGTCTACATCACCCTCTACATTTTTAAAAGATAATTGATTTACTTGTACGGTTTTCATGGGAATCAGGGCAACCTTTTTAAAACCATCAGAAAC
>LPNX010987788.1:258939-352107 GCA_001517045.1 Pseudotsuga menziesii
TAGCGCTGACCAATAAACCCATATATTCTTAACACAGTGTAATCCTTGTACAGAAACCAGTCTCCAACCCGATCTTCGGGTGAAAACTGCATTAAATACTTCATTTCATCCAGAACACGGAGCAAATCCTCATCAAATAACATTTTGTACATTTTCGACATGATCGAATTAGCAAATTCGAACATGTTGATTTGCTTGGGCAAATCAAAAGAGCACAGAGTACTTAAAAATTTCAACTCGGTGACATTGGAGCACAACAAAATGTTGAGCAAGTAGGTTTGAAACCTAAAGAAACAAACTTTTGGGAACTCAGTTAACTGCAGATGGATTATTTCAGCGAGATACTCATCAAAATTAAACACAGGAATTGACTGGGACTCGGGGCTTAAGGAACTTATTCTTAGTAAAAAACCAAGGATGACATCGCCTACACGACAATCATCACTCAGACCTAATACTTGACAGACCAAGGACACGACCATTTGGACTTCATTTTTGAAAATGTGCACGGGGTAGGGCAGGAAAAAGCCATCAAGGGATTGACCTTCTTTTAAAATATTAGACAGGAAATGACAGCGATTCTCAGTTTCACAATTCTTATAAAAATCAGCAAGGACCGACTCATTTATCGACTCACGATTTACAGGGTAATTTTCAGGCAAACTGAGATTTTCTCTGATGACTGTGGCATCAATTTTACAAAGAATTCTTGACGCAAACCGACTCACAATTATTCTCTAGGAGGGAGAATAGTTTACGGCACACCACTCTGCAAACTCCGGGAAAGATAGGGTTTGCTCAAGAGCAAAGTAATACAGGAAAGACTTACAGACATTTAATACATCGTTCCCTTGTGAGTTATAATACCACAATTTCTCCTTGCTGACCGACACGCTCCCTATGGATAGGAAGGGGTCGCACACGCTCCTATCTCTGTCCACTAAAAACTCTTCTCTGTCGTCTACAACCTGACCAGACACTTGAATCTCTTTCTCCTAGTCCATTACTTAATTTACAAAGGTAATTTGGACAGAGGTGCTACAGGGTTTAAGTCTTACCTGGTCGACTATAGAGGCGCGTGCTTGGAGCGTGCCCGAACTGACAAATGGAAGCTGCTGAATCGGCCGGTCCTTTTCACCCTTCCCGAACGAATAAAATAATAATGATAGAAGTCAACCTTGCTTTTATAGGCCCCCACCGGCTTTCCGTAAACCACTTTTGTCTCCGGAGCCTACCACAATTCGCCATGTGGACAACAATTTATGTCCCGCAACCACCATCTGTTCCTATCCGCCGCGCACTTCCATTCTCCGGGTTCATTCAAGACCATCGATCTGAATCTTCTTTAATTTCTAGCCCTTGGATCACGTGCCACGTACATCTTTCCGCCGGGCATCTTGGCAATAAACAACGTGCAAGTCTCCACCCCGGAAACATCTCCAACCGTTGATGAAATAGCCTCTCATTACTCCGCCGTTAGATCGGGAAGGAGATATTCGATTCCGCTGGGCTTCCTGACCTTATCCTTCGTGCAACTTCCTGTTCTGGAATCGCCCACAGCCATAGATGCGATCAACCTTTATTTGTGAGCCGTTGGATTAGGTGGCGCCTATCACATTCCGCTGGGCTCCGTCATTTTAACCACCGTGCAACTTTATATTCCAGAATCGTCAACCGCCGTTGATCCACTTTGCCTTTAATCCTCAACCGTCAGATCAACGACCGCCTACTCATTCCGCTGGGCGCTTTGGATTTATCTGTCGTGCAGATTTTGCCTCCGGAATCAATCCCGACCGTGGATGAGATCCGACCTTACCTTTCCACCGTTGGATCAAGTATTATGTATTCGATTCCGTCGGACCCCATTTCTTTAACCAACATGCGATTTCATAGGGCGGATTAAATATGGACCGTGGATCTGCCCGAGCCAGATTGATAGCCGTTGATCTGTGCACCCGATAAACGCCCGGACATATCCTATCCTCCTCGCATTTCTGAGAGCGCGGAGACAATCATGGCCATTGATTTCTATCCTCTCAACTCGTACCATCATATCCTTGATAACGGGATCACTTCTTTGGGGCAGCATCGTACTCTTACAATATATCTTTTAACCAAGGTTCGACAAGCAACCTATCATTTCTTCTTTATCATGATTTTTTATCCCCTTTGATAAATAATGGTGTTAACACCAGGGAGTTTTTTGCCCCTGACAATTATGCTTTGCCTTAAGCCGAGTATAATTGACGAGGTTTTCTCCCGCTTCCTCCAAAGCTGGAATGCCCGATGTTGAATTCTGGGCCTTGGGGGGTTATTAGAGCCCAACTAAGTGTTATAAGCCTACTAGACATTATTTAGATGGATCATGGTCATGTCCTAAGTCATCTGGACACATAAAAAAAAATTTCGAAAAAATCTTTTTAGAACAGTGAAAAATTATTTTTTTAATTTTTTAATTTTTAATTACTTTTCCAAAGTTTTTTGGGTTAATTTTTCCATAAATTAAATGGAAAAAACCCGTTCGTGATCCGGACTCAGAATTCAGTGATTGAAGGATCTAACCTTAAGCCAAAAATCATTCTTGATCATCCAGCCAGTCAGAGCCAGCGTTCAGATCAGCAATCGGACACATAATGCCTTTTTACTCAAAAAAGTCAGCTTTGAGTAAAAAAAACGATTTTTAGTAAAAAAATGATTTTTATTAAAAGAAATGATTATTTTGGAGAAAACTAAAACTCTCCAAATTTAGTAAAGTAAAAGGCTAAATGACATCTCATGGAACACTTATGATGATTAGAGTTATCATAACTCAGCTTCAGTCATCATTAAGAGAGCAATTAATTTATTATAAGTTATCAGACATGTCATCTCCAGCTAAAGATGAGATAGAGAGCACTCATTGGTCCGGTGATGTGATTGAGGTGAAGACTAAAGCTTGCACCATCAGTGGGCTTCCCAAACCTAACGGAGGCTCCAGCTAGACCTAAGGATGAGCTTACCTACATCACATGTGTGGCCTCATCCTTGGCTTGTTTTCAGTGCACAAGTTTGGAGTGGGGGCGCCTTGCCTGGGTGGAGGCCTCCCCTCACTCCCGGTTCTCCGGTTTAGGTCTGAGCTCTTTGTTAGGTGGCTAAGCTGGTTAGGGTTGGTTTTTTGGTTTTAGGGTTTTAGCACTCTCTCATTTGTTAAAATAGAGGCTCTTTCAGCTCTATTGAAGGAGATTTTGGGTATGAACACTCTGCCAAAATTATTGTAATATTTGTTTAAAGATTCGAATAAAGTTGTGACTTTGGAGGTCTATGTATGAGCTATTGGAATTGTGGATTCACACCGTCTTTTGGTGATATCTCTCTTACCCTTCTCTTTTTCAATTATTAAATCATTATTCAATATGTACTCTTGAAGGGCTAACAATCTAGTTTATGAGTATTTTGTTCGGATTTAATTTTGTTTTCAAGGGTTTTGCAGAGATCATCAAAGGTGAAGGACAAGCTTAAAAATCAAGCTCTTCTTCATGAACCGGTGGTTATTTTCATCTAATTCCTTCGTTTTGCAGCTTCTCCTAAGCACTTCTCAATCCAAGAAAGAAATACAACAGTCAGGGTTTCTCCTTCCTTCCATCAACAAAGATTAAACAATACACCTGGTTACCGAACTTCCTTCCTCTTGTTCTCTTTTTTCCCTTTTACCTCCTTTCGTTTCCTTACTTGCTAGCCCCTTTCTTTTTTGCTTTGTTTGTCTTTTTTCACTCTTTCTTCTTCGCTGCCCGTTTTTTGCTTCAGTTGACCACTCATTTTCTTCCTTTTGGACAGCCCTAGTGTACCCTAGTTTATGCCCCCTTTTTGCCTCTTTTTTGCCCTAATTTTTGGACCCTCTTGAACCTTGTTTTTGGCCTTTTTGGCCACTTTTTGTTTGCTGTCCCGTTTTGCATTTTTTATGACAGCCATCTCCCTTCTTCATCGCTGCCCCGTTTTCATCATTTCTCATACTCCTTTGGCCTCATAGTTGGTTGCCCTTTTCTTCCCTGTTCTTGTCTTTGACCTTGTTTTTGTTTTCCTTCCTTCTTCCTATCATTTCCTTCTTATTTTCAGCCTTCCTTTATCTTGTTCTTTTGTTTTCATTCAAACTTTTTCTTTTCCCTTTTCACAAAGTTCGAGAAAAATTTCAAAAAAAGTTTCAAGTAAAGAAAAAGCACTCATTTTTACAAGTTTTAATAATTGTAGAGTTACTTTGTTTTCATTGGAAAAGTCCTTTCAAGGATTAAAATCCTTAAGGCATATTGCAATAAAGTTTAATAAAGATCTTGTGCTTGAGTGGGGTTTTTAAGTCCCCACTCTCACCCTCCCCCATTTGGGGAGGATTGTGTTGTGTTTACTTGTTCATGCTTAAATTAGATTTGCTTATTAATCTTAGAATACTAATTGTCAATTCATCACTTTTTAATTAAGTTGATTACTCAGTTCTTTTAATTGTTTATCTTTCTAAGTAAATCAACTGTGCAAATCTCTTGAATCACACCATAAGGTGGATCAAGAGTGCTCTCTGTCGGAGAGTCCAATCAACTAATTTCATCTTGTGCTTGTTTAATCAATTAATCCTCATAAGTAAGACTCTTGAACTTGCAGAAACACAAGTCAAGAGCACTCTCTATCGGAGAGCATCTTAGGTTTGCATAACCCCTACATTAGTTTCATCTAGATTAGCTAAGTCTCTTGAACCACTGTCATAAGACAAGATCAAGAGCGCTCGCTATCGGAGAGTTTTAATTAATTAACTTAATAAAATTCGCAACTCACACCCCTTTAATTAATTAACCCCCTTCCCTCCTTGCCGAAGTATGCTATGACCGATCTTTGATCGAAATACCCAGAAACGGCATTGGATCTCTAAACCCCACAAGAGAAACTTAACTAAAACTTTTCCCCATAACCAACGCACCAGTGTTGTTCGATAAATACCGAGGCATGTGGGCAAATTCCAAGTGTGGGCGCCGGGCTACCTAATCTGGGCACTGGTAGTTAAGTTATTGAACACTTACCTTTGACCCCAGACAGGTCCGTCATGTCTTCGAACGGAGCCATTGAAGGTATTACCGGTTAAGACATCCAGCCACCATAAGTGAAGATCACAAACAAAAAACTCTTAAAACTTACCTAGAGCACTTGCAAAACCTAACATTCACTGGCATCTTTTGGGATCCACATATTTACACTCAAAGCATCTCTGATAAGTTGACTCCATAGGCACTGGTCCCATCTTTTAGCATTGTTGATAAGCTGGGCCATTTGTCCATCAAATGTTTGATTATAAATCATATCTGTGAATGCTTTATCTATTTCGTGAAGCTCTCAAATATTTGTCTATCTTTCAATTCCGGTGATAGCAACGTGGATTGCTTTGTCTTGTGTTAAATTCATCACATTAATCATCTTAAATCACAATAACTCCTAAACAACACCCATCCGCATCTGAAACATCTAAAAATTAACTTAAACATTGAGCCATAGAAAACTCTTTGTTAGGGACAACCCCCCTTGGCTTCGTTAGGAGTTAGCCTAAATGGAGGAGCTAGGAGTAGGTGACAGTACCTAGCTCTGTGCTTGCCCCCAAGGTCACACCTCTCCCACTTTCTCAAGTGAGGAGACAGCTTTCAGAAGATTTCTGCTGCTGGTGTGCAATCGGCGGACAACATGGTCTTAGCACCCTATATTGTTAATGTTGATGTAGTTGTAGTCACAACACTTTGTGTTGATGATGATGATGTTCAAGCATCTCTATGCCGGTAATGCAAATGATGATCTAGCATTACAAGATGATTTGGTTTTTAGTACTAACATGCTAATGAAGTTGTTGATTGTTTCAGTATTTATATACTGTTGATACAGATGATGATGTTTCAGTATTCTCATACTGAATACATAGATGATGTTTCAGTATTTACATACCGAAGATGTAGATGATGGTGATTCAGTATTTCTATACTGAAGATACAGATGATGATGTTTCAGTATTCCCACACTGAAGATGCAGAGGATGGTGATTCAGTGTTTCTATATTGAATATACAGATGATAATGATGTTTCAGTATTCCCATACTGAAGATGCAGATGATGATACTTATGATACAGATGATGATACCTTCAGTAATCAAAACTGGAGATACAGATGATGATAGTTCAGTATTCACATACTGAAGATGCAAATGATGATGGTTCAGATGATGTTGTTACAAGATGAGGATTCAGCACTGATGTTGGCAAGTAGATGATTCGGAAGATGTTGATGTTAAAGACGATGGTTCAGTGTTTACACACAGATGCTGGGAAATAAATGACTCAGAAGAAGATTCGGTATTCAAATACTGATGTTTTAGAAGAAGATTCAGTACTCACATACCCATGTGGCAGAAGAAGATTCAGTATTCACATACTGATGTGATAGAAGAAGATTCAGTGTTCACATACTGATGTTATAGAAGAAGGTTCAGAAGATGATTCAGTATTCACATACTGATATGGTAGAAGATGATTCAGTATTCACATACTGATGTTACAAAAGAAGGTTCAGTACTCAGAAGATGATTAAGTATTCATATACTGACGTGACAGAAGATGATTCAGTATTTACATACTGATGATTCAGATGATTCAGTATCCACATACTGATACTACAGAAGATGATCTAGAAGATGATACTGATAGTAGGTGATTCAGCACATACATAAGATGATTTAGTATTTACATACTAAGATTACGGAAGATGATCCAGCTAAGATCGATGATGAAGATGTATGATGATGTTCCAAAACTTCCTATGACATATAGAGATTCACTAGTCAGTTGTACAGTTGTAATGATGGTTGTTGTTGATGTAGAATACCTTCCTAGTTAAGAGGGAGTGTTAAAATATTGTAACTTCGGAAGATATTCTATTGTACTTTTGTTGTATTCTCCTTTGGAGATGTTCTTCCTCCATTTGGAGATGTCCTTGGTATAATTGGTCATGTAAAAGTCATGAGGTAAACCCTCCATTGTAAGTCGGGGCAATAGTACCATAGAAGTATTATATAAAATGTATTATCAGAAGTGGTTAACAATACAACAACAAATCCTATTTTTGTTCCTACTTCTACAGATGCACAAGCACTTTCTGCCTTCAACAAGAAGGACATTAAGGCAGAAGAATCATTCTAGATACAGTTAAAGATCATGTGATCCCACACATTTCTAGTAAAACCCATGCATATCAGATGTGGGATGCTTTGACCAATTTGTTTCAAAGCTCAAATGAAAATAGGAAAATGGTTTTGAGAGAGAAAAGGAAGAATATCAAGATGGCCAAAGTTGAGGGAGTGATTCCCCTATTTGTCAAAAGGATCTCAACATCAAAGTACAAGTCCTCCTCTTAACTTGAGACTTGATTGATCACCTCACCCATTGCTAGTGTTGATTGGAACTGTCAAAGTTGAGGGAGTGATTCCCCTATTTGTCAAAAGGATCTCAACATCAAAGTACAAGTCCTCCTCTTAACTTGAGACTTGATTGATCACCTCACCCATTGCTAGTGTTGATTGGAACTGTCATTGATGCCAACATGGGACTTGCAGTGGCCCCATAGGCAGTCATTGATGCCACCAAGTCCCTCTTGCAGTGCAGAGGTATGGATGATCCCAGTACTCTCACATACAATGCCTTGGAGCCCACACAGAGATGGGTTATGTCTTGAAGCACCTTGTATCCAGATGACAAGGTCCCTGTACCCACAAGGTTGGATCTTGGAGCCACCCCCTTGTGGACGATGCTGAAGACCCTGGAGATGGCGTTGAAGCCCTAGTGAATGATGAAGAAGCCATGGATGGGTTGGAGAAGCATTAATGGCCCATTCTATGGTCATTCATGCTCTGATAGTGTCATGGAACCCTGGGAGAAGGCCTGGCAACCCCACGGGAGGTGGCATGATGGATCTTGACCCTTGGAGGTTCTCCTGTGTGGTTGCGATGGTTGAAGAAGTCCATGAAGCCCTCTTATCATGATCATGATGCCCTTGTACCCCCTTTTTGGTGGTGATGATCTTGCAACCCTTGATGGGGTCATGGAACTCTTGTGTGTGATTAGTCTTGACATGTTATGGAACCCATGAACATGCCCTTGCTTGTTGAAGAAGCCCTCATATTTGCATGGAGATGATGGTTCTCTTGCATATGGGTTACTTGTGTGTTGATGGAGTATTGAAACCCTTGCTTATGGTGGACTTGATGGCATACAACATGTTGAAATACTAAGAGGGAGGTGAATCAGTATTTGTACTATTTAAAAATTTAATCAAAAGCAAGTTGTTGATCACCAATCACAACACATCATCAATGTGTATATAAATAACAAGCTGCACATTACACAATAATTTTTTGACATGGAAACCCAACTCCTGGGGGTAAAACCACGGAAGCCTTTTAAAAAATACTTTTCCAGAAATAACTGGAAGAAGGCAACAACCCCCTTATTACAGACTTCAATTTTCCATTTGCAACTGGAAGGAGGCTACAGCCCCCTGATTTACAGGCTACAACCTGAAGGAAGCTTCAACTCCCTAGTTCTCCGGCTACAACCGGAAGGAGGCTACAACCTCCTTTCCTTGCTCCCTCCTGCCACCCAGATAAGAAAGAGATAGCCGAACCTGTGGACCTGTCACATGTCAAACTCTGAATCTGCTGTTGATAACATCTGTACTCTGATTACTGCCAAATCATCCCTATATCACTGCCACACACTGCCCATGTACATCCTTGTACACATCATTATACACAATCACTGAACAAATAGTTCTTCTCTCCTTGCTGCATCATCCTCATCAAGTATGAAGCAGCAGAGATGAGCAGTAGTGATCAGAAGCAATGATGAGCAGCAGAGATGAGCAGTAGTGATCAGAAGCAATGATGAGCAGCAGAGATGAGCAGCTGTGATGAGCAGTAGTGTTGAGCAGCAGTGATGAGCAGAGATTGATGTGCAAAGCAGAGGTTGGTTGTGCAGCAGAGCCATATGATTGCTTGCAAGAAGAATCTTGCACTTGAGGATTGGACTCCTCAAACCCTTCTTAGTTGGAGCTAAGAAAACCAGGTTGGGTTCTGTTATGAGAGTTGGTGCTCTTTTCATATATTCTTGTGTCTCTTTTGATGTGATGATGTGCTTATGACTCATGATGGATTTGATTATGCAATTGATGACATAATGATTGATATGCTCTAATTAATTAAAAGAAGGTCAAAGTTTATAATTGCTCTCACGCTGATTCACCCCCCTCTCAGTGTGGCCATTGTGTCCAATAGGTGCTGAAGGCTTTGTGAATGATGGAGAAGCCCTAGATGGGTTGGAGAAGCATTAATGACCTATTATGTGATCATGCATGCTCTAATAGTGTCATGGTACCCTAGAAGAAGGCCTGGCAACCCCACCGGAGGTGGCATGATGGATCTTGACCCTTGGAGGTTCTCTTGTGTGGTTGAGGTGGGTGAAGAAGTCCATGAAGCCCTCTTGTCATGATCACGATGTCCTTCTACCACCTTTCTGTTGGTGATGATCTTGCAACCCTTGATGGGGTCATGGAACTCTTGTGTGTGATTGGTCTTTGACATGTTATGGAACCCATGAACATGCCCTTGCTTGTTGAAGAAGCATTTGAAGAAGCCCTCATATTTGCATGGAGATGATAGTTCTCTTGCATATGGGTCACTTATGTGTTGATGGGGTATTAAAACCCTTGCTTATGGTGGACTTGATGGCATACAACATACCCTTATTTTGTGATGACCATTGAAATTGTAAGTTTGTTTGACAAAATAAAAATAAACCTAAATCTACTTCAAGGGTGTGGACAACAAGTCTGCCCTATTTCAAGGATGTGAACAGCATCCAAAGAGTATAAAAACAAATCATGATCACACTCCAAAGGTATCGAACGTAGAGAAGAAAAGGAGCTCGGTAATGGACTGAGGAAAGAGCTTGTTGCTGAGGAGCAATTGACTAAGGAAAATTCGTGAAGACTAAGGCAGTTAGATTTCTTTTTCGCTTAGCTGAGGCAAACCTTGTACACAGGCATTTTTTGGGGGGGGACATTTTTCTTTTGAGCAGTCACGAAATTGATGAGAAAACTCAATCACCAATTGATGAAGCACATTACAGTCCCGAAGTTGAACGAGTCAACAGTTGGTTGGGTGGTATCACGGACTCTTCCTTCACAGCCTTGAACACTCTAATTTTTTGGGGGGGTTACAAACTTCCTTGAACAGCCTTGAACACAATGCCGAACTTCCTGAGATCTCCAACAATCCTCAATTGAAGCTTTTACACAGTTTGAGGTTTGTTTAAGGTCTTCTACATTGACATACTCAGACATTGAATAAACAAGGTATGTATGCAACCAATGAATGTGTGTAAATGTATAAATGTATGTACAGAGAAATGAATGATGAACAGTGATGTATACAGTATACGTACAGTGATATATATACAGTGTATAAAAGTGATAGAACAATGATGTGTAATGATTTATACACTATGATGATGATATGATTCGGTGATGTACTCTTATTGAACACTCTATGATGAAGATGCATGCTCAGTGATGAAGGATGATATAAATGTACAGTGACCTTGGTTTGAAAAGTAGACCTCTAAATGAGTGACTTATCCTTGAAGACATAAATATGATGATGTTATAATGATGCATCCCCATACACTATGATATGATGTTGCATACTTTATGATGATGCATGCTATAATGATGCACTCCTACACACTATGATGAACACTTCATAACTGCCCTAGAAGATGACTTGTGCAAAACCTCATGACATGTTCAGACCTTGATGTTTGACAAACCTAGATAAAGATGATGATGATGATGATACAGTGAAGTGAACAATAATGAAGATGCATATGTATACAGTGATGTAGATCCATGGTGATTTATTTAATGATGATGATGCATGCTACTCTATGATGAACAATGTATGATGATGGTGCATACTTAATGATGCATACCTTATGATGATATTGCATGCTTTGATGATGAAGATACTATAAACTATGATGATGTACTCCATGTATACTTGATGATGATACCTTATACACCATGTTGATGCCTTGTACCTTATGAAAGATGTTGATGAGAAGATTGACCAGCAGATGTTGATGCACAGCTTGACCAGCAGTGTTGATGAGCAAACTTGACAAGGTTGATGAACATAGATTGTCCATCTTGACCAGCAGTGATTTATGGTTGATTAGCAAAGTTGATGAGTAGAGAAGATTGACCAGCAGTATTTGATGAGTAGATTGCAAAGAGTGATGAGCAGAGGTTGACCAACAGGGATCGATGTGCAGAGGTACATGAGCAGAGATTGATGCAAGCTAAGTCTTGCACTTGAGGATTGGACTCCTCAACCCTT
The DNA here is from genome assembly GCA_001517045.1 of Pseudotsuga menziesii. Taxonomy (NCBI): domain Eukaryota; kingdom Viridiplantae; phylum Streptophyta; class Pinopsida; order Pinales; family Pinaceae; genus Pseudotsuga; species Pseudotsuga menziesii. The sequence goes on from LPNX010987788.1 coordinate 270,384, forward strand.
TCTTAGTGGGAGCTAAGAAAACCAGGTTGGGTCATGTTACAAGAGTTGGTGCTCTTTTCATCAGTTGGTGTTGATTGTAATTGAGAAGATTGTAGTCTTCCATTACCATAAATAAAGCTTAAATTACATATTCTTGTGTCTCTTTTGATGTGATTATTGTGCTTATCACTCATGGTTGATTTAGCTGATGAATATGATGATAACATAATGCTTGATAAACTATGATTGATCAATTGAAGGTAAAAAGTTTAAATTGCTCTCACACTGATTCACCCCCCCCCTCAGTGTGGCCATTGTATCCAACAGCTAGCAAGATGACCAAGACTTGATTGATGGATCATTACAGTTTGTTACTCAATGTTGTAGTTGCTTTACTAACATAAATAAGGGAGATTCATGGCATCCCCTTGTGCTTACAGGTCTTCACAGCTTCATTTCTGCCATTATTTGACCAGTTTGACCAACCCAAAAATGGGATCCCAGAATGTTTGGATCCAAACCTACGATTTTTTATTTTTAGAGTCTACATGGACCCCTTACATGATTCCATGCTTCAGTTCATCATTATGTGGCCCAATCGGTGATATTTTTAATTATTATCAGTTGCCAAGGTCATAATCTAATTATTTTGGCATGGATTGAGCCATTTTGCATATACTTGATGAATTTGAGTGGTTCTTGTGACCACCATTAGAGAATTTGGGGTCTACAAACTCATTGGCACAGTTGTTTCGAAAACTTCCTTGGGGGGCGCTACAGCCACATAGGGGAAATTCGTTGGGGCATATTTTCATCAAGTTCTTCACAAAGTTGATCAACAAGAGGAAGAGTGTCATTTCTACAACATCAACCAAGTAATCCGGCTAGATATTCACTGATTCTCTCAGTTTTAATCTCTATCCATTGGTCTGTAAACTAAATAATAAATCTAAAACCCTCATTTTTGACTCCTTGAATTTTAACCATTAAAATCTTTAGAAAACGAAAACCCAAGTTAGAAATACGATTTAAACCCTAGGTGTGAAGTTTGAATAGTTCCTGACTCCATTAACCCTTGTAGGCACTAGCCTCACCTAGAGGAAAATCGCCCTCCTTGGGCATTTCCACACTTAGTTGATTTTTGACTTGGGTATGCATGCTTTGTATTTTGATTTGATTATCCATCATCAAACTTGCATTTCAATTGCTAGAGTTTATTATTTTCGTTATTTCATGGCCTCATTTGTTCATTAGCTAAATCTGCCCTTAGCCACGACTTAGCCATTTTATCTAGCACCACACTCTTCCTAGATTTGATTAACTCAATTGCTGCTATTGGGATAATAATTATTCGGCTAGGTATTTCCATATTATTAAGCCTTCTCAGCATATCTCTTATAGCATCATATCCTCGTAGCCATCTTCATTGATCTAGGGTGTGGCTATCAAGACCACTTTGCTCTCAACCATCTTATATCTAGCACTCCTATGTGTCTTGGTTTTGTGTCAGCTAACCATCACTGGTTAGCTAGGGTCTCTCCCTTGGCCTAGCTCCGGCTTGGCCCAAAGCAAAGAGGGCCTCTTCCGGTGTGACACTTGCACATCCTGCAAGGCTTGAGGCACTCTGAGGTTACTTGGTTTGGTTGCCGTCCTCTGCCCACCCTAGATAGGATCCTCCATAGAGGCAACCACAACTCTTGTGATAACAAGATCTTCGTCAGTTTCAGCTCCAATGCCTTTTTCAGTAGTGGTGCTTTTCTCTCTTTTGGAGAGCAGTTTTTATCCTTATGGGTTTTTCTCCTTTTCTCCGCTTATGAGAGTTTGTACATGGGTAACTTATCAGGCCTTGTTGTCGGGACCCATCTTGGTTTTCTTTGTTTTCTCCCTACGTTCCGGTTATGGTGGGGTGTTGGTGTTGGCATTTTCCAACACATAACAGCTTGTGTGACCCCAAGGGGAGCATATATATATATATACCCCCTTGTGGTCAAATTATATACATTTAACCCCATATATGCCCCCCCTTGGGTCATATCACTACCAAGTGAAACAGTAGATCTTTATTTTCTTTGCTCTCTGGGATGATTAACTGGTCAATATTAGAATGACCTGGACTAAATCCTACTTGTGATTTGACTCATAAATTACCCTGCCCATAAACTGATTTCCCTTGAGAAGTACCAGATAAGTTAAATAATTGTGAACCTTTGTCAACAGCATCCGAAGATACCATAGTAGCCAATTTTTGTCTATGTTTTGAATCCATACCAGGATTCATCAGGACCATGATCCGAACCCTGCCCATAAACTGATTTCCCTTGAGAAGTACCAGATAAGTTAAATAATTGTGAACCTTTGTCAACATCATCCGAAGATACCATAGTAGCCAATTTTTGTCTATGTTTTGAATCCATACCAGGATTCATCAGGACCATGATCCGAAGATAGCACAGTAGCCAGATTAATCTATAAATGTTTCAAATCCATACCAGGATTCATTGTCAGGATAATATGGCTACAGTGGTATCTCCAGATCATGTGACAACAATTCTTCCCACAAATCTCAGAACCAAAACTGTGAACTTATCATTATATTAAGAAAAGTTCAGGAGCCCTCTGTATCTTCAGCATTATGTATAGGAATTATCAGAAAACCCCAAGGGAGGGTCAGGTTGAGTTTGAACATGCTTTCAATATGTTTATTTGGACAAACAGGTAGTTCACACGAGAATTTTTAATTATGAATTGCCTGAAGAAAAGAATCGCAAACAGGAAGTACAGAAGTTACTAAGGTGGTGGCTTTGTGAGGTTTATTTATGAGACTGTACTACTGCTTGTATCTTTCTTTATTTTATTTTAGTTTAGTTTATCTTAGTTTTGGCACTTTCTAGGAGTTGTGTTTGCATTCCCACATTGTACTCATACTGGATGTATCATCTAGTCCCAATGACCTACTTTTATGATCATTTGTTGGACATTAATAAAATTATCTCATCACTTCTATCCCATATAATTGGCCAATTGAAATTTAAAATAGATAAACAAGAAAGTGATATAATTTTCAACATGATAATTTACACACTGATTCAAAAGTGAAACCTAACATATCAGAAAGGTTTCAACCTATCCAATCATATAAACAAAACAAAAATAACCCCAATTCAATTTACCCTTCCTAGATTTAATCTAGCTTATAAGTAAAAAGAGGGAAACAACACAAATGAATCCCCATTTCCTTACATGCAAGTATTCATATATCTTCATAGAAGCCTCATTTGCTTCTTCCACGTACTCCCTGTTCAAGGAAACTACCACAATATAATGAATTATGTCTATGGAAATATCCATCTTTCGAGGCCTAAAAGTCAAAACCATCTGATCAAAAGAGGTAAAGCAACAGCATATCAACTTGACAATCATTGGACAATGATAATTATCTCACCTTTCAGGGTGGGTGTTTCTGCAGAGTTCTGCAGAGTCCACAACAGTGCATACCTGTTATAAACAAGTTGTTGCCATTGTAAGCCATAAAAATAACTGAAAAGAAACCATACAACCAAATGCAATGTACATGCAGGCCATAAGAATAAACTATGCTAATCATGGCATCAATCTACTACAATATTAGCAGTAGATGCAAATCACTGACATTAAGTTCAAAATGTTGAGATCACAAACAGAAGCAAGGGATTGAATGGAACCAAAATGCCAACCCAAAAACCTGCAGTAAAAGAGAAAAAAACATCCCTAAAGAAGTGCACTAAGGCGGAACCAAAAGTGCACTAGAGAGAGAAAATCGCCCAAGCATAAGTGTGCTACACATAAGATGTAAAAGTGCACATAGAAGAAAAACTATGCCAACGACAAAAGAAAGCATGTTGTGCCCATAGGCTTAAAACACATGTATTAAAGAGCCTTCACTCAATCAAAAAAATTATGTCCAAATAAGGTTTGAGTTGTGTATTTAAAATTTTATACATAAGTCAAGTAATGTGCATTCCCCAAGAGGGTTATTGAGCCTACATATAGCAGTTGACTAGGTTGGCCTTAACCATAACTTAATAACTTATCACTTTAAAAACAAAATAAGAGTTGGTCATAGGTGAAAGTGGGGATTACACCTTTCTCAACACCACGATTTATGATGAACAAAGCACTACCAGGAGAACTGATGAAATACCAAAAGACAAAGCATCTATGGATACCCAGTTCAATACAAAAGGTGGTCATGGCCAAAATATGACAGGTGGTCTTATGGATACTCAGCTTGAATACCCTAGAGAGTGGGTTTGTGGATACCAAGCTTGAATACCCTAGAGAATGGCCAAAATATGACAAGTTGGCTTATGGATACCCTACTCATACAACTAAGAGAATCTGAATACAGCTTGTACCCTTTATATTGTATCAGGGTCACTCTTGTGATTTTTGTCACAATGGAGGGGTTTTGCTGATATGGAGATTTTGATGGACCCCCATGTTAATATTTGTACCTTAGAAGTTGTTCCCCTAGGTGATTTTGCCTAAGTCATTAGGAAAGGGGGAAATAAAATGACCCTTGCATTAAATGACTTGTGATAAGCCTTTAATTCCACTTTAGAGATTAAAGTGACTTTTTGATAAATTTAAGTGAGGTGAGTGAAATTAATTTTTATGAGAATTAAAAGTGCATTAATTCTCATCCACGCATCTAATTCATTTTCGGCCCTTAGATTAAATGACCCTTCATTCACCCCAAGCATCCAAACAAAAAGGCAAGGGAAGGAATATTTTTCCACTTCTTCTTCATGAGCATTTTTGGAGGGCCAGTCGAATTGGAACTGAGAGAAAAAGCTTGGCACGAAAACCAAGGCACAGGTACAGCATTCATACCAGACTGTACAGCATTTAATGCAACACAAATTTTGAGGAGTCTAGCACGCACTTCAAGGCAGGGCTTTGGACATGATTTTCGAGGCATGTACAGCAGGCAGTAAACCAGTCTGTACGGTGCGATTCTGCAGCAGACTGGGCACGAGTTTCTAGGCTGAGTGGGCAAAAAATTCAAGGAGGAATTTCTGCTGAGATTACTGAAACGCAAACTAAGGCAACGGACCGTACTGGGAGCACGCAATTCAAGGAAGAGTTGGCTGTAGTTTTCAAACTGTCTGTACAATACCTTCAACACGCAATTTGAGGAAGAACTTGCACAGATTTCGAGGTTGATTGACACATAAATCGAGGCTGGAAAATTTGGTCTGCTTGGTTGAGAACTTGAGATAAGTTGTATCTTGATGTTGCATTATTTTACTGAAGAAATACAAATTACTCTCTCTCAACAGGTTTTCCCATTCTGGGTTTTGCTTGGGCAATTTGCCGGAAAATACTTGTGTCTGAAATTTTTCATGGTGTGCTTTCTATTTAATTTTCTGCCTAAATAATGTGATGTTCATACTGTGTTTCAGGTTTGAAATTTTTGTGAAATCTACACCACTCATTTAAACTGGGTTGGGCGTTAAATTCTCAATAACTTTGACATGAAACCGGCCTGGGTTTGAACACCAAAAACTTTCATGGTTACAAAGCTTGGGCGCAGATTTGTGCATTGAAATTTTCAGACTGTCAGTAATCGTCTTTTGTTAGTGAGCAGCACCTTGTTGGAATGGCTACCAGACTTAGGATGGAAGATAGGCTTGATAGGGCTGGGAATTTTGTCCCATGGAAGGCTAGGATAGTGCTTATATTGGAGGAAAATGAATTGTGGAGTGAAGTGGTACATACTGTGTTGCGGGGAAGCGCCCCCCCCCCCTCGCCCCCACTCTGGAAGCTCGCTTCGGACTGAAGCGCTAAAAAAGCTAAGGCGAAGCGCGCTTCCTAAAACGCTCCCGATCCGAAGCTAAATGAGAAGCGTGCTTCTTTGCTAAAAAATTCGCTCCCTGCCATCTTAGGAAGGGTTTGCTTCCGGACGCTTCCTAGTCGCTTCCTCTTCACTCCCGGTCGCGCTTCCTAAACGCTTCGGCCTGCGCTCCCTATCGCTCCCCATTTCGCTTCCTCCATTTTTTGCTGCCCACACCCGCGGAAGAGAGGAGAAAGGGTTTTGGAGGGAAGGAGGAGGGCTTTGGGGGATAAAGCCCTCTTCTACCTCATTGTCACATTGCAAGAGAAGAAAGGAGAAGAGGAGAGGAGAAGAGAAGAAGAGAAGAGAAGAGAAGAGGAGAGGAGAGGAGAGGAGAAAGTTGCAGCTTGCCACGGTGCCACCATTGGAGAGCGGGAGCCAAAGAAGTAGGTTCTACTTCTAACATTTGTCATTTTCTTTTTGTTAAATTTTGAAATTTTTTTACCTTTGATTTCTATGATAGTATGAAATTTGAATGCTTGACTCTTGAGCCTTAGCCATATAAATTCTAGAGTCTAGAATCTAGTGACTAGAAAGTACATTGTTAAAAACTTAAATCTCTAGTTCCTCTCTCATTCTATTGCAAGCAACAAGTTAAATCTCTAGTTTCATTTGGCATCAACCATGATGATGGGTTTATGTTTTATTTTGTTGGTTCAATTTGTTAATTTGATTCAATTTGTTAATTTGATGGTGGTGGTTGGAAACCGGAGGAGGAACGAGGAAGATGATGAAGAAGTGGGAAGTAGCACATACCATGGAGAGGAGGAGGAGGAGGAAGAGGAGGGGGAAGAGGAGAGGGAAAGCCAAAAGAAAACCAAAGAGGACCCCACACCCTTGTGGAAATATGTCACGAGGCAGGCAGGAACTAGAGGGGGTGGAACCACCAAATTTGTTTGCCCCCATTGTAACAAGACATACACAGGTTCATATACCCGTGTGAGAAGACATCTATGTGGGCACATGCCATGTGATGAAACAAAAACTGTAGGAGCTTGTGTTTGCCCAAATGTGGTATCAACACAAAGAGCCATCTATAAGAAGGAAGAATTTGAAGCACAAAACACATCAAAACGATCATCGGATGACCATGACCTTTCATTTCCACCAAGAACTGGAGGCCCATCCACCCAAGGCATTGGATTCTCTCCCATGCAATCACGTCGCAGCTGCAGGACAATATCAAATTTCCTTGATCAAGGTGGTAGGGATGACGTGGATTCAAAAGTGTATCGGTTTCTCTATGCATGTGGCATACCATTCAATGTTCTTCGCTCACCCTATTGGCATGAAATGGTAGAGGCCATCCGCACTGCCCCAGCAGGATACAAGAGCCTCGGGTATGACAAATCTAGAACTGTGGGCTTGACAAGGAAAACGCCAAGATCCAAAATGCTTTGGGGCAATTCACAAATGCTTGGAATGAGTATGGGGTATCAATTGTATCAGATGGTTGGACCAATGTGAAAGGTAAGCCATTGATAAATGTTCTTGGTGTCTCTGCTACTAGTGCAATCTTCCTTTCGACACATGACTACTCAGATAAATTCAAGACCGGCATGAACATTGCAGAACTCCTACTCAAAAACATTGAAGCTATTGGTCCATACAATGTCATCCAAGTCATAACAGATAATGTTGCTAATTGTAAGACAGCGGGAGCAATATTTTGGTCCAGGTGTATGGTTCACACAATGAACCTTTTGCTACATGACATTATTAAGTTGAAGGAAAATGAATACAAATGGATTGGTGAACTGTACAAAAAGGGTAAGCACATGATAAGATTTATTACCAACCATAGCAATGCCCATGGCATTTTCTGCGCTCACTCAAAGTTAGAGCTATTAAAGATAGCAAAGACTAGATTTGCTAGCTATTACCTCACCTTCAGGCGCCTTTTGAAGGTAAGAGAGGCATTGGCTAGCATGGTATCAAGTGAATCATGGCAAGTCTTGAAAGATAGGGCGACATCCACATCTGACAGGCGTGATTTTCAGGACGTGGAAGACACAGTTCTTGATGGTCAATTTTGGGCAAGTGTCAAGTTTGTTTTGCAGTTCACAAAGCCCATTTATCACATGATCCGGTTTGCAAATACATATAAGCCGGTAATTAAGGAGGTGTATGAGTAGATGGATAGCATGTTGAGCCAGATTAAAAATATTGTTGAATTAAAGGATCCCATCCTGTATGACCATATTCACACACGTGGTCAAAAGGTGGGGATCATCTCAACGTTCCACTGCATGCCTTAGCATATGTATTAACACCAAAATATTATTCTCCATCTTGGTTGGCCAAACCAGCACCTGGTGGTGGGGTTAGGAGAAAGCCCCACACAGATCCAGAGATACAGGTTGGGTACATGGTTGCTATAGACAAGTTGGTCCCTGATGAAGAGGAATGTGCCTTATTGCATAGTGAATTAAGCAAATACCTCAGTGAGATTGGTCCATTTGGTACTTTGCATGCTAGAAAAGATCGAGATAGGGTGCCTCTTATTGAGTGGTGGAACATGTATGGCTCATCATCCCCACGCTTGCATAAATTGGCAACCAAAGTGCTTTCACAGGTGGTAAACAGTTCCTCTGCAGAAAGGTGTTGGAGCACCTATAGCTTCATCCACTCAGTGAAAAGAAACCGATTAAATGAAAATCGGGCAGAAAGCTTGGTTTATGTACATTACAACTTGAGGTTGTTGACTCATTACTGTGAGCGGGCCAAAACCGATAGATCATATGTCACTTGGGACAACAATCCGGAGGAGCATAACTGTTGAAAATCTTTGTTTCACAGCTTGCTGGTTTAATGAACAATTTCGTGAGTTTCACTTCAGCCGGTTATGCATAGGCTTGAAGTTACTTAATGAAATTTTTCTGAACAATTTAAACACGCTGAAAAATACTAACAGGCTGTAAATAAACACATGCACACCATAAAATTTGACACAGTAATTTTTGGCTAATCAGCCCTGGAAAAACCCCCACGGGGAAAACCAGTTTGAGATGAGAGCTTTTATTAAATTCTTCTTCAAGGTACAGGACAGAAAATTAAAGATGAAAATACAACTTATCTCCACCAGCAGTCTTTTTCCCAAAGTCTGCAAAATTTTCTCTCAGCAATAAATGCACAGGTACAGCAGAATCTGGCCGTACACAGTCCTCGAAATTCGTGCCGATCTGACAGCAGACCGTACAGCAAAACAGCCGTACAGGTTCCTCGAAATTCGTGCCTATTTATTGCAGTTCGTACATAGTCCGTACAGCATTAATTACAGGCCGTACTTTACCTCGAATTCTGTGCCGATTTGCTCAGCCGTACACAGTCCGTACTCCTCGATTTGCGTGCAGCATTTAATTCGGCCGTACACCTCGATTTCTGTGCAGACCTGGCCGTACTTCCTCCTCGAAATCCGTGCCAATAAATGCAGCCGTACTCAGCATTAAATGCAAGCCGTACTCCAGCAATTAATGCGGCCGTACGATCTAGGGAACCGTGCAAGCAAAATACTGAAATCTTCAGCTTCAAACCCTAACCTGGAAATTTGACCTCCTTGAGCTCTCTCTTCTCCTTCAACTTGAAAAATGAACAAGTGATTCACTTTTTGCCTCCCTCACCCCTTTTTATAATTTCCAAGTGAGAGTGAAATTCTCATTTATTTATTTCCCATAAATAAATTCACTCACTCACTTACTTTATCAAAAAGTGACTATAGTCATAAAATCACATTTAAGTGACTTTAATGTGAGGGTCACATTTTTCCCTCTTAAGTGACTTTAGGCAAAATTAAAGCCACTTAGGGAACATCTGACTAGGTACAAAAATCAACAATAACTTGGAGGATGGAGACTTAACTTTAGAGCGCTTGGAGAAAGAGCTTTTGGGTGATGAGGATGACCATGCAACAACAGCAGCAGCAACAATGCCACCACCTCCTTTACCCCTAGGTTCAACTTCACAACCCCCACCTCCATCAGTGAGGGGATGTCATGCAGGATCAAGTCTTGGACGTGGCTCGATGGCTACTAGGGATGAAAGTCCCGCTCCCTCTGTTCATGAACGTAGACAACGGCAAAAAAAATAGATATTTCCCGTGGCAAGAGGAAACATCCATAAAATCTACTTTTCTTGTCTTTTCTTATATACAGTAATTTCAAGTTTTTGCACTGTTGAGATTCGAGAACTTGAGTCATTGACTCTCAAACTCTTTTATATATATTATGGTATATTTTGTGAACATTACATGGCAATTCAAGTTTGAAGTTTGAAGTTGAACTCTGAAGCTGTAAGGTTGATAACTTGATGTTATGGATAATGGACCTATGTTTGATGAATTCACTAGTATATGATAATTGATTGATCATTGAATCATTGATGGTCGATGAATGATGTTATATGGTATTATGATTTATCATGTTATGGTTTATTTCATGTTTTTATGCTTTCCGTGACTAATTCAACATTCTACAAGCATTTGTTGGCATATATGCATCAAAATATATTAAAAATATATATTATATAAAAAACGCTTCCTTACCGGAAGCTTCTAAAAATTTCGCTTCCCGCTCCCGCTCCCAAGTAACCTTGGGTACATAGCATGCAAGCTAATCCAGTTCAAGTTCCTGCTTCCACCGATGCACAAGCACTTGCTACGTTCAACAAAAAGGACATAAAGGCTGGAAGGATCATTCGACATGCAGTTAAGGACCACGTTATTGTTGAAATTTAAGGGTTAGTGATGTTTTAATACAAGTAATAAGCATAAGTGCATGAACATATAAATTCAGATCCAGAATAGTGCTGCTAATAAAATTTAAGCTGGAATAAAGAAAAAACATAATTTTCATCTCTTTCAACTTAACGCTCCATTTGGTCACTGCATTAAAGTTGGTCCTCAAGAATCATCAAATGCTAAGTATAGAAAAATAAATCTCAAATAACATTTACACTTAAATAAATCATAACCATTATTGTATCCTCCTTATACTCAGATAGTTCTGAGTTTGATCTTGTCACCGAAGGAACAAGTCAAACTGGGTAAACCATATACGTACCTTGAGAGAGAGGGTTAAAGCAAACAAAAACAGACCTCAAACTCTTAATCAACAGAAAGAGAGGTTTCAATCAATTCCTTGTTTTTCACCATGAGACTCCATTTTCTTCTGCTTCCGTCAAAAAAAAATAATATCTTCTTTATTATAATTAATTATTATATCTCTTGATAATACCACTTTATTTTACCTTTTTCATAATTCTTTTTATAACTCTTCAATATATGATAAAATATATCACATGATGTTTTTTATGTTGAAATATTAATGAGGAAAGATGCAAAAGAGTAATTTTGCATAAAAGTGAAATTAGGGTTTTGGAACCCTAATTAGGGTTTTGGTAACCTAGTTTCTCAGTGACTTATAAAAGGAAGTCTAAGTGTTTAGTTTACTATGCTTCTTGAGCAGAGAGGGAGAGAGTTCATCTTCACAGGATTATGGATTAGAGCTACATGTATCAAGGAAAGGGCACATACTGTTGGTACCGATGGGAGTGCATTCCTGAGGAAGTAGAGAGGACAGATCTTTAGAGATTGAAGAGTCCTTTCTCCTATACAGTGTCAGGGGAATTTTACTGAGCAAATTCAGTGTCTGAAGAGTAGCAGCAACAGCAGCAGAGTAAGCAGCTGGAGGAGGACGTGAGCAACAACACGTCACACGTGTGGGACATGAGGAGCTACTGTACATCTGCTGAGGGGGCAGAGAGGGCCCAGTGAGTTGTGGGTTTTCTTCGGTGACTGAGGAAAGACCTTCAGTGATTAGTCAGAGCCAGACTGATAACAAATCGGCTGAGATTGTGCCTCAAAGGAGTGAGGACGCAGTTGTACAACTGGGGTACATTTTCAGTGCTTGAGGACGTTTCTCCACTTTCAGAGCAGAGCAGATAGCTGAGGTAGCATCCTTCAAGGAGTTAGACAGAGTGTACAGTGTTCAATGACTAATAGAGCGTGAGTTGAGAAATTCAGTGTGAGGGTGTACTGTTGGGGGCGCATCTTCCAAGGGCGACAGTTGCAGCTGCTGCAGATCTAGGGCTTTGGCCATTTTGGGTTCATCCACTTGGATCTAAACTCTTTCTGTACCTCTTCTATATTCATTTATTTGCTCTGGGCTCGAGAAAATAGAAAGCCCCACAGTTTGTTGGTTTTCCCCAATGGGGTTTCTAGGGTAAAATTTCATGTCATATGTGGTTGCCTAATTGAGTAAGGATTTTCATGTGCTGCAAGTTCTAAATAAGTTTGAAGTCTATTCATATTGTTTAGTGAATATTGTTGCCAGATTGATTATCCTGATTTCTCAAAGCGAGTGGAGACCTCTGAGAAAATTAATATTTTATAACTTAGATAAAAGATAAAAGTTAGAGATCTTTAACCTTGTCGTAATACTTTCAAACCTTTTAAATATGACTTTTTTTAATTATTTCAACCATCACACCTTTATGCCTCCTCACAAGGGCCAAGCCAATATCGTTTCGTCAAGTATTTGCAACAAAAAAAAACTTCACTATATTCACTGATGAGAATCATGCCACGATAAGCACTGTAATTAGATCGTTGCCCACAGACTCCAATCTTGAATGGTCTTGATGGTTAATCCTTGTTCACTTGTAAAGTATGTGCTTCTTGTTCACGGTTGTCTGCTTCAGAATTCTGGACAATTGTCTATTAATCGATTTATTTTTGAAATGGTAACTCCAATGTTTAGCTTGACTTCGTAACTTGACTCAGTCAGTGAGTTGGCAAAATCACTTGAAATGGATTCTTGACCATGTCACGATTTTAAGAGTGCAGGTCACGATTTTATAACACCGATGACGATTAATAAAGACAGTTAATTAATTCCCACAAATTGACTTTGGCAGCGGATACTTTAGCGGAGATTAAGGATCTTTTAGCAGAGATTTAGTAGATTCTTCTTGAAAATGGCGAGTGTAACTGTTATCCTTGCCTGCATTCTGTTGGGACTTTGATTGGCGGTTGTTGCTATTGTGAAAATTTTGACCGACAAATGGGTAACTTCTAGAAATCTAAAAAAAACTCTTCAGCGTTAATGGTTTACAAATCATTTTAGACACGAATTGAATAGTTGTGTGCAGTGTCCTTTTTGGGACAAACAATTTTTTATTCGATGGACCGACAGTAATGGTGGCTTGTTAGTATTATATCTCTTTTCCAAACCCTCGACCTGTATTACGGCAAACAATTTTCCCTGATTATGTAAACAATTTTCTTCTGAGAATTGATGTTATCCAGGACAACTTGTTGAAGCAGCGCTCTTCAAATTTTTATTTGAACTGATTGATATTTTGATTTTGTTTGCAACAGAGTATATGAAAGATGCCCAAAAAGCCTGATTGGTCAAGGACCTAAAAATTTAGGGAATTTCTGAATAACTGATGAGTGTGGCCAGTAGCTGATTCAGACAAGGTATGAAATTTTTTTCCAAAGGCAGGATCAAAGTAAATGGCCAAAAAGGGGCTTTGATACTAATGAAACAGAGAAAATTGTTTCTTACGAGAAGACCCAGTGTAAATAATATAAATATTCCATGAATGAAATATAATGTAAAATGATAAAAAATATATAAGATGTGTTGTTTTACAATTACAATGGTAGGGCTTTATATAAGCCTTATCGTGCCTTTTCAAATGAAATGGTACAATTCTTTACTTTTTTTCTAATTAATTAATTAATCATTTCTATTTATTAGTTATTAATTATTAATATTAATATATATCAATATTAATAATTTTGCTCAACTTTTCTTTGGTCCGGGAAAAAAGATCAAAAGGTTCTTCCTTGGGTAAAATGGGATCAAATTGCAAGACCAAAAGCATTGGGAGGCTGGGGAATAAAGAACACTTCTTTCTTTGCAAAAGCTTTGGCAGCAAAGCTAGGATGGAGACTCATTTCAACCCAAAGTCTGTGGATAGAAGTCATTACCCACAAATACATTTCCCCAACCCCGATCCTAGATTGGATCAGGGATATGGGATCCAAGAAACCTCCAAATGGATCCATTATCTGGAAAGCCTTATGCAAATCTTTCTCACTTATATCAGAAGGACTAGTCTAGAAGGTAGGGGACGGTACAAAAGTCAGAATAGGGGCGGACCCCTGGCCAGGCAGTGCCCAAAATCACATTCTTCCCCAACCTTTAATTCAATTTATTCATCAAAAGGGGTGCCACCGCTTAAATCAAATTGCAGACCCTACTTCAACCAACATCTGGCATCAAGGATGGAGGAAGAGCCAATATATGGAGATTCCATAACAATGGGCAAACCTTTGGGATCAGTACACTCTAGCTTTGCAATCTTCTCACATCCAGATTACTAACAGAGAAGATGAGTTGATTTGGGAGAAAGCTCAAGTCGGAAAATACACCCCAAAGATTGGCTATCAACAACTCTGTTCTCAACTCTTCCAAGAGAGTCAAATTTGGTGGCAAAAAGGGATTTGGAGGATAAAATGTCCTCTAAAGGCAAAAATCTTTACATGGTGTGTCCTTGCAAACAAAATTCCAACATGGGAGAATCTTCAGAAAAGACAGATAGCAGACCCGAGATGGTGCAGCATTTGCAAAGATGCTGAGGAAAACTCAAACTATCTCTTCCTTCACTGTGCTTTTTCCAAACAGGTTTGGGAGCACTCCAAGTCCTTCACATCTTCAAATTTCACTTGGAAAGGCAGCACAGTTGAAGAGGCCTGGAAGGATGGGTCAACATCCCCCCAAACAACTCAGATAAAAGCCCTCCCACTTATCCACATTTGGGGCCTATCGTTGGCCAGAAACAAGGTCATATTTCTCGAAAAAGCTAGCTCGCCTGAAGAGGTAGCAAGAATGGGCTTGGATATAATCTCCTACTTTTCCCAAGCAAAGAACACACCCCCCCAAGAACTGTTGTCCCTGAACAATTGAACAAAAACACCCCTTGGGCTTTTTTTAATGGAGCCTTCCAAAACTTGACATGTGGAGGAGGTGCATGCTTATTTCTAAATCAAAGCCACTATTTCCAAATATCCTTGGGACTGGGAGTTGGAACCAACAACTATGCAGAGCTCATGACGTTGAAACTTCTCCTTTGTTTTGCAATCGAAAGAAACTGCAGACAGCTGCAAGTTTTTGTTGATTCAATGGTGGTTATAAATTGGCTAAACAAGACTCAGAAATGTAGAATTGCTACTCTAGATGCATTATATGAAGAGACAACCCGATCTCTCTCATTCTTTGAAACAATCTCTTTCACTCATGTTTACAGGGAGCGAAATGTGGACGCGGACAAGCTCTCAAAGAAAGGACTGACATTGCAATGGGGTGAATGGAGAATTTTGGAAATAAAGGACTCAGAGGCCACGGAATATCCGCACAGGCCTTTTATAAACCCACCACACTAAAACTTTTTTCATTTCGAAGTATATATTTTTGACAATGATAAGCACCAGCAGCGGACTTCACGCACGGGATGAAAGCAATTCTCTTTTTATCAGTCTATATTCAGCTCGGAGGATGGAACAGTATTGCTCAGGAAGCTGGCCTACATGGGCATTTTTCAGCCATCAAGACAAACAGTCTATTAGGACTAGTCTGGTCTTTTCAGATCCCGGAAGGGAGGAACATCTACATCAGAATAGATGTAAGAACATTTTGTAAATCTGCATATAGCAGGAACAGAACACATACTATATCTAGTATGTAACTTTTGATTAATAAAAATCAGCTTTTTTTCTTTCAGGAAAAAAATATCAATATTAATAATTAATATTGATACTTAATGTTTATAATATAAATATAGTTATAGTAACATAGTAGTAAGATAACTTTGGTCACAAAATACGCGGCTCTGCATGCTCAGTAAACCCTAGCTTCTGATCGCCGCCTCCTGCTCGAGGGCCTCCGCCCTGCCGGCGGCCTGAATGGATCCGCCTGATCCTGTGTCTTTCGAGGAGCGCTTTCAGCATATCGTGGCCTCCCAGCCCTCGGTTCAGCTTGGCGCGGCTCCCTCTTCGCGTTTTGTAAAGCGAGCTAATGTACCGGAGGTTAAGCTCAGCTCCATCGCCTCAAAGGGGAAAGCGGTCACCCTCTCGGAGAAAGGACTCATAGGACTGTTCACCGGCCTTTGGCCTTCCCCACGCTCAATGGAGGCTTGGCTGAACAAAAACTGGAGAACCCTAATCCAGGGGGAAGTTCAACAAATATTCTGCGGAAAATGATATTTCACCTTCATCTTTGAAAAGAAGGAGGATCAAGATCTGATCTTCAGGAATGGGCCTTACTTCATGGGCCCAAGAGGTATGTACTTGAACAAATGGGATCTGTCCTTTAACCCAGAAAAAGACATCCCAAAAGCTGTTCCAGTATGGGTCAAACTCCCTCATCTTCCTCTTCATTGCTGGAATGATGAGGATTTTCGAGCAATAGGGAACACTCTTGGGAAGTATATCGACAAATCTGAGCCAAAAGCCTCAATGTTTTCTTGTGCTCATATCTGCGTTGAAGTTGATCTAGAAAAAGGACTGCCGGAGTCCATAAATCTCTCCATTGATGGCTGGAGCCACCTGCAGACAGTTGACTACGAGCAAATCCCCTTTAAGTGCAAGTATTGCCATGAATACGGCCATTTTGCCAAATCATGCCCGAAGAAACCTGAAAAACCCCTCTCAGACAATGTGGTAAGCGAGGGTTGGAACGTCGCAAGTGGGAGGAAGACAGCCAAGCCACAAAAGCAGCAGAATGACACGGCAAAGAACACTTCCGGAAACAGATTTGAAGATCTGGAGGAAGAATCTCCAGAGGAGGAAACACGTGAAGCTATCCCTGATACGACCCAGCAGAAAGATAAAGAACCCTTGGCTTCTGTATCGCAGCACCAGGAAAAATAAGTCATGGACGAGGGTACTGGGTGCCCGACGGAGAGGAAAGATCCAGCCCAATTATCCGAAGGGTCAGTTGAAGGTTCAGTGACAAGATCAAGGGCCAAAGCAAGCTCAGAAGATATAACAAATACCTCAGTAGAAGAACAGGAACCGTTATCCCGGAAGGGGAGGAAATCAAACAAAATCATAAGAGAGCAGGAGGCAGCCAGGGAAAAGGCGGCAGGGAAACAGACCAACCTAGACTTTCTAGTCAAGTCCTCGCAAGCAAGTAAATACCTTCTAAGTCCAGAAGAGGAAAAAAAGGAGAAGGAAAAGGCCCTTAAGCAACTCAGGAAATAATGAAAGTGGTCTCCTGGAATTGTAGAGGCTTTGGAGGTTTTCAGAAGTTAGAAGTGATCAAGAGAATAAAATCAATGGAATCTGCCTCCATCCTTCTTATCCAGGAGACAAAAAAACCAGCTGTAGATAGTATGGAAACAATCAAAAGCGTATGGCCAAAAGGAACAGGCCTTGCCATCAATGCACAGGGCGCCTCTGGTGGGCTCCTTTGTTGGTGGAACAAGGATCAATTCAAAATGATCTCTGCCATAGAAAATAGAAATTGGATTCTCATAAAACTTGAGAACGAAGAAAGCCAGGAAAAATTTTGGATCGGGAACGTGTATGGTCCAACGCTGAATGCGCAGAAGGACAAATTTTGGGACTCGTTAGAGGAGCAATGCGAGGATAAAAAGCTTCTCCCTTGTTACATAGTAGGGGATTTCAATGTCACAATCTCCCCAGAGGAGCGCAGAGGAGGAACGAAAGTAAGAGACCCATTTGGGTAAAGACTGGAGGACCTCATATCTCACTGGAGCCTCACTGACATCAAACCCAAAAATGGTATCTTTACCTGGAGTAATAAAAGAATAGGACCTGGCCACATTGCGGCAAGATTGGATCGTTTCTTGGTAAGCACTCATCTCCTCAACGCTTATCCGGAAACAAAAATCTTGAGCTCCTGCGTCTCTGATCATAAGCCTATAAGCCTCTTTTTTCCTCCGGTGGAAAATCTGGGACCGCTCCCTTTCAAGTTCAATCGGATCTGGCTGGAGTTTGAAGGCGTCAAGGATATCATCATTCAGGCCTGGCGATGCTTCATCCCAGGCTCCCCAGCGTTCTCATGGGAGAAAAAGCTGAAGAGGGTAAAAGCAGCTCTAAAATTGTGGGTCAAGAACCATTTTCGAGAACCAGCACAGCAAAAGGAGCAAATTATCAGAGACATGGAATCCCTCCAAGTAGAAATGGAAGCTTGTGAAATTACCAAGGAGCATCTCAACAAGGAGATAGAGCTAGAGTCAACCCTGCAGAAAATCTTAAGGCAGGAAGAGGAGGGGTGGAGGCTTCGATCTCACATCCTATGGCTCAAAGGGGGAGATCAAAATACTAAGTTCTTCCAAAATCAATGCAAAGACAGGCAGCAATGGAACAGCATGCGAGAACTTAAGGCTGAGGACGGCTCCCTCATCCAAGGGCAAGCGGCCATCAGCGCAGAGGTAAGAACTTTCTTTGAGCATCTATATTCCATTGAGGATCAAGTCCCTCAACACCTCATGGAGGAAATGGTCTCTAATATTCCTTCCCTTGTCAGTCAAGAGGACAGGCTTAGGCTTGAATCCCCCATAACAGAAGATGAAGTTAAGAAAGCCATATGGAGCCTTCATCCAGACAAGGCTCCAGGTCCAGATGGCTTTCCTATTTGCTTTTATAGAGTTTTCTGGTTCCTGGTCAAAAAAGACTTGATGCGCCTCATTTCCTGGATGGCAAAAGGCAATATGGGAGGGGCTACCAATTCCACCTTCCTGGCCCTGATCCCGAAAGAACATAACCCCACAACCATTAAAAAATTCCGCCCAATTTCTCTGTGCAATGCTTCCTATAAAATCTTCTCTAAAGTGTTGTCTATGAGACTCAAGCAAATCATACCCTCTCTCATCTCCCCAAATCAGGGCGGCTTTATTTCAGGCAGGGAAATAAGAGATAATATTCTTCTGGTTCAGGAAGCCATCCACTCCAGTAAGAAAAGGGGCGAACCTGGAATGGCCATTAAATTGGACTTGGCCAATGCATTTGATAGATTAAGACATGCCTTCATCATCATGGTTATACAAAAGTTTGGGTTCCCCGACGCTTTCATCAAGCAAGTCCAAGCCTGCATAACCTCCCCATGGATAGCCCCCCTCATAAATGGAAGGCCCTCTGAATTCTTTAAAGATGTTCGGGGGGTAAGACAAGGATGCCCGCTTTCCCCATTCATTTATATTCTGGTAGCCGAGGCCCTCAACAGAAAACTAAATAGACTTCAATCTGAAGGATCACTCCCAGGTCTCTCCTTTAGAAATGGAGTCCCTCCTATCAACCACGCCCTTTTTGCAGATGACACCATCCTCCTAGGCGTAGCATCCACCCAAATAGCCAAGAACATCCTCTCCCCTCTTGATCTCTTCCTTCAATCTTCTGGCAGCTCAATCAATCTGAACAAATGTCAAATCTACGGATGGAATAGCCCAGCTGCAACTCTCTGTCGTATCTCTCAGATTCTGCAAATCAAAGCCAACCCCTCGTGGACCCATTTCACCTATTTAGGCATCCCTATCGTCAAAAAACTATTGACCTCCTCAATGTGGACTCCAGTCATTCAAAAAATTAAATCCAAAACTCAGTCCATGGGATCGAAATGGTTAAATTTAGCAGGGAAGACGGTTTTAATTCGATCCATCTTGTCCTCCTATCCCATTTACACCAGCTCCATGGTTCTTGCTCCCAAAAACGTCATGAATAGCATTTGCAAAGAAATCAGGAAATTCTTATGGCAGGGAGGCAAAGTCCAGAATAAAAAATTCCATCTTGTAAAATGGGATACGGTCAAGCAAGCCAAAAGCCAGGGTGGTCTGGGCATCAGAGACCCAGAACAGATGAGCAGAGCTATGGGAGCTAAAATGGTTTGGAGAGTGGTCACTGGGAAGAAAGAATGGTGGAAGGAAGTTATCAGGAAAAAATCCATTAGGAGGCCCAGGTCAAAAATGTTGGACAGTGCTTGGGCTGGCAAAGGAACCACCCTATGGCAACTATGCAAATCCTCCCTCAGCACAATCAGAGAAAACTGTTACTGGATCCCTGGGAATGGGAAAAGGATCAATATTTGGAAGAGCAAAATTCTGGGACAACCTCCTCGTTCTCTTTTGCCTGGACAAACGCCACTAGCTGAATGGGCGAGCGAACAAGGGATTTCCACCCTCTTGGATCTCTCTATTTGGGATGTAAAAGGGCATTGTGCAGGATGGAAGGAGCTATCTCCTCCAGCTCCGTTGGCTTCCGCGGCAGACTCTCTCCTATCCTCTCTCCATGGCCTGTCCCCTTCGAGGCTCTCAGCGAAGGATCGCATAGGATGGGGGGATACGGGGAAGTATAATGTCAGAGAAGGATATAAGAGAATTGCCAGGGAATTGAATGGAACAGACCGAATATGGAAGAAGGTGTGGAGCGCAGACTGCATTCCCAAAGTTAATAGCTTCATTTGGCTTCTCCTGCACAATAAGCTCCTTACAGCAGAAAACTTAAGGAAAAGGGTAATTAACGGACCCTCTAGGTGTCCTTTGTGCAGCTCAGCTGAAGAGACCACTAGTCACATCTTCTTTCACTGTAAAATCGCTCTCCTAGTTTGGCGATCTGTCCTCCCTCCAGGTATGGATTTGCATTTCCCAGACATGGCAGCTCATCTTTTTAAAGATTGGAACAAATTTTATCCTGGCTCCTTAAGCAAAAAACCTATTCTGGGTCGTCTTTGGGCTTCCATCCCAAAAAATCTCTGTTGGCAGATCTGGCTTGCAAGGAACAGGGCCATCTTCAAAGATCAAAAACCTTCTCCTGCTCGTATAGCCGCCAAGACCATAGGGATGACAGTTGAAAATTTTGCTTCCAATAACCTCAGCTTCCCCGCCCAAGAACCCATTCCTGAGCCTTTCTCATCTTGGTGCAAATTTTTCTTCAAAGAAAGGAGCTTCCTTCAGTCCAATAACATCTCTAGCAGAACTGTCACAACTTCAAGAACCTTCCCCTGGGAGATACGCATAGCCAGTAAAGAATTCCAAAGTTGGCTCAGGGAGAAGAACTCCTTTGCCCTCTTTTTTGATGGCGCCTCGAAAGGCAATCCTGGGGTGGCAGGAGCGGGGGGGATCCTTCTGGATCCCGGAGGAAACATAGAACAATCCTTTGCCTGGGGGTTAGGAAATAGAACTAATAATGAAGCTGAGTGGCTGGCTCTGCTCCAAGGTCTTCAGCTTTTACAGGCCAAGAATTATCGGAAGGTTTTAATATTTGGAGACTCAAAGCATGTCATCTCCAAATTGATCAACGGCTACCCCTCAGGGGCAATCAATTGTCGTCACCTGTACAACAAAGTAAAGCCTCTTATGCTCCATTCCTACGAGCCTCTCCATATTCTCCGGACTAATAACACTGTTGCAGACAAAATGGCCAACATTGGGGCTTCTCTTCTGCAAGGCGTTTATAAGCAAGATGGGAACCCTCCCCTCCACAAATTTATCCCGTAATGATGAATAGGGTCTCTCTTTGGCACAAACATTCTTATGTGTTTAGGAAACTTCACATGGTTGGACATTGCCTTAAGGTTTTCACCCTTGTTCTTTGGCTTCTTTCCCCCCCTCCTAACCCCTTACCCCTCCCCCTTTTCCCCTTTATCCTCCCGCTCCTAGCCTGCCCTTGTCTTTTCATTCTCCCCCCCTGCTCGTCCTTTGCCGGCTCCCTGCATTTATCTCCCAGTTCCTTCCTCCTCGCCGCGTGGCCTTCTCCTCGTTCCCTCCACCCTTCGGACGATGCGGTATTAATGGCCTTAAGGCCCCGGGACATTGGCATTTATCCCTCGCACGCCTCTCGTCTCCTTTCTCTTTATCCCCTGTCTTCGTCCGGTCTCAGTATGCCTCTTCATCCCCTTCCCATGGTAAGCTCTGGCCTCCATGAAGCTCTGCATCTTTTGATTCAGGTAGTTTCAGGCATCAATGAAGGGTGGCTTCAAGGCCTCCCGTGGCAGGACCTCCCCCTCACGCGCTCGGTGGTGAAGGAACGGCTGGCATTTGCAGCCTTATCCTCTTGTTCGTGTTCATCCTTATCAGTGTTTCGGCCTGCAGCTCTCAACACTGGTGCCTCAGCGTTTGGTAATAGGGGGTGAATTTTGGTTCTTGGCTGCCACTGCTTGGGCTGGCAGGAAGGAGCTGTGGGCTCGGTGGTCTGTCAAAGGCAAGGCGAAGGTTCTCTGCTCCAAGAACTTGTTGTGCTTAGCTCGTTCGTGCAACAGGACAGCGTTCCAGTCAATCCTGTTAGTGTCACCCACAATCACTTCGCTCGGTTAAGCATCTCAGCTGAAGAATTCAGAATGGCGCAGGGTGGAGAATCGGCAGGCATAATGGATATAAAAAAGAATTTGCGCAAACTTTACGAGCTTCTAGCAATCAATGTCGTGGACACAAAAGAAATGGCCTTGGAGGTGAAGAAAATGGCAGACACCGTTAGTTATACCTCTCAGCAGGTAAGTAATAATGATGCTCGCATAGAGGACAACGAGAGCAACCTTCGGGAACTTCTGGGGAAAGTGGATAGGATCCAGGAGGATCTTCAGCGATTCATTGCAATGAACCAGACCAGCAGAGTTAGTGGCGAAGTCGCAGAAGCTGTGATTCCTATGGAAGAGGAATCTGTCGTTCAGCCTAGAAACAACAGAGGCAATCAGTAATCTGCCCCCCTTTTTTTGATTTGTCTGCATGTTCTTTTGTCTGTTTTTATGTCAGCAGTTTGTAAGGGTATACCCCTCCTGCAGTTTCAGATGCTTTGAGCAAATTTTGTGTAAGGCTTTTTGGACAGCCCCATGGTTAGACCTTCTGTGCAGCTTTTTTGTTGTACATAAACACTCGATATTATCTTTTTTGTAATGAATGGCTGTGCACAGCCTCTTTTATACAAACCCCCTTCTTAGTTTCTGTTAAAAAAAAATATATAAATATAGTTATATGTCTTATCACATTATATATTTTCTATATAACAGTCACAAAACAGTGATGCCACCACTCAATAGCCTTGGATATGCTGCTCAAAATTTCCAAAAACAAAAAACAGCAAAGAAACCCTAATGTTGGGTGCATAAATTTACGGACAAGATCTCCGAAAAAAGTGCACAAAACAGCCTAAACAAACCACCTTTTTCCAGGCAACAATAACACCATGAAGAAACAGCCCCAAAACTCCTTGATTTAGAGATTCTTCTGTATGCCAAACTCCAATCACAAAGTATACCAGCATGAACAGCCAAGAAGAAACCCTAACCAGCAGAGAAATAAGAAAGAAAAGGCTCACACCCACTCTGATCCCATGTTGAGATCACAAACAGGAGTGGCTCGAATGGAACCAAAACGCCAACACTAAAAAAGTGTAGTACAGCTAAAACCAAAAGTGTGCTGGAGAGATAAAAATGCCGAAGCAAGAGTCTGCTACACATGAGATGCACAGATGCACATAAAAGAGACCTATGCCAATCACAAGAGAACACCAAAGATGTTATATCCATAGGTTTAAAACATTTGTATTAGAGAGTTTTAGCTCATTGATCAAAAGAGATGATTTACAAATGAGGTTTGAGTTGTGTACTTATACAAATGATCACATTAATACAATAAGAGTTGGCCATAGCAGTCTATTGGATGTAGCTTGGGCGGTTGGGAGGAATGAATGTTACCCTCCCCAGCCAGGTTCAATCCCTTGTAAGTGACATGTTAAGCCTTTAAATGTGTCTATATGATGCTCTTGTTGTTGAACCCCCAATGCACCGAAAATTCTCGGCCACCCCATGTTCTCTCGCAGATTTCAGGGAGGTTTATCCATGGACGTAGCGAGCACCGATATCTGGTGCCGTGAACCACACAGAAAAAAAAAGAGTTGGCCATAGCTAAATGTGAGGATTAGACAGTTCTCAAGAAAAAAGCCCTAAAACTAAATCAGTAAAGCCAATGAAAACAGCTGTACCTTGACATAAAATTTAACATTCTGTAGTTTGTCCCTTAAGACCTCAAAAATGAAGAATAGAAATGATGAACGCTGTTTACAAAGATATCAAAACTGAAGCCTACCGTATCTGAGATGTCATCCATGGCACGAATTAATTCTGCTGATGAGGGCTGCTCTTTGATGTAGTCTATCAATTCCCCTGATCTGACATAAATCCAAAATTATTAGTGATACTCCAGCTTAGGGCCACTCCACACTGGCAGATAAAACACAATAATTTAGATGAAATCAAGTACATAAAATTGAATTTAAATTAAAGCTAAGTTAGGTAGGCTAAATGGAACTTCTTTACAGTTTGATGCAGTGGCCAGCCAGTAATGGTCAAGTTGAGAGTCACTAGTTTTTCATTGTCAAACTCTAATGGCGATTGTCTTTTAATCAAGCGGGTTGAACTAAATTGCTTTGCACAATTTTATGCTGTTAAGAAAGGTGCTGGGTTGAATGAAGCGGATCCTCATTCATATCCATGCTGTACAGCATCTAAAATTTGGTAAAGAAAGCTAGATTTTTCAGTTCAGAACAGCTAGTAATGGAACTCCTTTGCAGTTCAGAACAGCTAGTAATGGTTCGTTTGATCCTAACCAGTCTTTATTTTAATATTATTTTTAAAGATGAAGTCGTGCTGTTAACACTAACTGCCTTTTAAATAAGTTAAAGCCAAGCAGGATAACCTAAAATGGTTTGCACAGCTTTACACTGTTATGAAAAGTACCAGCTTTAAAATCATGACGTAAAGTTTTGTTCAGAAAGCTATATTTAGTATTTACATAATGGACAATTTTAGAGGAACATAACAAATCTTATGTTTCGGTAAAACAAAGTTGAAAGAGCCAAAGATCTGGATATAAACTGGAAGACTGCAATCATCCTGTTGAGAGGTAAATCGGTCATTCATAGTGGGTGTGTTCATGTGAGCTCCAACATAGGATTTTCATTCATAGCTACCTACCAGATTTGACAGTTTGCATATGCCGAAGAGCCAAAAAAATAATGCAACTTTGTATCAAAACAAATAAGGTACAGAATAGAGGGTTTTGGTTTCCCTCAACAAGGTATGTGGCCTCTCGAAGAATGCTCAGATTTATAGTGCAGTGACCTTCATACCCTCTTAATCCAGATTTGGGAAAATCACAGTGGACGACATGTCAAACTATGGATTTAGATGTGTTATAACAGCAAATAAAACAGCTAACTACAACTGCAGATTTGTAACACAAGCTCTGCAACAAAAAACAGTGATTATATTCAAAAACTGGCTCTAATGATGGTGTTAGCAATCCCAAAAAGGACATGCATGATATGCTCATGTGCAAAAAGCCTAATACAAGAGGGCGATGCCCTTGAGTATTTACATGTACAGAAGAAAATGAAAAGACAAGAACATGAAAAGGAAAGGCAGGTAGAAGGCCAACAGTCATAGCACCTAATTGGCCAAAAGAGCTTGTCAACTTGTCGGGACCATAACTCCCTTATATGAACTCGGAATCAAGTACTCTTAAGACCACTGGAAAATCTCGAAGAAAAGAACAATAGTCTGACCCATTAGACACCCACAAGATGAAAAGGGGCCAAAAACCAATAGGAAGTGCCCAAAAAACACTTTGGAAGCCCAAGACCAAAAAATGTAGACACTGCATGAATCCATCTGGCCTCGTTCAAGCCATTTCTAACCCTTTTGAATGGTTCGAATGGGTGCCCAGGCCCCAAACAGTCTGAATGAGTTTCAATAATAGTGGGATCAGAGAACCTGTTATCACATTCATAGTAACTGGACTACCATGATGCAGACCACATGTCAAAGACATGAACCTAGTCCGAGCATATGAGATAAGCAGTTTTCCAAAGCAGTGATCATCAGTTGCAAAGACTTATTCAGAGCTCGCCAGAGCATTCATAGTGGCACATTTGTGCCCCCTTGTCATTTATGAGCCCCACATTGAGAGGACTTGGTTTGGTCATGGTACACTTGAGAGAGCAGCAGAGCATACAGCTGATACACTTCCCTTGCCCCTTGCAGCCAGAGTTGGTCTTCATGATTACATTCGGAGACAGGTATATGACCGAGCAGGTATACATGTTGCATTTGGATGTTATTATTTGTCTCTCTTGCTTATATTGGTAGCTTTGACTAGGCATAGGTGACTAACAGTAGTGATGTTGGATATGTTGTGCTCTCTTGTAGACTTGTAGCCATGTGTGGTTAAATGGTCTCCGTTGTCAAGATCTTGGTATATGCTCACTAGTGTTGCCTACCTTACACAAATTTGACCATGTCCTAGCTGTGCCTGGGACAACTTATCACTCCTTCCGCCCATCTTTGTTTTCATCTTTGAGACTTTCCTTGACTTGGACCCAGACTTGTGAGATTGAAGACTTTCCCCCACATTGATCTCTGTGTAGGATAGACTCCATGTGCATATGTGTTTCAGCACTGGATTGTGAAAGTGTTTCCATTAGTCCTCAAAGCAAGTTTTCCTCTTTTGAAATGAAATGCAAGCCCCTAGTGAAAGCTGGGAATAGTTGTTCTTCTAAGCACAGGTAAAACCGTAAGAGGGCAAATTAATGAAATGAAATGCATCGGAATGCATAAATGCCATATCTAAAGGATGCAAGGCCAACTACGATTAGTTGTTTTTTTAAACACTCGGCCTAAATAAATGCAAGTATTCAAAATCTTATTGTAATTAGTCAATGGGAAAGGGATGAGCACTCATCCTTTGTGTGATGTAAGGCCATTTGCCCCTACAGGGAAGCAAGGTGGTAACTCTATCACACCTATGGATGATGACGGACAATGGAGGTCAGACCGAGTCATTATCTGGGGCCCGCAGGGTTATTCATATTATGCTATGGATGCTTTACTTTTAAATTGTCATTATCAAGTGGTTGTGCATCTTTAATTATCTTGCAAGTACATACTTGGATCATTAAACTGTTATTGTAAATCTCTTTAAAAAACTCCTAAAAAACACCCATCCTCATCATACACCAAAAAAACGTTTTAAAACACAAGAGCCTTAGAAACTCTTTGTAGGGTCAACCCCCCTTGGATTCATTAGGAGTTTACCTAAACGAAGGAGTCAGGATCTGGTGACAGCACCTGACTCTTTGCTTGCCCCCAAGGCCACACCTTTCCCACTTGGGAAACAACTTTCGAAAGATTTCTGCTGACGGTGTGCACATCGGCAGGCAACATTTTTGGCAACATTGCCGACGATAAATCTTTTTATTCCCAGGTTACGACTTTTGTTTCTTTTCTTCTTTGTTTCTTCTTTGTTTTTTCTTTGTTTGATGAATGTTTAGAGTAGATCTTTATTTTTCATCTGGCGACTCCTAACCCTTTTTTCCTGTTATTTTACAAAGAAAAAGAAAAAATAGATTTTTTTTGCGAAAGATGATGCATATTTTTCTTTTCACATGGCGGCTCCATTGAAGGCATAAAACCTTGTTTCTTATGCAGTTTGTTGAGCTGATTGTGTGTAGATGAGCCCATGCAAACAATAAAATTTTAAAAGCTCTTTATTTGAGAACCCTACTCTTCCAGTACCAGACGTTCCCATGATCATTAATTCTCAAAATGGATATTAAATGGACGGAAACTGCAGCACGGATTTCCCGTGCACATCCTCCAATTGATTTCTTTAAAATCTCTGGTTTCCCAAATTATATTGATGGTGAACAGACATATTTTCCCCTTCCAATCTTCTGAGGGCATTATAATAATCACTTAGCTAGATTTCATGTTATGATTTTCCTTTCACGGATGAGTGAGTTCAACATACGTCATGAGGATCATATGATGTTGATGTTTGCCCATTCTCTGCAAGGGATTGTGTCATGTTGGTTTTATGAGGGTCTTCCTAATAAATCTATTACTTCCCTCGCCAATTTCTTTGAGATATTTCTAAGGCAGTGGCATTATGACAAAAATGATGTTGAATTATTCATTAAGACTAATTTGGCTCACTTCTTTCCGTGGAAAGAATACCGTGTGGAAAAGCCTGAGCTAACTAGTATCAACATGGAAAACAACACTCAATTTTCAGAAATCCATGATGATCCCATTGAGTTTGTGCATGAAGAGCCATTCATTGAAGATAATGTTGAAGACCCTCATGTCACATCAACAGAGAATATTGAAGATTGGGGACCCTCTCATGATTATTTTAGTGATGAGGATCACATTTGTACTCCAGATCAATCTCAAGATGAAACCATTACAAAAGCTTATGAAACTTATGATGAAATCTGTAATGAGCACAATGATAATAGTTTACGAGGTTCACTGCCTTGTGAACTTTTTTCTAAAGAAGATGATTATGATCCAGAGAAGGACAAGTACAGTTAGGAGCATGATACAAGTGATGAAGAGTACCTTATGTCTCACATGGATGATGACTACGAGACTTTACTTGAAAATCCAATCTTCGAAGTTTTGTATGATGATGAACACTCTCTCATATTTGACATAAATGAGGATGATGACTGTTGGACTTTTATTGAAAATCCAACCTATGATACTCTTGAAAGTCTTTTTGAGAATCTCATCTATGATATGTCTAGAGAGGGGAGTGTTTCAGAAATTTGTGGAAGTCTGATCTATGATGCATCCAACAAGGGGAGTGTTTATTCTGAGACTTATGAAAGTTGTAAAGAAGGGTAGTCAGAGTTTTCATATGATCAGTCAGAGTTGTATTTGGGCATCTGTAAAGAGGATTTGGAGAAGCAATGCAGTGAAGAATCAGATTGGGTGCAACTAGGTGAAGATTTTTTTCATCCATCGTCTTCACATACAGATATTCCTTATCATTTGGAGCAGTTTGGGGCTTACACACAGAGTTATCAGCGGATAAGCCCTTTTGATGATTATGATGATCTGCCTCATCATACAGATTTTTACATCATTCCTATCCAATCTTGGATAGAGGAATCCTGCAAGAGGACTTGGCAGTTTGGGAAGTAATTCGATGACCTTCTCCATGATTATAATCTCTCGTCCAGCCCTCCCATCTTGGAGTTTCATGCAGGTTTGCATTTTTTGAAAAGTGTCTCCTTACTTTGGCTGGTAACCAAAGATAAGGCAAAAAAATATTAACGTTGATAAAATGCTTAAATGGTTACACTAGATATTTAATTTTACTTAAAAGTTTATTTTCTCATGCTTAGTGTAGGAAAATAAGCTCCTTAAAGTGAGCATTTACTTTCTGCATTTTATTTCAATACTTAAGAATAATACTCTCTTTCATTAATTAGTTTTTCATCCCTTTCAATAAAGCAACTTATGGTTCATTGGCTATTTTCATAAAACTTGTGCTACTAAGGTTTTTTCTGTCAAGTTGAGATATTTTTACAGATTATAAGAACCAAAGATTCCGGTGTTCTCGTATGCTCTCATTGCCTAAGAGACTAGATCAAGCACACGTCCCGCAGTTGGAGGCAAATGTTATCCACTAATTTTTCCCTTAGTGGATTTCCAGTGAGCCATCGAAGTCATGAACAAGCCATTTGTTCATTAACAATGCTCAAAAGGTTCTACGGTTCATCGAGGCCTTTTTTGGGCATCTTTTTTAATAAAATGCATGTTCATACCCCTGGGGGGTGTTGTAATAAATGCTCTAACACAACAAACTTTTTGTAAAGGACTTGGCTTCCTAGGACTAGGTTATCAATCCGATTATTCCAACGTGTTTTTTCCCTTGTCAATTATGCAATGCTGAATAAGCGATGTATAATTTTTGAGTTTTTCACCGCTCCTCCAAAGCTGAAATTTTTGTCTTGGTGGTTAGGCCTTAAGAGGTTATTAAAGTTCATGTGTCGATGTATATAAGCATGTTAGGCATTTTTTTTTAGTCGTATGGACATGTACGAGGTCCCCCTAGAGTTTCATCTGTTTCCGAGAAAATATATTTTTTCCGTTTTTTAAGACATTTTTAATGGTTTAAATAAAAAAATTCAAAATGTAAAAAAAGTGTGATCCGGAGTTCGTTTTTGGCGTGGTTGGGCTCATTTTCAAGCTCAAAACGACATCTATACCATAGTGGCCACTTTCACTATATTTCGGGCAACTAAAACACCACGGAAGGCGTTATTTGACTAACAAAGCATCAAAATGGCATTTAAATGCTAAATTCTAAGAAAATGCACTAAAGTCCAATATTTAAAAAGGTAAAATTTAATATTTTAATGGTGAGAAAGTGACATGGCATGTGGGCCATATGGATTTACGACCCTCTTCAAAGTAAGATACATTATAAGCTTTGGATAAAAGAGGTAGCTATGAATTGTTTTAAGGAAGGGATGACGTGAGGGTGAAGTGAGGGTGAAGACTCATGCTAGTGTGAAGCGATGAGTGGGATAGGGGTGGACCCCCATGTGTTTTATATGAAAACCATGTTTTAACATATCATATGCTATGGAGGCTATCGTTGGTTTCACGCTAGTGAGGATGGATGGTGATGTCAACATGTTGAGTCACGATAATGTGGTGAAGGTTGCACTAGAGTGGGTGAGGGTGGATCACTCCCCATCTCTTAAAAACTTATGTTATTTCCATACTTTGATTTTAGCCCAAGTTGGATCAAACCTTTCATTACCTTTGATCATTCACGTGAGTCCGTACATTAGCGTGAGGAGAGGACTCGCACGTGTGGAGAGGTTGGTGAGGGTTTTGGGTGTGTTGGCATTTGTTGGGTGAGCGAGGTTAGCTCCTCTTCACTTCAAATCATGATTGACTCAGTGCAAGCTTGGTTCAAGTTCAATTCAACTCAGTTACACTCCGAGTTGATCTTCAACTGATTGGTGCCCCTGGGACTGGGTTTTGTTATAAATGAGAGGTCTCTTCTCCCATTTGAGGGTGGATGATTTTTGCAGAGAACCTCTGGTGAAAAATATTGTACTGCTTGTTGCTTTCATGCAATTATTTGAATAAAGAAAGGCTTTGGAGGCTCATGTGGTGTGGTTCTTGGATGCATATGTTTTGGTGAATGAGGTGATGCAATTTCAAATTTTTCTATTGCTTTGCTAATCTGTGGTTATTGATCAATGCTTTAGAGGACTTACATAAGAACATAAGTATAGATATTTGTAGTCTCAAGTTATCTATTTACTTATTTACTCTTAGAGATCTAAAAGAGCATTGTCTTATTCAGCTGTATCTCATGCTTTTTTTATTTCAATTAGTAGATGGTACATTTTCTAATACCCATTTTTGCAAGTATATGAGTTCTTTGTTTGCAGATCACTCCACACTACTGAGTAAAAGGTTGAATTAGTTTGCATCTCCTTTTCTTGGAGCCAAGTATAAAAATTCAACAACTATTTGCTAAGTGAGATCCAAGGTGGCTTCAAAGATTCAAGATCTAAGTGGTTCTACCTCTCTTATTCACCTTTAAAACCAAATTTCAACTCTTCTCAGTTACTTTATTTTTGCAAATTAAAATCAGATCTATAAGGCTAATCATTCTCGTTTTACTTGCTCTCATTTCTAGATCTAGGAAGTGTTTCAATTTTAAATTTAAAAGCTTGAATCTAGTTAGTACTTGAAGTAGCATACGGTACTATCTTTGCACAAGTACTAAGTGTATTTTTTTAGTGTATTTTATTGACTAACCCACTGATTTACAAATACATAGCTTGCTGGTTTTTGCCTTTTTGTGACAAGTTAAGCGGAAATGTTGGCGAAATTTTGAGGTTTCGGGCTCCTCAAATCACTTCTAATTCCCCCTTCTTCATCCCCCTTCTCTGGAATGCTTTGTAGGCTTTTTTATCACTTTCCAAGATCAAAAGGGAGCCCCGAACATCAAAGCATTGTAATAATTAATAGAGAGGGAGTGGGATAAAGGCTCCCACACCCCACTTCCCCCATTTGGGGAAAGCCTGTATTGTCCATTGTCTATTTTCACACTTTGCTTTATACCTGCACAATAAATTGTTAGAGTTGAATAGAAAGAGTTAGCTTCATCTTTTGAAAAAGTTTGCTAGTGTAGTTTTGCTTCACTTTTCAAGTATTTTTATCTCATATTAATTGTTAAAAAGAACCCAAAGTCTCTTGAATCTCACTGAACAATGGATCAAGAGCATTCTCTATCGGAGAGGTTTTGCTTTTTATCTTAGATTAGATTTCCTGCTTTCATATAAATTGTTAAATAAAAAGAACATAAAATCTCTTGAATCTCACCGAAAGGTGAATCAAGAGTGCTCTCTGTCGGAGAGTTTGTTGTTTAATTTTCAGTTCGTTTACTTTAGCATTTTTTACCTTTTCCATAAATCTCTTGAATCTCGCCATAGAACGAATCAGGAGTGCTCTCTGTTGAAGAGTTTTTCAATGGTTCTTGTTCACAACATTTTATAAAATTGGAATTTACATTT
This sequence comes from Pseudotsuga menziesii, assembly GCA_001517045.1. Lineage (NCBI taxonomy): Eukaryota > Viridiplantae > Streptophyta > Pinopsida > Pinales > Pinaceae > Pseudotsuga > Pseudotsuga menziesii. Next base: position 302,645 of record LPNX010987788.1, read on the forward strand.
ACTACACTGTGTATGTTCTACGCACTTGTGGGATACCCAGAAGCAGTGGTAGATTCACTAAATCTTCACATTTTAATCCACTTCAACCATAAATAAAACACTCTCTCAAGAAAACCAAAGAAAATCCGATGTTGATCATTAATAATTGAAAGTGGATAAATTCTGTCTGGGAACGCGGAAACCACTGTACCGAGACCTTGAAAGCACAATTAGACTACATCCTTGTTGTAATGTTAAACACCACTTTAGAGACTCCGAACATCCTACATGTTCTTGTACAAACCCACTTAGACTATTATCCGAACATATCTCCAGTACCGAAAACTATATCTTGGAGATCCCCTTCCCTTTTAATAGTCAACTTCACCCCTAAAATTTACAATAAAATTTACCAAGAACAAAACGTTCTCAAGCACACCCCAGACTTGTACCAAGCATCCCAAGCACTACATTGACTCCATTTGGCACTAGTCTTATCAATTATTCATTTGCTTATTATCTATCTGGAGCACTTGTTTTATCTATTTTCATATCATGCTATGGATGCTTTGCTTTTAAATTATCATTATCAAGTGGTTGTGCATCTTTAATTATCTTGCAAGTACATACTTGGATCATTACACTGTTATTGTAAAACTCTTTAAAAAACTCCTAAAAACACCCATCCTCATCATACACCAAAAAACATTTTAAAACACAAGAGCCTTAGAAACTCTTTGTAGGGTCTACCCCCCTTGGCGTCGTTAGGAGTTTGCCTAAACGGACGAGTCCAGATCAAGTGATAGCACTTGACTCTTTGTTTGCCCCCAAGGCCACACCTTTCCCACTAGGGAAACAGCTTTTGAATGATTTATGCTGACGGTGTGCACATCGACGGGCAACAAAACTTCTTTGTCTTAGCTGTAAGAGCAAGGTTTCCTTCCTTGGTGTTAGTAGCCTTGTATTGAACTCTTCCTTTTTCATCCAAGCAATCATGCCAAAGCCTATCAAAGTTTGGTTGATTCTCACGTCCACTTATTGCTGCCAGAAATATTTCCCAAGAGTTTGGGATACTATCAAATATAGTCTGTACAAGGTCATCATCATGTAATACCAATAGCAATGAGTTGGTCTCTTACCTGTGCAATCTTTGTGAAAAAGGGTCCAACTCCTTCATCGTTGTTCATCTTTAATGTTTGAAGTCTTTTCTTCAAAACTCTCTTCTGACTGAGAGCATTCTTCTCATACAGATTTGTCAAAGTGTCAAAGCACTCTTAGCAGTCTTCAATAGTGTGATGGTGGGCATCAAGGTTTCTTTGACAGAATCATAGATGATTCTTCTAGCCTTAGCCTGCTTCTTCTTGTAGGCAATTCTACCAACATTAGAAGTTGGTTATTCTATGGTGTTGAACACCATGTCATCAAGGTCATTTTCTTCCAAGATAGTTGTAAGCCTAGCTTTCCAAGAATTGTAGTTTGCTGAACCTTCAAGCTTTTCTTCTGGTCTGCAAATGTTGGTAGCCATCTCTGCTACTAGTCAGTTGTCCAAGTCTGCAAAATGTCCCAAGGTCTAGGAAGACAACAGTAATCTGCCTCTTACTGGGGTCTTCACATGCAAAGCTCTGATACCATGTTGAATTTTAGTATTAGCATGTATTCTTTTAAAATTTTGCAGACTGTAAGATAACAATAGACAAGTGCAGTAGAAACATAAAAAACATCACACACACTAAAAACTGATCAATAACTTTGATCTCTGATCCCAGGGATTACTCTTCTGGCTTTCACCAAATCATTTACACGCAATACTCAGCTCATCCTAAGTTAATCACAGACTGTTACAGTCTGGTATCCCTCGGATGCTGTTCCACCAACATATACTCAGCTTGTCTCCTTGTAAATAACGTGCTGTGGTAATCTCGCATCCCTCAGGTGCTGCTGCACCACCAAAATATTAAGGAACTGTACTCAGCTTGTCTCTTCACGAATTGTAGACTGCTACAGTCTCGCTTTACTCAGCTGCTGTTTATTAATCACTAAAATATTCACAAACAAAAAGAAACTATCATCTCATCCCATTCGATGATCACAAGCTGCTGCCTTCTCGCGTGCCTAAGCTGCTGCTGCTAATCACCACGTCAAAGTGCATGCCTAGTTAATATCCTCCACTTGTGCATTTATATCCAACGTGAATCTCAAAGATATTCAACATAGAGCCGACCTGCTTGCTTAAATGGTTTATTTTGTTTTAAAAATTAAAATGGTGTTTTATGAAGCCAACCTGAGCTTCCACTCTTTGTTTATTTCATTTAACAAGATTACAATGGGTTTGCTTGACTCTTCATGGGTCATGGTTTGCAACTGTGATACCTTCTTTCATCCACGCTTCATGGAGTTTTCATTTAGGTTATTTAACCTCTCATGTCGAGTTTGTTATGTTGGGGATTCCAATGTCCAACGTTTCCAGGCTAAGTGGTTACTAAAACCCTTTTCATAATTACTTCTTTGATCAGTTTTTAAACTGTTGATAAGGACGGCTCACAGATGTATTTGGGCTTGTGTGTTAGGGCTAACACTTCCCAAAACAAAGCATCAAACCACTCTACGGATTGTGGCTGACCACTGAATTCATAGCAGTGCTCTTGACAGATCGTTACTGTGTGAGATTTGAGGTTTTCAGAGCCCTTCAAAATCCTTCGATATGGGCTAAGATTACCCACATTGTTTGAATGCCAATCTTGACTTTGTGGCCAGATTGCTTGCTGATTTAGGCCCCTCATTGCTGGTGGATGTGCTTCCTCAAACAATTCAGAGAGGTCCTTATAACGTTGCATACTGAGTTTGTGACATCAATGCCAACATTAGTTTCCAACAATAATGTGTAACCAATAAAGAAGGCGGCAACAGCCTCTCCAAACAATAGAAATGACAGCAGCATGATCCTTCAATAATTGAAGATTACATGAAGAACTACGGAGGGTTTAACAACCTCAGCCTTAATCTCTTCCAAAACAATGCCTGTGCCCAGTAAAAGAAAACAGAATGCCTATGCCCAGGAAAAGAAAACAGAATGCAATGAACTGAAAATTGAAGAAATAATACAAAAATGATACATTGTGCAAAATGCAAAATGAAGAATTGTACTTCCAGTCTAATGTTTAAGTTAATTTTTTTTAAACAGGAACAAACAACATCGCAAGTCACCTTTCAATGGCCTCTCGAACAAAGGTCCGGAAGCCCTTGGCAGTTTTCAAAACATCAAATCCATAAAGTCCGGTCTTTTCAGTTTTCCTCAGTATAGATTTCGCTTCATCGTTCGTATGAAACCCTTCTGCTAAGGGTTCTGCGGCCTCTTTCGCCGTCCTTGAAGAAGCAAAAGATTTATAATTCCATTTCAGATTTAAACAAAATAAAGTTCTGGACTCCTTGAATAGTTGCAATAACTTGAATATCTGCCCCGCCATGTTTGCAATGTCAGCGGAGCTCCTGGTTCGGAGGGCTTTAAATCAACAATGTTGTTAATTTCGATTGCGTTTATCAGTAATAGCGTAAGTAAACTATCGCTGTTGTAAACTGTTTCTGGATACGTACATGTACGACGTATACACGTGAAGACTCCCCCGGCTACAGGTATATCTACGAATTGGAGACTACCAGCTGTAAGTAATATACACACACATACAAATTCTTTAACACCTCTCCTTCCGTATACGTATAACGGGCGTGTCGTTCCAGAGCTTTATAGCGGTGAACGAATGAGAAAATAAAATTGTGTATTTCATTTGAATGTTTCTGTTTTACCAGTTGTTTTGTCGAGATCTTCTTGAATGTTTCTGTTTTACCAGTTGTTTTGTCGAGATCTTCTCTATCTTCATTTATTTCCTCTTCCCTTGGAATGTGATCCCCAAGTGTTACAAACCTCATGAAATAATTCATGTTATGAATTGTGAATTATTTGATGGTATTGTAAAAAGTTATTTATTAGTAATTGCTATAAAAGGTGTAAAGGAATTTGGATAGTTAAAAAATTAGAAGTAAAGTAGAGGTAATGGAGTAAGACAAAGAAATAGCTAAATTATTATGAAAACAAACATAGAGTGAATAATTTTAAAAATAAGGGAACTTGTGTAAAAAGTATTCCAGCCAACGTTTTGGACTCCATAAAACTGAGTCTATCATCAGGACGATCACTCAATCGTGTGGTTGGGATGAGTGAGAATGAACACCAAAAGAATATAAATCCCTGAATTCCCTCATTAGGTCAATTATATTAAGTCGACATCTCCATTTCAATGTTTTGTAATTAGGTTAATAACTGGCTTCCACGTGTCACTCAATCGTGTGATTGGGATGAGTGAGAATGAACACCAAAGAATATAAATACCTGAATTCCCTCATTAGGTCAACTATATTAAGTCGACATCTCCATTTCAATGTTTTGTAATTAGGTTAATAACTGGCTTCCACGTGTCACTGAGCTTCAATCCCTCACCCCTGTTTAGCGTGTTATTTCTCTTCTCAATTTCCAAAGCCTCCCTCATTCTCCTTCTGTTATATTGTTCTTCTCTGGCAATTAACAAAGCTTTTTCTATGCATATATGATGAGTAGTGGTGCGCGAGTGCTCTGCCAAAGCAAATTTATCTCTGCGATCGTGAATTATGTCTGCGCTATGTTCCTTTAGTCGAACCTGTAATGAGCGACTGGTTTCCTCGATTTAGACCATTCCGCAAGAGCAAGGTATCTCATATACCCCTTTCATTTGTCTCGGATCAATCGTATCTTTTGCTATGTGCACGAACCCTCGGATGGTGTTTGGTGGAGCAAACGCGACAGTAATGTTCTTCTTTCTTAATATTTTGGCGATCCGGTCCGTTGTCCCCTTAATATATGGGAGAGTGACCTTCGGGATATTAAATTCATTTCTTTGATGTGTGGCCCGAGATTTATTGACTGTGCTCTTAATGAGTCTTTTCTAGTATCCATGTTTCATGAAGACTCTTTCAAGGTGCTCAAATTCTTGCTCTAGGTGGTCTGTGTCTGAGATTCTTTTAGCTCTGCAGGCAAGAGTTTGGATTACACCAGCTTTCTGAGCTGGGTGGTGGTGAGAGTCTGCGTGGAGGTATCTATCGGTGTGGGTCTTCTTTCTATACACTTGATACCCAAGACTACCATCTACCTTCTTTGTGAGCAATACATCCAGAAAGGCAAGCTTCCCCTCTTCCTCCATTTCCATTGTAAATTTGATGTGCTCCGAGAGACTATTCAGATATGCCAAGAAATCCTTAAGCAAAACCCTCCCGTGTCGCCATTTTGCAAATATGTCATCGACGTATCTCTTCCATTCTTTCGAGGTGAGGGGAAAGGAATTTAGGGCTTTAGCTTCGAAATCTTCCATATAAATGTTGGCAATCACCGGGGACAATGGGGAGCCCATTGCAACTCCATGAATTTGTTCGTAGATATCTCCTCTGTATGAGAAGTATGTTGACTTAAGACAAACCCTGACCAAGTGAGCAGTGTGGTTGTCAATAAGGTTTTTAATGATTTCAATGGCATCATCCACTGGAATCTTAGTGTATAATGAAACAATGTCGAAGCTAACCAGAATGTCTTCCTCTCTTAACTCTTGATTTCTAACCCAATCTACGAAAGAAGAAGAGTTCTTTACAAAGGACGAGGTGTTTCCGGCAAATGGAAGAAGCTTCTTAGCAAGGAATTTAGCCAGGAAATAGGTTGGTGAACCTATTGTATTTACGATGGGTCTGAGAGGAAACCCTATCTTATGTATTTTCGGCAAACCGTAAATACGGGGCATGATTGCATTATGTGGTGTCAGCTTCTTCTTAAGCGAGTCGTCTAAGGAGGAATTGTTAATCGCTTTTGTAACTTCTTTAGTAATTCTGTTACCTGGGTCCTTATTGATGGTTTTGTAGCTCCCGCATGCTAGATGCTCAGTCATTTTCTTATGGTAGTCCTCTTCATCCAGAATGACTATGGCATTACCCTTATCCGCCTTCATAACTCTGATCTCGTTATTCTTCCTTAAAGACGAAAGCGTTGATATCTCATCCTTGCTCAAATTGCATTTAGGCGGTTTCGCTCTTCTCAAAACCACAACGCATTCCTGCCTTAGTTCCTCCGCAATATTCGGTGGTTGATCCATGATCACGTTCTCAATTCTGCACATTAGATCTTCCAATGGAATCAATTTAGGAGCCACCGCAAAGTTCAAACCTTTTTCCAGAAGATTGTGAGATGGTGCGTCTAACTCGAGGCTAGAAAGGTTGACCACCGTTTCCCTCTGTAATTCCTGCATGTTCACGCTTCCAATTTGAATATCAACCAAGCGAAGATACTTCTGTTGCTTTCTACATGAGCCAGTGTGATAAACTCTGTATGCTTTCAAGGTTGAAGCAGCATCAAAGGTAAGCCAAAGATCTATGTGGATGGAACACGAGAGCTTCAGGTGGAGTAGTTTCGCCCTTTTCACTCTGAGGTTCCCAAACAAACGAGAGTCGCTTGCCATATCCCTTCCATGGAGGGACTGAATTATTAATAATAAATTCATCGCAGTAAATCATTTTAAAAATAAGTAAACCTGCGTAAAAATTACTCCAGCCAAGGTTTCGGACTCCATAAAACCGAGTCCATCATCAGGGCGATCACTCAATTGTATGATTGGGATGAGTGAGAATGAACACTAAAAGAATATAAATACCTGAATTCCCTCATTAGGTCAACTATATTAAGCCGACATCTCCATTTCAATGTTTTTTAATTAGGTTAATAACTGGCTTCCAAGTGTCACTGAGCTTCAATCCCTCATCCCTGTTTAGCGTGTTATTTCTCTTCTCAATTTCCAAAGCCTCCCTCATTCTCCTTCTGTTATATTGTTCTTCTTTGGCGATTAACGAAGTTTTTTCCATGCATATCTAATGAGTGAATAGCTTAAAGTGAAGTGAATTTGGATATATTTTTTAAATTTATACTATGGAAAAGATCTAAAGACAAACCTCGTGTATGAAAATTATTTGTAGTTTTATATTTCCAAAATGAAAAGTGTTAAGGTAATTGAAGCTCGCTTAAATTCAAGCACAATGAAAAATACATGATTGGTTACATTAGCTAAAGTTGTCCTTTGACGTTGAAGTAATTAACACATCATCTATGTTGCAAGGTTACAAAGGAAGGAGAAGGGAAGAGCTTAAAGATTTGTTCCATGCAGTGCACCTAACAATCATAGGTATCTAAAATAAACCAAACATTTTCAATATGTAGCACTTTTGCATCTAAATTTCCCCAATGATGTTAGCAATAATTGTAAAGAAAATGGTGCCTTATTATATAGCCTATAAAAAGACCAATACCATCACATAAGGCATAAGCATCTATTTGTTAAGAATGTAGTTGTCATTGATGTCAAAGGTATTCATGAATGAAAAAAGAATAACTAGTCAGATATGGTAGCAGGATGAGTGCAGTAATGACAAAGTAAAAGGTGTATGAGTGCATGAGTAACAAAGATTAGAAGATCGTGTGGAAGAAATTAGAGTTGATAGAAGATCAACGGTCGAGGGTCATTTCGTTAGAGAAAGAGCGCGGAGGATAAAAAGGCAGTCGAGTTGCGAAATCTAAAACTAATCGTTGGATTAGGATATAGATTGACGAAGGGGATTGATCACGAAAATGGATCAACGGTCCACAGCAATTTCACGAGGAGAAATGGCAGGCTTTGGAAAACCTTTTATGTGCACGAAATTTCAATGAAATACACCTCATTGTTTTTGGAGTCCATCGTTGATTTGGTGGGAACACTGATCGAACGGTCTAGAAGCCATTTCACTGAGCCAACTAGCAAGCAGGTTAATGATCCAGATGGTCGCAAAATATTAACTACCATCTACTTTGTTGTATTTTCTGCCATTGATTGGATTTGACAGAGATCCAATGAATAAGGATCAGTTCACTCAGTGTAATAGCCCGGAGAATAATTTGATCAAAGATCAACGGTTGCGATTTAATCCGCAAGGAAATCTACGGTGGTGAATGATTTATGCATAAAGAAGGAGGAAGATCCACAAATCCGATATTTGATCGTAGATAAACGGTTAGGATTGAATCCGCAAGGAAATCTATGGTGGTGGATAATTTCCGCACAAAGTAAAGTGAAGGAACGCAATGCACATTAGATCGTAGATCAATGGTCACAATTGAACCCTACAAAAAAATCAACGATTCAGATGGAAAGCGGAAGGTGAAAAGAGGATAATCACGAATGTGGGAAAGTCATAGTTCTACATTCCACATCCCGCGATCTGGAAGATCGACGGCCAGAAAGACATCCGAAAAATATCGATGGTGCGGAAGGACTAGTGCGGAAAGCAGAAGACGAAGAATTGTGAAAGCAACGTCCGATTTTTTGAGAACCCACATCCCACAATCCAGAAGATCGACGACTAGAAAGACATCCAAAAAATATCGACGGTGCGGAAGGACTAGTGCGGAAAGCGAAATACGGAGAATCGCAAAAGCAACATCTGAGTTTTTGGGAACCCGCATTCCGCAACCCGCGATCCAAAAGATCGACGGCCAGAAATAGATCTGTATAAGATCAACGAAGCAAAAGTTTAGTGCAGAAAACGGAAGGTGGAAAATTGCAAAAACAACATTTGAGATTTTGGGAACCCGCACTCCGCATCCTGCGTTCTGGAAGATCAACGGTCACAAAGAAGCCTACAGGAGATCAACGGTGCAGAATGATTGGTGCGAAAAGATTAGTGAGAAAGCGAAAATCTCGAAATGACATTTTGGAAAAGTCACAAACCTGCATTCCGCTATCTACATCTTATCTGAGATCAACGGTCACGAAAGATCCCACATGAGATCAACGGTGTGGAAAGATTGGTTCGGAAAATAGAAATCGTTGAATGATAATTTCACATATCCGATATCTGATTTCCACCTCAGATCGATGGTCACGAAAAGCTTGAAGGAGATCAACGGTGCGGAACGGTTAAGGCGGAAAGCTAAGTGCAGAAAGACACTTTGAGAAATATCATAGTTAGATGATGCGCAGTCTCAGAGATCAACAGTCACTAAAATATTGAAGGATATCAACGATGTGGAACGATTGAGGCAAAAATCTAAGTGCGGAAAGACATTTTGAGAAATGTCATAGTTGGGCAATTCACTTAGATCTATGGTCAGGAAGAAGCCCGATATAAAATCAACGACTTAGGATGGCTGCAGAAATGGAGAGTGCAGAAGGTCATGATTGGAAGATTCTTGAAGAGTTACGATCAATGAAATGGCTCAATGGTGAAGAGATGCATCCGTAGGAAGACATGAAGGTATTTATTAACAGAATTATTTAAGGAAAGAACTTGTCTCTGTGATTGGGAATGACAAAGTCCAAGAAGTGAATAGCGGACTGATAAAAATCAGTCCAGGGTGGTAGGGTGGCACTAGGGCAGGCTACAATTCTGCAAAGGATGTTGTAGCATCCTTGTCTGTGGCAGTAGGCAGAAACCCAGGGTGTTATAACATCCTTGTCTGTGGTAGCAGGCAAAAACCCAAGGTGTAGTAGCATCATTGTCTATGGTAGCAGACATAAACCAAGGGTGTAGTAGCATCCTTGTCTGTGGTAGCAGACAGAAACCCATGGTGTTGTTGCATCCTTTCTATAGAAGTAGATAAAGCAATTTTGTAGATTCGTCTTATTAATGAGTTTGAATTGGTGGTTTGTTCTTTGAGGTTTCCATGATAAAATTTGTGTCTTAACCTGTTTGATTTATTTCGTGTTTTTAGTTTAAAAGAAAAATACAATACTAATTCACCCCCCCTCTTAGTATTGTGGGATAATCCAACAATTGGTATCAGAGCATGTTCCTTCATCACAGTTTAACCACTTGAAGGTAGATCCTATTTAAAACCACTATGGATCAACAAGAATGTTTAGCCACCAACAAACCTCTATTGTTCACAGGAGAAAATTATGCTTACTGGAGTGTCAGAATGAGGTGCCTTCTGATGTCCCTTGGATGGAAGGTTTGGGATGCGACTATAAATGAATATAAAATAGATGACCAAGCACCTACAGACAATATAGAACTAGGTCAATATGAAGGTAATGTTAAAGTCCTAAATGCAATCATGAGTGGGTTGACAAACTCTGTATTTACAAAAGTTATGCGATGCAAGACTGCCAAACAAGCCTGGGATAAGTTAAAAATTATCTATGAAGGAGAATCTAAAGTCAAAGAATCCAAGCTTCAGACATATAAATGGAAGTTTGAGAGCCTTAAAGTGAAAGAAGAGGAAAATATTGGGGAATACCTTCTAAGAGTATATGAGGTTGGCAATGCTATTAGAGGTATTGGAGGGAAATTAAAAGAAAGAGAAGTGGTGAGCAAGGTACTGAGAACATTGCCAATGAAGTATGACTTAAAAGTATCCATTCTAGAAGAACGGGATGACCTTGATGACATGACAGTAGATGAACTACATGGGATCTTCACTGCATATGAGATGAGGTCAGGACACAATGAACCTTCAAGAAAAGAGGCAGCATTCAAATCCCTATCCAAGAACCAACTAGAGAACCCATATAATGAAGAAGCTCTTTTCATCAGTAAACTTGAGAAAGGTAATGGGACATACAAAGGGAAGCTACCTTTGAAATGTTTTAACTGTGGAAGAATTGGACATTTTGCTAATAAGTATCCTTACCCAAAACAAGAGGAGAGTGATCATGAAGAATCTTGATGTCATAAGTGTAAAACCATGGGTAAGAAGAAGTTTAAGGAAAAGAAGAAGAACTTCTACTCCAAAGAAGATAATGAAGATGAAAGTGAATATGCAGAAATTATATTCATGGGTCTTGATACTCAAGCCTCAAATAGTGACTCAGATGTAGAAGGAGAAGTAGACTTAAGAGTTGAACTTGTTAGCGCTCTTTAAGAACTTGAGAAATGCAGGAAAAAGAACAAACAGCAAAGTCATATCATTAGTAAGTTGGAAGCTCAACTTCGAGATGCCAAAAGGATTGAGGAAGACCTAAACCTGCAGCTCAAAAGAAGAATACAAGAATCTGAGAGACTTGAAGAAGAGGTCATACAATTCAGGAAAAAGGCTTGATGAAGAATCTATCAAATTAAAGTTTGAGAATAGCTCAAGGATTCTAAATGACATCCTGAATAGCCAAAGAGCATCAGGTGATAGATCTGGCTTGGTTTTTATCAAAGAAAAGAAACCAGAATATTTCTCTTCCACTAACCAGGGAGGAAACAAGAAAAGTTATGTTGAAGCACTAAAAAGTCCAGTTAAAAAATAAGAGAGCAAGAAAGATGCCCCAAACTCTCAAGATAAAAACAGAAATAATATGGTGCCTAAGAGACCAAATATATATTAGCGGATCTTTTGGGGTCACTGTCACTCTTGTAATAATTTTGGTCATAAAGCCCTGAAATGCAGAACTTATGAAAAGGTTTATGAGAAGGATATGTCTAGTAAACCAAAAGGAAGAAATCATAACAAGTTTGGACCTCTTCAAAGATATGACATAGAGTGTTACAAATGTAATAACTTTGAACATATGTCTAGAGAATGTAAACCAAGGAAGAGTGTTTCAGTAGAAGCTCAGAAACAATGGAAGAAGATGGAAGTTGTGAAGCAAGAAGATAAAAAATTCCTCAAACATAAAGGGAAATTCTATGGATACTGTCATTGTTGTCATAAGTTTGGTCATAAGGCTGTTGACTGCAGAACCAAGGGAAAATATCAAAGTTTGAGAAGGAAACAAGACACTAACACAAATGATAATAAAGGACAAGTAAGCAGGATACCTCATGAGAAGATATGGAAGAAAAAGTCAGATAACAAGAACTCAGAAGAAACACAAATTTCAAACATCGGTGAGGTCTCCAAAGATGATGATGAGCATAATAAAGTTATAAATAAGGCTAACAACCATTATGAGGAAAAAGAGGATGGAGATGTAAAAGAATACACCGATAAAGATAAAGATGAAGATGATAAAGAAGAATATAGTGATGATTGTGGGATTCTTTTCTAAAAGTATCTCATGATTTAAAGAGAACCCTGAAAATAAGATTCGGAGGGATCATATACTCAGGAGGAGTTAAAAGTCAAAATATTCAATGGGTATCTAATGTTTAAATATGTTGAAATCTATCTTCATCAAAAGGCAATATCAAGGTTAAATAATACGATTGGTGTATGGTTGACATAGAGAAGGTGTAAGACTTATGAAGTAACATAAGAACAACAAAATGTGTGATGCTGAGTATAAACCCTGTCACAAAAATGTTGACAAAGGAGAGGAAGTACAGTGACATGGGGAGTCCATGAATCTATCATTCAAGTTATCATTCAAGAATCTGTTGCATGAAAGGTAATGTTAAGATAAATGATAATACATCACTAGGTACCAACTCCAGTTAACAAAAGGGAGATATGATGACAGGGGGAGTTGTCAGAAATAAAAAAGACAGGAAATCCTTACTAGAATAACAGGTTATCCTTTGTCATTGTTGTCAAAAGGGGAGAATGTTTAGATGTTACAATCGATGCTAAAAGGGGATATTGTTGAGAATGTAGTTGTCTTTGATGTCAAAGGTATTCATGAATGAAAAAAGAATAACCAGTAAGATATGGTAGCAGGATGAGTGAAGCAATGATAAAGGAAAAGGTGTATGAGTGCATGAGTAACAGAGATTAGAAGATTGTGTGGAAGAAATTAGAGTGGACAGAAGATCAACGGTCGAGGGTCATTTCGTTGAAGAAAGAGCACGGAGGATAAAAAGGCAGTTGAGTTGCGAAATTTGAAACTTATCATTGGATTAGGATCTAGATCGACGAAGGGGATTGATCATGAAAACATATCAACGGTCCACAACGATTTCACGAGGAGAAATAACAGGATTTGGAAAACCTTTTATGTGCGTGAAATTTCAATGAAATATGCCTCATTTTTTTTGGAGTCCGCCATTGATTTGGTGGGGAAACTGATCGAACGATCCACAATCCATTTGTTGAGAAAACTAGCAAGAGGGTTAATGATCCGGATGGTTGTGAAATATTAAATTGCCATCTACTTTGTTCTATTTTCCGCCATTGATTGGATTTGACAGAGATCCAAAGAACAAGGATCATTTCGCTCAGTGTAATAACCCGAAGAATAATTTGATCGAAGATCAACGATTATGATTTAATCCGCGAGGAAATATACGGTGGTGAATGATTTCCATGCAAAGAAGAGGGGAGATCCACAAATCCAACTTTTTTTATTATCATAGATCAACGGTTAGGATTGAATCCGCAAGGAAATCTACGGCGGTGGATGATTTTCGCACAAAGTAAATTGAAGGTCCGCAATCCACATTAGATCGTAGATCGACGGTCACGATTGAACCCTACAAAAGAAATCAATGGTTCAGATGGAAAGCGAAAGGTGAAATGCGGATAATCGCGAAAAGACTGTATGAAATTCATAGTGCCGCATTCTGCATCCTGTGATCCAAAAGATCGACGGCCAGAAAGACATCCAAAAAATATCGACGGTGTGGAAGGACTAGTGCAAAAAGCAGAAGACGAAGAATTGTGAAAGCAATGTTTGAGTTTTTGAGAACCCGCATTCCGCATCTCGCGATCTGAAAGATTGACGGCTAGAAAGACATTCGAAAAATATCAACGGTGTGAAAGGACTAGTGCGGAAAGCGAAAGACAGAGAATTATGAAAGCAACGTCTGATTTTTTGGGAATCCGCATTCCGGAAGATCAACGACCAGAAAGAGATCCGTATAAGATCGACGGTGCATAAAGTTTAGTACAGAAAATGGAAGGCAGAAAATTGCGAAAGCAACGTTTGAGCTTTTGGGAACCTGCACTCCGCATCCCGCATTTCGAAAGATTAACGGTCATGAAGAAGCCCGCAGGAGATCAACGGTGCGAAACGATTGGTGCATAAAGATTAGTGCGGAAGCGAAAATCTTGAAATGACATTTCGAAAAAGTCACAAACCCGCATTCCGCTATCTGCATCTTATCTCACATCAACGGTCACGGAAGAGCCTGCAGGAGATCAACGGTGCAGAACGTTTGGTGTGGAAAGATTGGTTCGGAAAACAAAAATCATGGAATGATAATTTCACATATCCGATATCCGATTTCCACCTCAGATCGATGGTCATGAAAAGCTTGAAGGAGTTCAACGGTGCATAATTGTTGAGGCAGAAAGCTAAGTGCAAAAAGACACTTTAAGAAATATCATAGTTACACGATCCAAAGTCTGGGATATCAACGGTCATGAAAAGATTGAAGGAGATCAACAGTGCAAAATGGTTGAGGCGAAAAGCTAAGTGTGGAAGACTTTTTGAGAAATGTCATAGTTGGGCAATCTGCATACCGTATCTTATCTTAGATCTACGGTCAGGAAGAAGCCCGATATAAAATCAACGGCTTAGGGTGGCTACAAAAATGGAGAGTGCGGAAGATCACGATTGGAAGATTCTTGGAGAGGTACGATCAATAAAATGGCACAACGGTGAAGAGATGCATCTGTAGGAAGACATGAAGGTATTTATTAACATAATTATTGAAGGAAAGAACTTGTCTCTATGATTGCGAATGACAAAGTCCAAGAAGTGAATAACAGACAGATAAAAATCAGTCCAAGGTGGCAGGGTGGCGCTAGGGCAAGCTAAAAGTTTGCAAAGGGTGTCGTAGCATCCTTGTATGTGGTAGCAGGCAGAAACCCAGGGTGTTAAAGCTTCCTTGTATGTGGTAGCAGGCGGAAATCCAAGGTGTAGTAGCATCCTTGTATGTGGTAGCAGACAGAAACCCAGGGTGTAGCAGCATGCTTGTATGTGGTAGTAAACAGAAAATCAGGGTGTTGTTGCATCCTTTCTATAGAAGCATATAAAGCAATTATGTAGATTCATCTTATTAATGAGTTTGAATTGGTGGTTTTCACTCTGAGGTTTCCACGATAAAAATTGTGTCTTAACTTGTTTGATTCATTTTGTGTTTTTATTTTAAAAGAAAAAGGCAATATTGATTCCCCCCCCCCCAGTATTGTGGGGTAATCCAACACTCTTTACCTGTAAGGCACCATCTCTTACACAATCAACAATATCACACACCACATGTACCGTAAGGAATGTTTATTTTCTAATAACTAATGTAATCAATATCCATCATTTTCCTCCAAAATATCTAAATGTACCCATCTTGTTGGATTCTCTCTCCTTCAACATTTATTAGAAGTAAAAAATAATCACCTTAACAAAAAATAAACATATTGTTCAAAAAGATAAAACATGATCATAATTAGTGCAAATCCACATTGTCTTAAAAGTTAAAACCCAAAACACTATGTTTGCAATAAATTAGAAAGCAAGTACTCTCAATTCAAGTAAAAATTGGCAAAATCAACAAGACAAACTAAGATAATTGAAGGTAGTTATATGGGCAACAGTTGATGACAGATTAGTGAAAATCAAGCTAAAGAAGGCAATGATGGGTGGCCCCTCATTTCAAGAGGGGGAATTGGGTGGACAATCTATGAACTCAAGGGCAACCTAATTATGGTTGGAGAGCTAATGCAAACAATGAACGTGTTCCCATACCTCATGTGGAACCTAATGAGAACATGAACTCTCATGCAAATATTGTGAATCAACACTTAGATGATATAACATCAAATCATCAAGCTAAAAAGAAGAATTCCCTTGATAGTAAGAAAAACGTATAGTACTGCTATTATTAATTAAAATAAAATTAATTGTTATCATGTTAATTGCTCAAAACAATCATTGTGGCAAGAAAACAAACATATAAGAAAGAGGTTCAAGGAAGTAAATAAAACACAAGTAAGTACAACAAGATCTTGCAAAGTTGTAACATTCAATAATTTCACAGTGTGTCACATTGGAAGTCGATCACATGCAACTAGCTCTATTATAAAATTGTATACGCCTGTTTTTTTTTGTTTGTTGTATATTTAGGGATATAATCAAATATCAAGTTGTAACATTCAATAATTTCACAGTGTGTCACATTGGAAGTCCATCACATGCAACTAGCTCTATTATAAAATTGTATAAGCCTATTTTTATTTTTATTTTTGTATATTTATGTTTATAAATATCATATTATTGTGGATATTTTATTAGTGTTTTTTTTAACTTACGAATCTCAGAGCTCGAACATAACTATAAGTGGATGCCACTGTATTTTCAAATTCTATATTTACTCATCTATAATCACTAGCCCAACTTATCTATTTATTGAAATATTAAGAATGAATTCTTTTAAACTCGACGATTAATGTAATCTCAGATTTTGTCAAGGAAGTCTAGCTACTTTTCACTTGTGTGATAAGGATTTTATACAAATCTCCATATTAAATATATTATATCTATTTTGTAAGTTAGTGAGTTCGTAAAATATATTAGAAGTGTGTTTGGGCAAATCGCTCAAAAAAAATTGAAATTTTCATAGAGCTTTGTTTTTCTCAATGGAAACATAGATGGGAGATTTAACTCGGCACAAGGTACAACATTAGTACCAGACCGTACAACATTTAATGCAACATTCCTTCTGACTTTTGAGATATTTTGTGAAAATGCTCTTACGAGGCCAGTTTCCTTGTTGCTTCACCCTAAAGAATCTCGAAACTACTAAACTGAAAGATGCCACCCCAATATCAGCGATCAATATAACTTATACTTGTGGTTTCGCCGCATTGCTGCAAAAATGAATGTTAAATATAGAGTTAGATAGCCGGAAAGATTTTAAAAAAAATAGAAACAAATATCTATAATCTCGGAAATGTTCACCAATGGAAAAGAAATATGACAAGCATAACGTTTTGATATATATTTTAAACTAAATATGGGGTCTTACATCATTAGGTCTTAAAGCAAAAAACATGAAATATCACAGAAAAATATTGTGCTTTAAAATTTTAGCAATTTCATGGATCTAATAACAAACAGTCCTCTCATTTTCTGAAAATGCATGGCAAATCAAAGGGATTATAGCTGGTCTTACGGTGAAAAGAGAGACGGGCTAAATTTTTAACCCTTAAGTCTTAAGTATGCTTAGTATTCTAAAATTTAATCGGCACGTTAGATATTCTCCACACTTCATAATTTGAACATCTTACCACATTCTGCGATTGACATATAAAAGACAGCATGAATACGTTTAATGTTAAAATACGTTAAATTATGACAAAAACAATAGATTCTACATCAAACTAATCCAGTGGATCTCAGTAATCTGTCATAAGTCAGGTATAGAGTTGTTGAGATGATTATTTGATAGATGTCTGACAAAATGCAGAGAAACAATGATTCTTTTTGTTAATGCTGTGCATTAACATCTTTGAACATGTGCAATCCAACGTTGATCTTACTATTCATTAACATTTTCCAAGTGTGCAATGTTGGATGATATTGGGCCCTCGAAAGAGTTTCGGTCTAACCTCCTGCAAATAATAAACGATATTTACATGGATATTGAAAAAAGGCAGATAATTTTTGACGATTTCTTTTCCTCTTGAGCTCCGTACAGCATGAGCAGCGACGGTGTCACGGCAGGTTTGCATGCGCGTGCTAAGGTGCGCCCTGGTTCACCGTGGCTCCAGGAGTGGGCCTTGAGGTCCTTCCTCCCCCACCATCAGAGGTTTTGGATTTCCGGAAGCTGGTGGCAGCCAATAGTAAAAGAGATGCTTCTGATTCCAAGTAGAAATTCGTCAAGAAACTAGACAATATACATATGGTATCTCTCTCTGTAGAGGAATCATGTCGGTCTGCGCTGAATCTAGCACAAAAGGGGATTATTCGGTAGAGGAATCCTGTCGGTCTACGCTGAATCTAGCACAAAAGGGGATTATTTGGTAGTTCACAAGCTTATGGCCGTCCCCCAAAGCCGTGGAAGCATGGGTCTAGAGGAACTGACGTCCTCTAGTTTCAGAAGGCATCAAAAGTCATCTTGTTGGCAAGGGTTTCTTCATTTTCGTCTTTGACAATGTTGAATATAGCAGTCTTATCTTCAGGAATGGTCTGTATTTTATGGCCCCCCAAGGTATGTATTTAAATAAATGGACACATGATTTTAACCCAATGCAAGATATGTCATCGACTGTACTAGTTTGGGTGTGCCTTCCCCATCTACCCCTACATTGCTGGAACCTGAAGTCATTAGAATCGATCGACAACGCCCTCAGGAAATATATTGATCGAGCTAAGAGAATTGATCAATACTCATGTGCAAGAATATGCATCGAAGTCGAGCTAGAAGTTGGGTTACCAGAGGCTATAAAACTCACAATCGCAGACTGGTCTCACATCCAAGAATTGGATTACAAACAACTCCCGTTTAAATGCAGACATTGCCACGTCTATGTGCATTTTGGAAGGCATTGCAAAAAGAATGTTGAAGAACACGGGGAGAAATCAAAAGGAGAACAATGGACACTGATACAAAAAGCAGCTCTATCAAAACAAAACAGTAGATCCAAAGCAAAAGGGACAAAAATGGGGACTAACACTCCCCCATTGGGACCAATCCAAGGGGAAGGGAGCTCAGCCCCACCTTTGGCAGATGCTTCTAAAAACCCATTTGAAATTCTTAGCACACCTCCATAAATATCCGAGCAAACAAACAAGGAGATCGAGCATCCGAACCTGAGAAAGACACCATAGAGGCAGGCCATCCTGGTTCTTCTTTAGGAAACTCCTCTCCTCCTTCCTATGTGGATATGACAAGAAAGAATCCACCATAAAACTATGGCTCCTTTGAGGATGACACTTTTGAGAGGTCTTAAAAAAGAATAGGGAGGCAATCCAAAACAGAAACTAGAGAAGAGGAAGCGGAGAGGCAAAAAATGCAAGGGAGTCAAGCCACTATTGAGATGTACATCGGGAGAAATACCAAAACCAAGCCCCTCAAGGGTAGTTCTAACTCCATCCCCCGTAAATAATGCGTTTAGTTTCTTGGAATTGCAGAGGCTTGGGGAATCCATTGAAATCCAAAGCAGTCAAAGATCTATTGAAAGTTGAATCCCTCGAGATACTCATGCTCCAAGAAACAAAAATTGAAGGGGACACCCTTCTTGAAATCAACAAATAGAAATGGAAGAAGAATGCAAGGAAGGCCATCAGTGCAAGGGGCTCCTATGGCAGACTTGAAGCTCTGTGGTTGGAGGACAAGTTCCATTTAGAAAGATCCTTTGAGACACAACACTGGATCTTCATCGAGCTCCGACATTACTCGAGTAAAATTTCTTTCTCACTCTTCAATCTCTATGTTCCTATCCTCTTCTTAGAGAAGAAGGATTGCTGGAAAACTCTATCAGATTTCCTAGAAATATAATCCCCTAGGAACATCATTTTAGTTAGAGACTTTAACATAACTTTTTATTTGAAAGAAAAGAGAGGAGGCAACTATGGAAGGGACCGAATTCTCTCCTTTGTGGAGGAGATAGCCCACCAATAGGATCTTCTTGACTTCAAACCAATGAAAGGCCTCTACACGTGGACAAATAACATAGTTGGGACTGATCATATCTCAACACACCTGGACAGGTTCTTGGTTTAAGGCTCGCTCCTGCTAGAAAAGACGATAATTTCCTCCAAAATCCTTCCAAATTTGACCTATGATCATAAGCCCATTCTTTTACTCTTGGAAGAAGAAGAAAACTTGGGTCCACTACCATTTCAATACAGCCCTCTTTGGATAGAGAGAGATGGGTTTATGGAAGTTGTGCAAACGACCTGGTCCACTCATATTACAGGATCACCTAGCTACTTGTGGAAGTAGAAACTCAAGTTAACAAAACTCACTTTGAAAAGTTGGATTAAAAAGCACAATAATACTCCCTCTAGCCACTGAAAAGAGACTATCCGGTTGTTAGTAGATTTGCAATCGAAAATGGAAAACAAAGAGATCACCACTTCATAAATAGAAAAGGAGCAAATCTCCCAAATAAACTCCTTTCGATCCTTTCGGCTTGAAGAAGAGCATCAGAGGCTCAAGTCTTGCAGCTTGTGGCTTAAAGCTGGAGATCGAAACACTTCATATTTCCATCGGAAGTACTAAGCACGCCTATCACAAAACCATATCTCTTAATTAGTCTCTCCAGATGGGACGGCCTGCAAAGGTTTAGACCAGCTCAAAGAGGCAGCAGAAGCTCATTATCAGGACCTTTACAAAGAAGATAGCGAGGGTAGTGAGGAGGTCACCTCTAATTTCCTCTCACATATACCCTACCTTGTAAGTTGGGAAAATAACTTTTCTCGTATGAAGACTTTTTCAGAAGAAGAAATATGCAATGTTATCTAGGAAATGGAGCCTGACAAAGCTTCAGGGCTAAACGGTTTCTTAATCCATTTTTATAGAGCATGTTGGGAAATAATCAAAGGGGATCTCCTTAGAATGATAAAGTCTTCGAACAAAAATCCAATGTAGGAGGCAACACAAACTCCACGTTATTAGCTTTAATCCCCAAAGAAGCGAATCTGAGCTCCTTCGATAGATTTAGGCCAATATCTCTGTGCAATGCTCCGTACAAAATTTTTGCCAAGCTAATGGCTAACAAAATTAAGCCATTGCTAGGGAAACTCATTTCTCCTAGCCAAAGTGGATTTGTCAAAGGGATACATTTATTGGATAATGTTATACATGTGCAAGAAGCTATGCATTCCAGTCATCAAAGGAAGGAGCAGGGGATGCTCATAAATCTAGACATGGCAAATGCATTCGATCAGATAAAGCTATCCTTTATTTATAGAGTCCTTCAAGCCTTTGGATCCAGCTCTGATTTTGTCAATTTGATTAAAGCTTGCACTGGAAAGCTCTGGATAGTTGCACTTGTAAATGGTAGGCCAGCTAATTACTTTCAAGCCTCGAGGGGAATAAGGTAAGGCTACCCTCTCTCCCCCTTTCTGTTCACCTTGATTATTGATTCCTTGAGCAGAAAAGATAGCTGGGTCAATCCCAGATATACGGATAATGCAAGGTCTGGAACCAATCAACCATGCCTTATTTGTTGATGACTCCCTTCTATTGGGAGGAGCCGCTATAACGATTTCAAAAGTTTTCTATGGAATTCTCCAAAATTTCTTCAAAATCTCGTGAGCTCTCATCAATAAAAGGAAAATCGTTGTGTATGGTTGGAATGTAGGCCAACAAACTATTTAGAAAATAGCTCAATTATTCGGATCCTCGGGATATGCCTCATAGGAAAAAATCAATTATCTCGTGTTGCCTTTAACTCTGGGTACTAACAAAGCTTCGTTGTGGGTTGAAGTAATAAGCAAAATCAAGACAAAAATTGCAGGCTGGGGAGGTGAGTGGCTCAATAACGCTGGAAAATCTTATAAAATCTATACTCTCATCTTTACCGATCTTTAACGTATTCGTCCCCCTGGCACCAAAGACAATAACTGAGAATGTTTCAAAACTAATAAGAGATTTTCTATGGCGTGGAGAAAAGAAGAACCAAAAGAAATATCATTTGGTAAATTGGGAAAAATGAAACGCCTAATTGTTGAAGGAGGTTTATAGATCAGAGATCGAGGCAACGCCAACATTGCTATGGGTGGAAAAATTATGTGGAAATTATACACAAACAACAGCCATCCCGTTAGTTAGATCTTGAAGAAGAAATGTCTCAAAGGTGCTCTGTTGAGAAATATCTAGACCGTCAACACAAAAAACGGAACAATGACTTGGAATTTATGCAAGTGTGGACTAGAGTTCTTTCAAAAGGAACTGTATCGTATTCCTAGGAATGAAAATAACACTCTGCTATGGAAAGAAAGTATCATGGGTCGTCCACCCTTTGCAAACTCTGAAGAGACAAAGGACGCACGTTCTTGGCTCATCTAGCATGAAATCGATAAGCTCGCTAACATATTTGTTTCAGACTCTACAGGGAATTGGTTGTCGTGGGCCTTCCCTAGAGTTCCAGAACATCTAAACATGCACAAGAATCTCCTCATAAACGAGTTTACGGCCTTAGCACTAGCCCATCAACGTGCACAGGACAAATGGGGTTGGGGAAAGACCGAGATTTACACAGCTTCGCAGGGATTCTCTTCCCTACAATCTCATCCTGCATCGATTCAGCCAACATCTTTCTAGAAGAAGGTTTGGGATCCTCATGGAATACCCAAAGTAAAATTTTTCTTTTGGGTTTTAATGCACAAGAAAGCTCTAATGAGAGAAAACTTGCTAAAAAAAGGTATAAATGGATCTCATAGATGTGCTATGTGTTGCAATGAACTCGAAATAATGGAACATTAGTTTGTGGACTATCCATACACACAAGAAGTCTGGAAAATTATCTTGCATGGACTCAACGTAACAACTCCAACACAGATTGTTGTTATAACCTTATACTCCACATGGAAGGCAAGATATCCACTCGTGATACCAATCAAGTCTATGTGGAACCAAATTTGGCAGGATATCCCCAAATACTTCTGCTAGAAACTTTGGTTGGCCAAAAATGGGTAGATCTTCAACAACTCTTTGAGCTCCCCTTTGATGGTGGCTACCAAGGCTAAAGCTCTTCTTCTCGAAACTCTGGACCAACATTCTTTCAAGAGTGAAGCTTTTAAAATCTTTGTGAGAATTGTGGACAATATTTCCTGAACATTTTTTGAAAACGGTTTTTTCGCTCCAAGAACTCCTTCGTTGATCAACCTGGTTCGTTGCTAGTGCTGGTTACCTTCCAGTTCCACGATTGATTGGGCTAGTCCTTGGTGGCGAGCTCCTTTGAGGAATCTCTATATTTCTTTTTGGTTTTTTCCCAAGATCTCCTGAGCGATTTGGTTTCTGGAATATTATAAAGAACTCATAGGTGAACTCAAATTTTTGAATTATCGCTCAAAGTACTTCGTTGATCGATCTGTGTTTGATCTGGTCCCTAGTGGCGAGCTCCTTTGAGGAATCTTTAGCGATTTCCTCATCCTGTTCGATTTGGTTTCTGGACCCAGTTCTTCGTGATTGTTTGCCTACTATGGTGGAGGATTCGGTGTTCTGGATCTCAGCCTCTCTTGTAGGAATTCTATCTCAGGGTGCTCAATTTGGGATCTGGAGGATTGTTCTCTCGGTGGATGATTTCTGGAGTATCTTTGGTATCAAAATGATCAGTTCGGTGATCGTTGTTGTTTCTAGTTCTCTGCAGCCTTTGTGCTTCCAAGATTGTCTCATTGGTGGCTGCCCTCTCTTATGGATGCAGGTAGGGACCTTCCTCCTCCCCTCACTCTGGAATTGGATGCTTGTAAATTACTGGTCGCCTCTTGTGGCAAAAGGAAAGGGGGTCCTTCTCAGAGGTTTGTGAAGAAGGTCGACATCCCCTTAGTTGAATTGCCGGTTGATCGAACCTATCGCTCAGCTCTTAATTTGGCTGAGCGTGGGCTCATTGGGCAATTCACTGGTCTATGGCCTTCCCCTAAGGCCATAGATAGCTGGGTTCTGAGAAATTGGAGGCCCTTAGTATCAGAAGGCATCTGTTGTCACTTTATTGGTAGGGGTTTTTTCATCTTTGTGTTCGATTCGGTTGAAGACCGTGACTTGATTTTTCAAAATGGGCATTACTTCATGGGTCATCAGGGGATCTACCTGAACAAATGGACTCCTGACTTAAATCCTTCTCAAGATGTTCCATCTACAGTCCTAGTTTGGGTAAGGCTCCTTCATTTACCTCTGCACTATTGGAATACAGATTCTCTAGAAGCAATCAATAACAAGCTCGGAAATTATATTGACAAAGCAGAAAGGAAAGACCAGTTCTCATGTGCGAGAAAATGCATGGAAGTGGACGTGGAGATTGGTCTGCCTTAGGCAATTAAGCTAACTGTAGCTGATTGGTCTTATAATCAAGGATTATACTATGAGCAGATTCCTTTTAAGTGCCAGTTTTTCCATGGCTATGGTCATTTTGTCCACAATTGTAAGAAAAAGTCTAAAGATGAAAGTCAAGTTGAGAAAGATGGCTAGTGGACACAAGCTAAGAAAGCTAGAACTTCCAGTCAGGACTCCAAAAACAAAGGTAATGTGGGAAAGAATTTGAAAGGTGTGGTTGATGTAGGAAAGAATCCTCCAAACTCCCAGATGGTAGAACATTCCAATGCTTTTACAGTTCTAAGTAATCTTGAAACTCCTGCTTTTGAAGAAGGTGAACTGCAGCCTCTTGTTGGTCAGGTAGAGGTCCATGTCCTCTCTACTGGGGTTCTGGAACAAACTTTCAACCTTGATCCTAATCGGGTAGTTGAGCATCTCTCTTCTCTTGAGGGTGCTAAATCTCCTCCTTCTTACACTGATATTGCTAGGAAGAAGCAAGTCGTTTGTTCTGATTCTTTTGATGATGACTCCATCGCTCAATTCTCCAAAAATACTAGAAGGAAGTCAAAGAAGGAATCCCATGAAGAGGAGGCCGAGAGGCTCAAGAGGCAAGGCAACCAGGCCACCATAGAAATGTCGTATGGTCGGGGTAAGAGATCAAGCCCCCCAAAGGGAGTAGGCACTCCCTCCCAATTGGGTAAATAATGCAGATAACATCTTGGAATTGCAGGGGTTTGGGAAACCCAACCAAAGATAAAGCCGTCAAAGACTTGTTGAAGATGGTTTCTATTGATATTCTCCTGCTCCAAGAGACTAAGATAGAGGAGGATCCTCTCCTTCTTCTTAGCAAATCAAGGTGGAAATTAAATTATGGTAAATCCGTTAGCGCAAGAGGCACCTCTGGTGGAATAGCTACTCTTTGGCATGAAGAAAGCTTCCAGCTTAAAAGATGGTTTGTCACACAACATTGGATTTTCACAGATCTTTTTCACATCTCTAGTAAGATCTCTCTGTCACTTTTCAACTTATACGTTCCTGTTAATTACAGCGAAAAAGATGATTACTGGAAAATGCTATTTGAGTTTATAGCGTTGACTTCTCCTTCAAATACTGTAATAGCAGGCGATTTAAATATAACTTTGTCCCCAAGTGAGAAAAAAGTGGCCTCCATGGCAAAGAATATCTGCATGACTCGGTCGAGAAAATTATTTTCTCCTATGATCTGAATGACATTAAGCCCAAAGTTGGATGGTTCACTTGGTCCAATAATCTAGTCGGTTCAGCCAATATATCATCCCGCCTTGACCGATTTCTAGTGCA
Organism: Pseudotsuga menziesii; assembly: GCA_001517045.1. Taxonomy (NCBI): domain Eukaryota; kingdom Viridiplantae; phylum Streptophyta; class Pinopsida; order Pinales; family Pinaceae; genus Pseudotsuga; species Pseudotsuga menziesii. The sequence goes on from LPNX010987788.1 coordinate 327,824, forward strand.
TAGCAATCTGTTGGATGGGCAAGCTATTATTTCTTCAAAAAATTTGCCTAAAATCTTGTCTGAACATCATCCAATTTATCTTATTTTTGAAAATGAAGTCGATCTCAGGCCAATCCCATTTCGGTTCAGCCCATTATGGACTGAGAGAGATGGATTTTTGGAAACAGTTCAACTAGCCTCGTCGCAATATGTTCAAGGTTCACCTAGTTTTTTCTGGGAGCAGAAGCTCAAAAGAACCAAATTGGTGCTGAAATCATGGGTTAAAGCTTCCCTAAATACTCCAACTTGCTCCAGGCAAGAGAGAGTGATAGAATTATCAAAGTTTCAATTAGAAATGGAAGTTGGAGATATCACTAAATGCCAATTAGTTTTGGAGCATTCTGCTCAACTTAAAACCTCTCTCTCTTTTCGGCAGGAAGAGGAACATCTTGGATTGAAGTCCCGTAGTCTCTGGTTATAGGCGGGCGATAAAAATACAGCTTATTTCCATCGCCAATGCAAGGCTAAATTGTCTCGGAATCATATATCGGAAATCTCTGTTGGAGATGCAACCATTCTCAAAGGTCAAGATCCTCTTAAGCAGGTTGTTAGCAGACATTTCCAGCTCTTGTTCCAGGAAGATGGTCTTTCTGATCAAGAGGTGACTGTCGGATTTTTGTATAAGATCCCTTCTCTTGTCAGCTCAATTGATAATCAAGCCTTATTGGCTCCCTTTTCAGATCGAGAAATCTTGGATGTTGTTTGGGCTATGGGGTCGGATAAAGCTCCTAGGTCGGATGGCTTCTCCTTCCATTTTTACAGAGTTTGTTGGAACATCATCAAATCGGATCTGTTTCGTATGGTGAAATCCTTTAAAAAAAAATCTAAAGTTGGTGGATGTACAAATTCTACATTCCTCGCTCTAATTCCTAAGGAAGTAATTCCTTCTGCATTCGACAGATTTCGCCCTATCTCTTTGTGTAATTCCTCTTACAAGATACTAGCCAAGCTCCTCGCTAACAGATTCAAACTCTTGTTAGGAAAGCTGATCTCTCCTCTTCATGGAGGTTTTGTAAAAGGTAGGAACTTAGTTGACAATGTAATTTAGGTCCAAGAAGCTCTCCAATCTAGTTTCCAAAGGAAGGAGAAAGGTATGCTAGTCAAGTTAGACATGAAAAACGCCTTTGGCCGAGTTAAGCTCCCCTTTATTTATGATGTTCTCCTCGTTTTTGGTCTTAGCTTTGAATTTGTAAATATTATCAAAGCTTGTACGGATAGACCTTGGATTGCGCCACTTGTAAATGGTCGCCCTGCAGAGTTTTTTCAAGCTTCTAGGGGACTCTGGCAAGGTTGTCCGATGCCACCCTTTCTATATATCTTGATGGCAGAATCTCTTAGCATAATGCTTTTAGCTAAAATGGATGTTGGTGTCATCCCGGGCATCAAGATTGACAAGGGTTTGGTCCCTATTAACCATGCTCTGTTTGCAGATGACTCTCTTCTTCTAGGAGGGGATTCTTTGAAGATTGTCGGGGCCTTCAATGAAATTCTTCAAAAGTTTTGTCTTATATCTGGAGCCTTGATTAATAAAGATAAAAGTGTTGTCTATGGTTGGAATGTTGAGCATTCAACAATTCTCCGAATAGCCAATCTCTTTGGTTTTCCTGGTTTTGACAAGTGGGAAAAGATAAAGTACTTTGGGCTGCCTTTAACACTTGGCCCAGCTCCCCCTTCTCTCTGGCTCGAAGTGATTAAAAATTTAAGCAAAAATTATTTCCTGGGGTGGTCACTGGTTAACTCAGCCTTGTAAGTTGATCTTGATCAAGTCTGTCCTATCTGCTAAACCTTTATTTCAGTCTTCCTTGTTGCTAGCCCCCAAGTGAATATCAACTTAGATTGCTAAACTACTATGTGATTTTCTCTGAAAAGGTGGCAAAGGAAACAAGAACAAGCTGCACTTGGCAAGTTGGGAAATTATAAAAAGACCCTTATTAGCTGGTGGGTTACAAATTCATGACCCTTTCCTAGCTAACCTAGCTATGGGTGGAAAATAAGTATGGCAGCTCTATTTGGACAAACATCATCCTGTCAGCAAGATATTCAGGAAGAAATATCTCAAAGGTGGTTCATTAAGAAACTTAACTTCTTCTAATATGCCCTCTTGTTCAGCCATCTAGAACTCATGTAGAAAAGGTATTGACAGATTTAATCAACAACGTTTTCGAATCCGAGGTAATGGGAGGAAGATTCTTCTTTGGGAGCACAAAATTTCAAGAAAACCTACTCTTTCCTCTGAGGTGATGCTAGCAGATATTATGGATTGATCAATCAACAAAGGGATTCTTCGCCTGGCAGATATATGTATGTGGATTGTGTGGGTAACTGGGTGGGGCGGTCTTTCCCTGACCTCCCTGACAACCTAATTCCCCCAAAAAATTTGCTTCTTTCCTCCCTGATTAGTCTTGCTCCTTTTCATAGACATTCCAAAGATTCCTAGGGATGGGGAAGATCTGGTTTTTATTCAGTTGCAAATGGTTTCTCTGAACTTCAAGATGTCCCCCTTTCCAACCTCTCTTTGGCAATCTGTAGATTAGTATGGTCTCCTCTCGGCCCCCCCAAAGTTAATTTTTTTGCTTGGATGACATTGCACAACAAGGTGCTGACGGGAGATAATTTGTTAAAACGTGGTTTTAATGGCCCATTCTGGTGATGTTTCTGCAAATCAAACTTTGAAACGATTGCCCATTTGTTAATTGTCTACGTTTTCTCTAAATCAGTGTGGGAATTTGTGCTGCATGGTTCTAGTTTCACTGCTCTCACTCAAACTTCTGTTATAAGTTTTTATCTATCCTGGAATGAGCAGCGTCCTTCAAAAATTGGAAATGGCTCGGTTTGGTATCACGTATAGCATCTGATTCCTAAGATTGTTTGGTGGAATATTTGGCTTTGCAGGAATAATTGCATGTGACATCCCTCCGAACTGACGTTCTGTTTCCTGTCAATCCAAGCTTTTAATTTCTGAATCTATCTACAACAAGGCGCTCTCCTTTCCTCTGGATGCTTCATTCGTAAAGTGGTTGGGGCCTAGCAATTTTGGTTTGAAAAGGATGGCTTTCAGCAAGCCGGTCAAAGTATTTTCCTAGCATTTTCGTGGTACCTTGGAAGAATTAAATATTATTAGGATTAACTCTGCTTAGGTTGCCTTATTTTTTGATGGTGCCTCTAAGGGGAACCCTGGTTCCTTAGGCGCCGGGGGATTTATCTCCTCTCTAGACAGAACGATAGAATTCAAATTCAGTTGGGGGATCGACATCATGACTAATAGTCAGGCAGAAAGCTATAGTTTTCTCATGGCGATCCAGTTAGGAGGGTAAGTTGAGAGACTGGTTTCAGAAGGCTAGGTGGAATGCCACTCTCCACTTAATTTGAAGGAGACTCCACAATGGCATATGCACAATTAACCACACATGTCTGATCACATCTATGCTCATGCAACTCTTGGTATTCAGGCAAACTCTCTTCTAACAATTCAACCTTCTCAAAAAAGTGGATCTCAACACTAGAAGGATCTACCATGCCAATCTTCTCACCGGAATTGGATGCAATATTAGGATGAAAGAAAAGAATTTGATGAGTGAAAAAATCAGAATTGTGGCAATACCATTTATACACCTCTATCTTTTCATGAAGGTGTTATGGCATGTTCCTCTGCCAAACTTCCAGGTTCACTCTCAACTAGTGTGTGGTTGTCTTTTGCTCCATAATTAAGTTCTAAGGATGCTTTGAGGGATGATATTTTCTCTTCCTCTAAATCTGATCCACAAGTGGTTTCACTGGTTTCACTGGTCTCATAGTCCTGACTACATTGCCATGCCACCATACCAGGGGTGAAGCGACCCAAGGACTGAAGTGGTGGATTTACCTTTCTGAACATGACATGAATGAGGTAGCCTAGTTTCCATTCTTCTAGGGCTCTTTTACTCGGGATCCATCTCGGTAGGGGGAATATCCCTTAGCCACTTTTGTCTTCCAAGCCGTATTGTCTGACTGTAGATTTCATCACCATATAAAGGATACGGTTTGCAAAGGCTTCCAACTAATTAGGTAGGTGTTTGGATGCTCTCATACCTCATAGGTTAGGGAGTCTTTTTTGTTTTTAGGCAGCGCTACTTGTTTCCTTTTTGGACATATTTTACTACTCACCTATTGTGACGCACTGTCACAGTTAGATTTTAGATCCATTTGTTGGTTTGAGTGTCGGTTTTGTTGAAATCTCTCCTTCTGCACACTCGGTCGCAGGAGTATTTATTAACATTTTTCCAGCTACCATTTCACTTTCACCCCTTCTCCACCATTACTCCTCTATGGTACTCTCGTAGGATTTAGAGGAAGTCACCTTAGTTTGGTTCTTTGGATCATTTTTGTGGCACCCCTAATCGACATCGGTCACTCTCTTCAAAACCCTCTTCTGAGAGATTGTGTTTGATACCAATAATTACCACTCATATCCCTTGTCCACACATAGCCCCTTGGTTGGTCATGTCCCGTTGTTTGGTGGCACTAACCTCGACCCCTTATTCAAAGGGATGGTTGGAGGTGGTTTCAGTAATGGAGCTTTAACCTCAGGGAACCCACCTACATGGACCCCACCTATTAGGAACCTACCTATGAGAAACCCACCCATTGTGAACCCACCCATACAGAATCCAACTACTGGGAACCCCCCCACGGGAATCCTGACCACTAGACATGCTGTAATGGGGAAACCATACACCAAATATTTCTCAATGAGAAAGCCCACCTTGAGTAACCCCCATGTAGGGAATCCACTTGTCGGGAACCCCCTTTTACGGAATCGCCCTTTAGCTTTAACCCCACATGGAGCCTTTGGGGAGGTGAGGCTGCCATTCATGGCTAGCCTGAACCTTCGCGATCTGGCACGATTGACCAATGGTCCAATTTGACAAGATCCTACATGTCCTTCAATGCCCACGAAACTTCCCTCGGATATCCCTAAATTCGAGAGGAAGGTCAGAGAAGAACCCCAAAACCACATCATGTCCTTTCTCCTATGGTGTTCTTCAAACTCCATAGTAGATGACTCCGTTAGACTACTCCTAATCCAAAGTACTTCCACAAGCATTGCGCCCAAGTGGCACATCATCCATCCTCATGACACCCACTCCACCTTCACATCGCTAGCCTCCACATTTTTGCAGTTTTCCTAGCTACCCATAAGATACAACATCGAGGTCGAAATCCTTTTGTCATGCCAACAAAATATTGCCACCCATATCACATACCACATCCATGGATGGCGTAGACAGTGTAGTTTGTGCAAAATCAAGTTAGACAATAGGATCTTCCTCGACTAGATTTTAAAGTCTTTGATCCCTGCCATTGCCAAGGATGTCCCCTTTGAACGCCAAAGATGTAAGAGGAAGTTATCCTTAAAGCCCAATAGTTTGAATTGATTTATGGATAGTCAGGTTACCTGTACACTATCTTTCACGATGCCCCTCGCAACGATTCCATGCAAAAAGACCCATAGGGGGCATCCCACACCACATATGGTGTCATTGCTTCTATCACATCTGTCATTCAACCTTATGCACATATCCCTCCCATGGTGACTCCCACACATGGTAACCCATCCAGTATCATACCACCTTCGATGGGGTCCTTCCTCGTCCCAAGTTATTGCCTCGATCTCTCTTGGGAAACATCACATTCTGGAGCGACAACCTCCTGTGTGCCTTTGGCTCCTCAGGTCCATAACCCAACTTATCGAGGACCCACCGACGAGAACCCTCCTCAAGGATATGCACCACTTCTGGTAGTTAAACATTACTATCCTTTCCTAAACCCTCTGCTAGCTACCATTGCATCGACACTACCTAAGACTCCTCCCATTTCGCTTGGGAAAGTTTTCTCCTAGTAGAACCCGACACAACTTCCACCAATAATGACAACCTAATTGGGGATGAGGTAGGAACCATGGCAATAATTAATGCAAGGGACCACCTCCAAATCCCACAGGAAACAATGGATCCAACCCTACCAATCAAGACCTTAATCATCCACTGAGGCAATGAAAGAACGAAGAGTTAAGGACTAACTACCCATGCTCTTTCTGTAATGTCTACGAAAACTACACACATCATTGTCCACACTTAGCCAAAGCTCGTCAACTTTGGAAAGAGGATAACTGTCGCGATGGTATGGCTATCCCACAATCACAACCTAATTCACCTCAATCAACCCCTCTCCCATGGTGCTACATAACCTGTTTTCCACTCAAGGGTTTTTGACAACCCATCCTATGGAGCACTATGTAGCTTCCTTGAGTTAGCCCTTGATTCAGGGGTAGAACACCCTTTGGTGTTTTCTTTTGATGTCAGCCTACAAACCAAGTGAAACAAATATTGTTCACCACCTAGACCACTTCCACCAACAATATTATTGAATCTCCCCCTATTGACCCAACCTTGCAATTATCCGACTCCTCGAAGATACAAAACTGAAAGCTTCAAATTTTCCTTTACGACCCTTTATGAACAATGTTAATGCCCGTGCCGCACCCAATTATATCATTGTGGATGACTTGGTCCATTCCCCGACCGCCATGTTTACCTTGGTAGTTCTTAAGAACTGTCCTATACAACATAAAACCATTCTATCTGCATTAGGTGCCATCGACCCCACCAATGCGTATTTGATGAATTTTGGTCTGGATCGGTCTAAGCCATGGATGTTGTCATCAATTTATTTTCAAATTCATGTTACCATTCGAAACTTGGTCATTCATCATTGCATTGTGGATTAGGGAGAATCCACATGCATCATGTCCACCTTTGTCTGGAAAAATCTCGAATCACCTAATTTAGAGCCATCCTTAATTTCTTTGAGTGCTTACGATGACCGCACTGCCAAACCTCAGGGACTTCTCATGAGCGCACTAGTTAAGTTGGATGGCAAGACCGTCTTGATTGGCATTGAGGTGGTCAATGCTCAACTCGATTATAACCTCCTCCTTAGGTGTAGTCACACGTACTCTATGAAATTGGTCACTTCGACAGTATTTCAGATCATCATGTTCCCTCATGAAGGGAGGGTGTTCAAAATTGACCAACTAATGTACTATGACCCCAAGGGGCGTGCCATCCCGAAAAACATCCTCCCCATGGTGGACAAGTCCATCAACAATGCTTCTATCCCTTCATTGTCTATCACTGGACCAGGTCTTTTTTAGGAGCCCCCCATGACTGCCACTTTTTTAGCATTACTTCCACCCTCAATAATGGTAGACATATTTGATTTTTGTATCCTCTCCTCTGATACACCTATACCTAAATATTAGCCCCATCAGTGACCAAAAACACAACCAATGTCGACTACCATACCTATTCAGTTACCAAGAAACTAATGGGAGGCTATGCCCATTCACTAGATCCACTTCATGTTCCCTCCTTCAGGCATTGTTATCACACCCATTATGGAAACTCTCAACTTGTTGGGTTTAACTTTGGGCATTCCAGTTTGGTACCTCACACCACCAAACCCTCCTTTGACCCCACAGGTCATTTTGACACCAGTGCAACCCATCGATACGACCAATCAACCACCTCCCAGTGTGTCTATGCCCACATCCTTAGTCCCCCTATCTCCTCCAGCCATGTCGATGGTTGTTACTTACACCCACCGCATCCACCAATCAAAGTAAAGCCATGAAGCTACCTATTACTACCTCAGCTTGAGCTCCACCTCTTTATGGTTTGTATGATGGTATGAGTCACGCTACCCAAAATTTCTCTGATCTTCCCATCTTATGTGCTCACATTGAAATACTAGATGACGATCCTAACGAGAAGGTTGCAGTTGTCTAGTTGCTATACAACCCCATACCCAAAAACAAGTCCCTTCACACAAACCATCCTTGCGTGATTTATGGCTTGTATGGCCATTACTCACACCATTGCATATATCTGCCTAAGTATCGATCTCTACTGGTTTATTTGTGCAGACTCTCCATAGAGTCGATAATCATAGTTATCAAAGACGTTCATCCTCCAATGACTTCTTCAAGTGAGATTAACACTGTTTATTTCATATTATCCTCTAATGAGCCTTCCTAATCATCCCATATCACTATGAGAGTGTAGACAAAAGTGTGTCCCTCCGACCTATATGTTCGATCCTCCCAAAACGATGAGGAAATCCCATGCCTACAGTGTGGGGGCAGACATCTGGACCTTCCTACTCATCCTCGTCGTCCTAGTGAGCAACACTGGGGGCATCCACCCCAACGTAGGCATCACTCATAATCACATCACCAAGATAGCTTGCCACCATGTCTATCAACCTCATCCTACACCTCCCTTCCAATAATTGCTTGATTCCCCATCGGTACCTCTTTAGGAGAGCATCCGCACTCCATTGACACCCCTATACTAGGGGGCATGATCGATTACCTCGATCTTGGGATAGGGGGCATGATCGATTACCTCAATCTTGGGATAGGGGGCATGCTCAGTCATTTTTATCCAACCTTGTTAAATCTGTCTCAATACTTTGATAAGCCCATAAATCACCGCCACACATATGTGATCCATAATCACAAACCCCATGCATAAAGCATGGGGGAAGGACCTTAACCATAATCACAAACCCCACGCACAAAGCATGGGGGAAGGACCTTAACCATAATGAAAAACCCCACACACAAAGCATGGTGGAAGGATCTTAACCCTGCTCACTTTTTCACATGCGTGATCTCGAGCATTTCTTAAGGTCACAAGGCATACAACGTCCCTTTTTTGCACTGTTGGCACCACCAGAATCCATATTCCATGCCTTTCGTGATCATTGGTACCACTTCTCAAGATCTTTGACCTTTTGTGGGGACACCTTCTATGCCTAACTCAATTTACATGCTCCCATGTAAGTCGCCTTATATATGTATTTGTATCTCATATTCATATTCCATATGCATGTTTACGCTTGGGTATCTTTACTTAATGCGGAAATACAGGTTAATGTGACGAAGTTCCTCTTATTTGGTGACATCTGCCTCTACAGGTATAACCCCTTAACTATCATGTAGGACATCCCTTCCCACAAAATAGTTGATGTGTTGCCTTGGTTTTTTCCATTGCACCTATAGCACCCCCTATGTTTGAGTAAGTGGCCTAGCCCAACCACCCTTGCACTTTCCCTTGCTCGGTAGTAAATCCTCCCTCTACATGGGTGACCATTTTAAAGAACCCCTTGAATTGGCAACCATGCCATTCAAATCCCCTTAGGATTGGGAGTCCACATAGTTTGACATACTGAGATGAAGTTGTCTGCATTTCCTCACATTGTCACTCATTGGGACTGTCCCCTGGACTCCCAACATGGAGTTTCTATTAAGATCTTTTCTGACTCCTTAAACAATGAAAAGTTTGTTGGGTGTTATTATTTCTTTCAGACTCTTTAAAGGATGTGAAAGAACGTCCATCTAGTAAATGTTTTCCCCTTTTTAGGGTCAGATGGACTATTTACAAAAAATGAATACTCTAACCCCTTTCGGTTAGAAGAGTTCTCCTTCACATAATTTTATCCTTTTCCAGGATTTGGGGACTAACTTTACAAAAAATACCATTCATGAAGTCTTCTTCTTATTTTTAGAATCTATAAAAATGAAAGCACCAACGATCATCGACTATCTCGGGCTCGCCCAAATATCCATGCGACAGTACCATAGCAGGCAAACTTCTATCCCTTCTTGGAAATCACCAAACCATGAAGAAGGCCTCAATGGTGCTTCTTAGAACCCTTGCAGACCATATACCGTCCCTTGTGTCAGAAGCATTCCTAGTCTCCTTGGTTCAAAGTATTATGTGATGTCTCACCCTTAGAGTGCCCCCCTCTTTCCCCCCCTGATTAGTATTCACCACTCCAAGGCTACCACGGTGTAGTCATACCCAATGTAATTATCCCCCTCCTCCACCTAAGATATGACCCCCCTCTAAGAACTGCGTCATTGTTGATTGCATGGGCAGACCCGGGTTTACTATAATTAATCAACAACACCCCAAACTCACTGGCCCTTTCGGCGACAGACCGCAAAGCGATCTGAAGTCTCACTCGAAGTGAATCTAATGGGTTGGCCAAGACTCAAGTGTCTTGGACCAGGTTCTGCGCATCCTACGTCCCTTTTCTTACTCCTGTGAGCCCCAAGGTCAGCTATTTCTGCGCATCGCACGTCCCCTTCTACTCGCAGCACTTTTAGCCGTGCGATTCTTATCCACGCGCAGGTCGCACAATCTCTTCCCTCGTCGCACAAATTCCACTTTCTCACAATACCTCCACCCTATCGCACCTCTGCACACCGCGAAACACCAACCCTCTCCCCAACGCTAAGCCCTCAGCTCACAGTATCGCGCACCGCAGCTCCTCTGCCGGTGCGATATCGCCTCTCTGCGATATCCTACCACTACGACTTTGCACTCTTAGCGTTGACTGTGCCGGTGTGTGAAACTCTACTTTGCAGAAGTTCTATTGTGATTAAATGGTCATTAGAAACAGACGTAAAGGAGTCCTTAAACAGCTTACTAAAATACTTCACTTATCTCTATCCTCTTGCATTATCATGAACTGAGCCATACATACATTCACTCACTGCAACTAACATCATATGCATAACAACCAGTAACAATAAGCAAATACAATCACATTCATACAACACATAACACGCAGATTTAACGTGGTTCGCCCCCAGGATGGGAGTTACGTCCACCAAACTGTGCTTCTATTATTTATCTTGAGGGAAGTTAGCACAGTCTGTTGCACTGCATATGCAGCGCGAGATCTCTTCTAGATCTCTGGCCTACTCCTATCTCTATATTGCCTTTCTTACAATATATCCTTCCCTCTCTGCTCTCTCTGTGGATGGTTACATACAGACTCAAATGACTCACAGACAAGCTAGGTGCCTGGATCGTTACAACACAGTCTGTCTGACTGACTAGCTAACTAACTAATCAACCGACCAACCCTTTACAATACAAAATATATGCTTTTATAGGAGGCCCGAAGGTCTCGCCATTACAACACTGTGGGCCTGCCCCAACAGTAACCCCATACCCAAATTAGTGACAGTCGGTCCTCTCTGTCCTTGAGGTAGCTGCTTCCCGTCACACCACAGCTCTCTGCAGTCTTCCATGCTTCCCGGCACTGACCATGGGTACTATGCACCGCTTCTCTTCCTGTCCTTCGCTTTCAATGCTTGAGCCTCGTTGCTCCTTCTTCTTTATGAGGGTCGCTGAGCCCTCCTGTCTTCCGCCGCTGCCTTCAATGCAGTGGTTGAGCTTTCTTCTCTCAGTCGCTCGGGTACCGTTGCCTTCTTGACTCTTCTATCCTAAAAGTCATGGTTTCCGGCTCTGCTCTCCAGCTGGAAACGTGCTACGGCGTCGTAGCTCTGCCTTGTCCTCTTTCCGCCAAAACTTATGTCTTTCCGCCAAAACTTATGTCTTTCCGCCAAAACTAGCAGCTTCTTCTGTAGCTGCGGGACCCTGCTCCAACAGTCATATGCTACTAGGTTAGACCTACCATCATAGTCTGGACAAAGGAAGTTTGAATCTTGTTACTCATTCACCTTTGTACCCACCTACAACGTCTCAGTCCATTATCTTGTTCCAGTCACTCTATGGTTGTATACCTCACTTTCCTATCAAGGAACCATTATTTCCTTGGTATTTGAAGGTCTCCCTCTATCGACGTCAACACATCTAATCCAGAGGATAGACCTAGAGGTTCCTTTACCTCGGCCTCATTACCATCATTGGCGAGTTCCTACAAATCATCCAAGGGGAGTCCTTATTGCCCTTTCAGATGGTTATCTCTCATGTGTTTGACACCAGCTACATCATTGCACCGTTGAGATTCGTATAGGGTATTGGGCCCATCATTATGTGATTGAAGACCTCGGATGTCCCTTGACTCGAACACATTGGTGAGTCACTTTAGAACACCTCTATTGTTATGTTCCTTGCAATATTCGATCTTCGTTTATGACTCTTAGGATTAATTAATCCTCCCTTTACCCACATAGTCTATTTGTTCATTTTGCCTAGCTTAGGAGGGCATTATCACTTTTAGAGTAAGGGGGGACATGCCCAAGAGTCATCTATACTTTTGATTTTTGGTGCCAACATGATTTTTGGTGCCATTGGTTCCAATCCCTACATTTTAGGAAGCCTCTCTGCGTGCCACTAGTAGTCACCTTCAGTTGTCTGTGGTAGGTAGTCAGTCATGTTTAGTTGTGCTTTGATTTCCACTAGTTAGTTCATTTCCATTCACTCTGGCACCAATTTGCATGATTCAAGGGAGTGTGGCACCTTTTGTTCACCTACCTCATCAATTAACTGATTGTGCACTGAATTAGTTATCCAGAGTTAAACTAGTAAGCTCCAGTTGTGATTTTTACCACATTGAGTTAGCACATCATTCATTTTGAGTTGGTAAATTCAAATCTTATCCGCAGTATTCAAATTCTCCTTATTATATGACTATTGTATTACCGACGTCTTAATGAAGATTGATGTAAGGATATTCTGTCCAATACTTGTTCGATTTGTGTGAAATTTATGTCATGAATCCATTGTTCAGTTTACATTGATTTGTCAATTCCACTGCATCCTTCTTTTCATATAGCTTTCATTCAGGCTTGTAGATCTATGGTTCATGAAATTTAACAATGACAATGTTTGGAAGCCCTCCATGCTTCCCAATATATCTAGTTCCAACTGTAGTATGTTGTCCCTCTGAGATTCAGACTCTCCGTCATTTAAGTCCTAATAGTTGTTGGTCCCTTTAGCACATCAGTTGTGATCATGCATCCATATTGCATGCCAATGTTTCCTGTCCATATCTGCATCCCTATGGGACACCTATGATGTATACACCAGCGATTCATGTATCATTTAGGTCCCCGTGTGGACCTCAATAATTTTATATCTCGAGACATTGATAGGAGCATGGGTATGCCCGCCTCCTTCATCAATTTGAGATTGTATATCCTGTCCAATACTTGTCCGATTTGTGTGAAATTTATGTCATGAATCCATTGTTCAGTTTACATTGATTTGTCAATTCCACTGCATCCTTCTTTTCATATAGCTTTCATTCAGGCTTGTAGATCTATGGTTCATGAAATTTAACAATGACAATGTTTGGAAGCCCTCCATGCTTCCCAATATAGCTAGTTCCAACTGTAGTATGTTGTTCCTTTGAGATTCAGAATCTCCGTCGTTTAAGTCCTAATAGTTGTTGGTCCCTTTAGCACATCAGTTGTGATCATGCATCCATATTGCATGCCAACGTTTCCTGTCCATATCTGCCTCCCTATGGGACACCCATGATGTATACACTAGCTATTCATGTATCATTTAGGTCCCTGCGTGGACCTCAATAATTTTATATCTCGAGACATTGATAGGAGCATGGGTATGCTCGCCTCCTTCATCAATTTGAGATTGTATATTCTCGAACCATTATTGAGGAGTTGTATTTCCAGTTTTGTCCCTTGTAGTTCGTACAACGTGCGTACTCCACCCTTCGACATGGTTTCCATTCTCCACCACCCTTCTACTCACTGCCTTAGAAAAGAGAGATCCTATGATGTCTATCGACCATACGATGAGATGTTTCCCTCGCACATCAGAGGGGAATCTATTGACACCCAAAAATCGATCTCCTAGCTCACCCCCCTTAGCTATATCATGTATGTGTCTCTTTTCCTAAAGTTTGGTCTCCACCAAAACAAATACCTTAAATCTATGACCATATTGGCAAAACATTTATTTTCCTACACAAATAATCCCTAAAAAGCAAAAAGAAAAGAAAAAATAAAAGAGAAAAAGGGGAAAGCATTCAAAAACCAAAGAAGAGCGCGAAAATCTCAATACCTCGTGCCAATACTGTAGTGTTCCCAAAACCAATGCAAAAGTTACCACCAGTAAAAAATCTCTATAAATGAAAGAGTGGAGGCCCCCATTTGACATAGTTATATTTCCCTACCGAAACTCTACCCAATTTTCTCCAAAACCCTAAGTTACCCTTGTTAGCTTGGAACCTTTTCCACTATTGAGAATGGCAACCTGTGAGTTTGTGGTGGAGAACCATCAACTGTTAGAGACTGCATCACCATTTACTGCATAATTGCAAGGCCCCCCTTTAAGGCACCCATCCTTTGAACCATTCGATTTTTGGTATAATAAAAGAAATAAATTTCTCATTACATGCATGTATGTTTCATGTCTCTGACTTCTAATGCGTATCATAATTCTCAGTTTACTGCAATAATTTTGTTTATACATTTGAAACAATGGTCGTGTGTATTTATTTCATTGCTATAAATATAGATAGTCACTATTTCTTTCATTCATAGCTTAGGACACACATCATATCTCAATTTAGTTTATATTTTTATTTGTATAGTCTAGTTTGAATTTCATTGCTTTTTACTCACATTTATCGCATTTATTTCACACACAAGCACTATAAGAGCTATCCTCTTGGGTGGTCTCTACCTTGGCTCCTCCTAGATGGTAGAGCCCCCTTTTTCACCTGTTACAGTACGAAAGCACTAACAACACTCCAACACGTAGAGTATATGTTTAGACTGCCCAACCTGATGGAACATCAATCCTACAAACCTTCCTATTCCCTTGGGTGAACTATACTTTTCCAGATAAAAGGGTTGTAATGAAGAGGAGACAACCATTAGGTTGTAGAGATAGTGGTCTTTAATATATATGCTTAAAAAAAAATACATACTCTATTTTTTTAACATTGACAAATGAATGTATGGACTCCTGTGGAATGTGTTCAAGACAAAGTGTGGGAGAACAAAGCGTATCATTGTTAGACACTATTTTTTTAAGACATAGTGGAATGGAATAAGTAATAATGGAACGAATAATTCCTTTCTCTTTTTAAATTCAGATATTTATACTAATTTGGCCTCTATTCTAAATAAGAATGGATCGATTAGCAAGGATATTTTAGAGCATGAAATTACTTGGAAAACCGTCTTCAAATACTTGTCGAGCTTTTAAAAGTTACACATTTACCACTGACAAAAAGATGCAAGTGTTTTAAGGCACATTGCCACATATGGTAATAATGAATTTAAATTCAAAACCAAGGATGCAAATATCTGTCAGAACTCAACCCTAAGTCTACACACCGTTTCATGCCTAGATCATGACGAAAAGAAATGTGAAGTAAATTTTAGAAAGTGAAACATAATTAATTCCATCCACTTGGTGAGGATTAAAGCTCCAAATCCCTTGGAATAACATTTTAAAAACAACATTTTATGTGCGTCCTTGACAAGTTATTATTAGATTGGTTATAACTTAATATTGGGTCATTTTTACCTTGCAAATTCCTTTGGGTTTTGTTATCTCTGAGAATGTCCAAATGGGTTTGGATTACAATGTATATACTACCCTGCATTCCAAAGCACGCAGTTACAGATAGTGGAGCTACTGGAACATAAAGCAATATTTACTGCTGGTTACAAAGCTGTACTGCATATTTATTATGTTGTTGAGGAATGTGAAATAATGGAGCTGTTAGAGCATATTGATCCAAGGACGAAAAAGCCAATGAAATACAAGATTATTTTTGCTAAAACCTGGAGTAGATTTGTCAAATTTACCTGGTTTAGTGACAGCAGCAAGAAATAATGCTGGTATATACACACATAAGGACCGGAGTGGCATGTGGCAACATAATCGTATTGATGCAATAGATGGTG
Source organism: Pseudotsuga menziesii (assembly GCA_001517045.1). Classification (NCBI taxonomy): domain Eukaryota; kingdom Viridiplantae; phylum Streptophyta; class Pinopsida; order Pinales; family Pinaceae; genus Pseudotsuga; species Pseudotsuga menziesii. The sequence goes on from LPNX010987788.1 coordinate 343,611, forward strand.
TACATAAGAATGGGAAGCACGAATTTCTCAATGTTCCAGAACATCCGAGCAGACAAGATTGGACTCGGTTCCAGCAACTTGAATCATTTAAAGGTTTAGATAATTATCACTTGCAGGATCTGCCGGAAACTCATCATAGGAGAGATCAAAGGGTTGCAAGTCAAGAAGCTACCATGAACTGGCAGGGTTATGGTGGTCAAGGGGACAAAATACATTACTCGGCACCATTGCTGCCGCCCTCTGGAAATATTGATGAAATCTTGAAAGAGCATGAACGACACATCCAGTATGCTGTGCGTAGAGCTCGGCAGGACAAAAGTAGACCTCAGCGAAGCAATTTTGAGAGGAAAGAAAATCTAAGTGAGGTTCTGAGTTAATGAAATGGCAGACTGAGTATTATCGCCATGTGTGTGGTCGTTTGAGTCCATTTATTGATACCAATCCGTGAGCAGAGAGTAACCACGATTTGATGATGAAGAAGAAATGAATTTGCAGACACAGTCATTGTTTTGTTGCGCAGAGATAGTGCTGGCCAGGGCAGTTTCTCATCATACCGATTGCACTTTTATTAGAGTTTCAGGTTCTGAATTGGTTCAGAAGTACATTGGAGAAGGATCAAGGATGGTTCGTGAACTCTTTGTTATGGCAAGAGAGCATGCTCCTTTGATTATCTTTATGGATGAAATTGACAGTATAGGCTCTGCTCGAATGGAGTCTGGCACAGACAATGGAGCAAGTCAAAGCCCAGAGCAAGGATAGGCCTCACAGTGAATTTGAAGAATGGCGAAGGAAACATCGACCACAGAGAGTTGCAAGTGACATCGACATATTTGCAAAATGGCTTTTAGATGAGTTTAGCGCAGCTGGATTATCATACAAACTGACCATTGTAGGATTCTGTTTCGGAGGTGGCCGTTTAGTTGAAACCCTTGCTAGAGACATATAATCTCATTATGGTGCAGCTGTTTGTTTCTATGGAACAAGATTTGATCCTTCTTTGACTTCTCATCTGAAAATACCAGTGTCGTTTATAGTAGGTGAAAATGATCCTCTATGCCCTGTAGATTTGTTACGTCAGATGGAAAATCAATTAAAAGGATCACAAGTCTGTATTTATACTGGTGCAGAGAACACTAGATTTGCTCAGAGGAAGAGATTGATGCAGGGTTCATTACTGTTTGCAAATCATGAAGAATTGGTTAAAAAAGAGGTAGTAGAATAATGCTATTTCTCAAATAGCAGAGTGTAATTTTAGATCGAGTACCTGGCAGCTACAAGATTTCAAGCGGTCCATCTCAGGTTTGAAGGCGACATGCAAGGATCAGGTCCAGATCTTTAGGCATAAAATCAACATTACGGTTATGATTGGTGACAAGTGACAGAGGCCAAACTTAAATTCAAAAGAGGATCGGCAATCAAAATATCCTTAGCAACCAGTTGTAGAATCAATTACAAGTGGCAGAGTATTAGGAATCTGCCAGATTAATTCCAGATTTCAAGATAAAGATAAGCTCCAGATTAAAAAGGGATTGACTTCCCAATTTTGGAGCAGATTCGATTTTGAAATTGTGGATCTCAAATGGTTTTGAGAATTCAGTTTATCTATAAATGTAAAAACTTATATGTAAGGTGGGGAGAGGTCCCAGCTAAGGGCTCGAGAGCTAGAGGAGAGAGTTCTTCCTTTCAGGAGAACGCAGGGGACTGCAGGTTGGCAGTTTTGGGAGTAATGTTTGATCATTTGTAAGCACACCTGTGTAGCATGAGCATTTTGCAGCTTCAGTAACAGGTTCTAGTTTTGAATAAACTTGATGATGATTTGCCTTTGTGTTATATAAATTGTCTCTCTGATAATTCTGTTATGTATATGGTCATTCATATTCCATTACGATAATTCTTATCGTGAGATGACAGTTATCTTTTATTTTTACAAACATTGACAGTTTCACTTCATGATTTAGGATCATAGTACCTGGATATTGAACTTTGTGATTGACTCCATATTATACAGCATCTGTTGAATTCTCTTGCTGCTCTGATTCATACCAGCCTGTCACTTTAAATGCTTTGATCTTATTATAAATACCTGTATTTACCAATCTGTGATATATACCAGCTCTGTTTACTGTAAATTGTGTGATGTTTTGATTTCATACCAGAACTGTGTAAGCTGTACAAACAAGTAATACTAGCCTAGTGTCTTCTAGTACTGTGAGGTTCCATTAGCCCTGGTTTGATACCAGCTTGTGTTTGTAATTTGATTTCATTTGATTTTTACATTTTTGAACAAAGATTTCCTTAAGCTTGAATCCCATAGTCTAGGTTCAACTTTAGGGATAACAGGTTTTATTCTAGCTATTCTTCGATTCAATTATCCCATGAATCTTGTTGTTTCTAATATTGGACCTGCCCCTAGTGCTAGGAGATGTAGCGTGCCAATAAAACAGATTTTCCAGGAAAGTCCTTCCAAAGCCCCAATAAATCCAAGTATCTAAGTCCAATTGCCGTAGAAAGCCAAGAAGATAAGGTAATGGCCCTATAAAGTCTTTTTGGGTAATTAGTAAAGGGAGCGTTTAAATAAACACTTTTGAGAGAGGCCAAAACGATATCTCTCACTTGTCCACAAATGAAAAGTGTGATGACATACTGTGAAATAAACTTGAAATAAAATAATTTTACTCATTTCTTATAGATAAAATGTTAAATGGTTGGGAATATCCATGGCTCTGATGAAGTCTGAAAACCCTAAATATGAAAACCCTATCTAGTTTTGGTGAGGGATGGAAACAATGTGTTTGGAGTCCAACTTGTCGTCCTAACGGGCCTAGTACCAACCCGATTTTTAAAAAGTGGGAATTTTTTACTTCTTACATTGTTTTTGTTCCACCGATCACACTAGTGTTAGTGTTTTCAGGATTTTTTTGTTTTTTATTATGAGTCAGGAGGGGGGTCATAGGAGATTTTCTTGTTTTATGCTAAGTGGATTGATTGGTACTACTACCCATGTCACATTGCCATCATCGCATCCTGTTGGTTGTGTCATACCAGAAATGATAGGTTTTGATTCTCCTTGTGAAGGTTTTAGGGGTTTGGGGTAAAAAAAAGCCTTTTTCAAATGTCTTTTTTGCTTCCCATGTTGACTCTCTGGTAAAGGAGGTTGTTGGGGTTTCGTTTGAAGTGAAAGAGGTTGCTTTGAAGCAATTGGAGGATGTTCGGTTGCGGGTTGGAAAGACTAGGGTTTCATAAGACCATCGGCATGGTGGGTGCTCTTAGTTGGATTCAAAGGTTTTTAGGTCGAAGAGGTGGCTAAAGTTTAAGGAGGTAAGGAGGGTAGTTCTCTCTGTGTGTTGGAAAATGATATAACCATGGATTCAATCATGGATTTATATTAGCGTTCCCCTGAGGGAAAGTTTGAGTATATTAAGATGTCAAGGGAGGAGATTGTCATATGGATTCATGTTAAATAGAAACCCTTTATTTTCAATATTCTGAGAGTGCTTATGTTGGTTAATGGATGGATTGTTGTTTAGTTTATATCAAAGGAATATCAACAAGCTATTGAAGGGAGGATCTGGGTCATTCACACATTATCTTTGATTTTATCACGTTGGCACATGAGTTTTGTTTTGTGGAAGGAGAAATTAGCGAGGTGTCATTTGTGGATGATTTTTCGCGAGTTCACTCTACATTGTTGGAGTTTGAAGGGTTTCATGGCGGTCTCAAACTCCATTAATGGGTTCATTACGATAGAGGATGAAAATCTATCGTGTGTTGAACGAAAATTACCATGTATGCTAATGGAAATCAACTGTGAGGGGGGTCTTCGTGAGGAAGTTAAAGTTATATGGGAAGGAAGATCTTTTGTTCAGTGGTTGGACTACTCAAAAATTCCATTTTGTTACCATAAATGTCGTAAGATGGGACATCTAAAATATGTGTGTCCAAATTAGAAATTTGGAGTAATGGAGCTTGTGGAGTTGGATAATCCTTTGGAGGAGGGTTTGGATGAACTTGTCACTGGTTTATACTTCCCTGTCCTATTGGACCATGGGTCGACTTCAAATTTTGTAGGTAGGTTTGCAAAATCCGTCCCATGTTCTTTTGAAATTTCTTTCAGCAGAGGAAATTTTAAGTTCCTTGTCAGTTTCGGGTGAGGATGATCTGGCTGGAATTAATGGTTCATGTTTTGAGCCTTTTTTTAATTGCCCGAATATTGTGGAGCCCCTATTTCTGTAGAACCTCATGTTGTTTTATTGGAGGGTCTTGAGCCTACTCCTACCGTTAATTCTGCATGGTAAAAAAAATTATGAGGAACTCCAAAAATCCTGAACTTATGTTATTGTCCTTGATTTTCCCTCCATTATCTTGAAATAAATATCCTCCTCAAGGAATTTCCTGATCTACTTCTCCAATAACTAACTGTGGGGACCCTTCTCTTGTCTCTCCATTAGTTTCTTTAGAAAAAAAGAACATCCACTTATCTCAATTCGTAAGTTTCTGCAGTGAGGTAGATTAGTGCTGAGGTTTTTCGAAGAATACGTAGTGGCCATTGCTTGAATGTCAATGTTTCAATTGCATAAATCTATCTTCGATCCACGTTCTTCAGCTTTCTAGATGAATTCTACGAACAAACCAGTGGGTAGTAATGGGGTCCCCCCTTTCGCTGATCGTTGCCAACCTTTTCATGGAGAAATTTGAAAACAAGGCCCTTAAAGCCTATCCCCTGAAACCAAAATTATGGAAAAGATATGTGGATGACACCAATGTCATTTGGCCCCATGGAGAACAAGAACTCAATAGAGTATTGGAGCATCTCAACCGCCAATTGGTTGACATAAAATTCACCATGGAAGTGGAAGAGAATGAGATCATTCCCTTCCTTGACATCTTGATCTACATAAAACTTGATGGTTCTTGGGACATAGGGTATTTAGAAAGAAAACCCACACTGACAGTTACCTCGATTTGGATTCTCATAATCATCCTGCTCAGAAATTAGGGATCATTAACACTCTAGCAACAAGGGCAGTTAGAATCTGTGATGATGAACATCTCAAAGAAGAGAAGGATAACCTAGCTAAAATCTTTAGAAGCATCGGTTACAAAGAGAATGATAAGAAATATATTAGGAACCCCTTAAGTAACTTAAAAAAACCCCAACAACGCAATGCTAAAAAGAGGGCCTAACTCCCTTACCTTCAAGGTGTCACCGATAGGGTTGCCAAAATCCTAAGAAAGAAAGAGATCCTTATAGCATTCAAACCCCTAGAAACCATTATGCAGAAAATGCGGACTGTCAAAGAGAAGATTGACGAACATTAGCAGAAAGGGGTCTACAGGGTTACATGTTCATGTGGCCTTAGCTACATTGGAGAAACTAGTCGTTCTCTCAAAGTTAGAATGAAAGAACATGGGGTCGACATCCGCAACCAACGTTCCCATACCTCAGCCTTAGCCAAACACTCGAAGAAATCAAAGCACCATATCTGCCTTGAGGAAACTTCAATGCTTGCAAAAGAAAACCATTATTACAAAAGACAGTTCAAAGAAGCCCTAGAAATAATCAAACACTCAAATAACCTAAATAGAGATGGTGGATTTGAAGTAAGTAAGAGCTGGGTCCCCTTAATCTAGCAACAAAAAACTAACCCTTAACCTATAATAATTAAGAATCCTTCAAGCAACAATAAAAATAAAAATAAAATTATAATTTTTTGTAAAGAACATAATTACAACAATAAAAAAAAACATAATTTATAATTTTTTTATAAAACATATTTAATAAACCTAATTTAAAAATAAAAAAACATAATTAATTTTTTTAACAAATAACATTAATTAAAAAAATTTAAGTAACACATTAAAAATTAAAACTAAAACCAAAATTATAATTTCTAATTTAAAATTTCAAATCTAAAATAAAATCTATATAAGAAGTTTTAGATCAAACATTATTAAATTATAAAATTTTCATAATTATTAATTTTTAATAAAATTCTTAAATATCTTTAAATCTTTAAATATAACATAATCATAAAATTACAATCTTAATATAAACAAGAGCCACGAGGTGGCAATGTCCTGCCCAATTGTAAATTAGATTTTTGAAATTTGTTAAATAGACCAAGTCATGAATTAATTGGACAATTATTAGTTGACAATGTGACTGAGTTATAGAAAATAGAGTAATGAACAATTTTTAGTTATTATTATTAAAGCAACAATTGCTAGTTAAACTTGTCAAGTATGGCCCTCTTGCATAATCACCAAAATGACAACCAATTATTATTTACTTTTTTACAGTTACAATATAATTTTGGTTGTGCAAATTTTTGTGTTTCTTGATTTTTTAGTAACAAACCAACAATTAAATTCTTTATTTATTCACAATTGCTAGTTAAACTTGTCAAGTATGGTCCTCTTGCATAATCACCAAAATGGAAGAGAATTATTATTTATTTATTTACAATTATAGTATAATTTTAGTTTTGCAAATTTTTGTGTTTCTTGATTTCCTAGCAATAAACCAACAAATAAATTCTTTATTTATTCTTATGCAGTAAATAAATAATAATAAGAGATATGCTCAAAAATAAACTCTATTACGAAATTTTCTGCAATTATCGTAATACTATATAGTATAGATTTATAATAGTGATAATATATTGTATAGATTTATAGCAACCATATACTTAAATTAAAAACTATGTTTAGGATACAGGATGCTTTGGATTCTGTAGAGATTAAGATTTATAGCGACCATGTACTCAAATTAAAAACTACTCAAATTCTTATTAAGTATTTAAACTTTCAAATAATTAGACATTTTAAAATTTTAAATAAATAAAACATTTAATTCACATTTAACTTTATCTATATATTTAAATAATGGCGTTTTTTCAATAATAATGTGATGAAAATCTTAATTTTTTATGTTTTCAATTGATTATGTTTTAGAAACACCTCCCATTGATTTCGTTTTCAATTGATTATGGTTCGTTTACAATATTTGGAGTATTTCAAAAGCTTTAAATTGCTTAGACCAATGCTGAATTTGAAATTTTTTTATGAGTAATGCTATAAAAAACATATTTGTAAGTTCATATTTGTTATTCTTCTTTCACTTACAAATATGTTGTTATTGCTCTCAAATATGGAAGATGCACCATCATTATCAATTGAGAGTAGTTACCAGAAATGGAAACGGTTGGATGTCCTTTAAGCAAATGCTCTCAAACTTGAAATAATTTGTGAATGCACAAGTATTGGGATTGATTCTTTGGGTTATGGACATTCAAATTGATGGTGAGACATCGATGGACTCCATACTTTTACGATTTAGAGAGAGTTATACGGTTACACACTTGGCATATACTTTTAAGCTATGTCAACATAATCATAACACCAGAAATCCTTAATTCCTATAATAAAAAGTTAATATATATATAATATGGTTAATATAATATAGTTGATAAGTTAATAATTAAGTCTAATAATTATAAATTAAAATTAATATAATTAACTAATTAATTAAACAACCTTACATAATTATATAATGTTCATTATTATAATATTAAATTATTAATTATTAATCATAATGAATTACTATCTATAACATTATATATGATAATTATTAAACATATTTAGTAAGCTCTCTTATTTTTTTTTTAACAAGAGCGGTTATGTTATATTGAAGAACTCAGCAAAGAAAGTGTTGAACAAGGAAACACATTACAACAAACAACCATAATCTCAGCTTCTTCCAGTTAGTTAGCCTACAACAGAACTAGGGAGGTATATCAATCAGGGGTTAAATTTGACGGGAGTATACCCGTATTTAGGTTTTTTAGCCGTCAAATACGGGTGAATATGGAAAAAACCCGTCATCTAAGAAGGGCATTTTTTAAAAACAGTAGTAGTTTTGACGGGTATTTATAAAATTTGCCAGTATCTAATTTATATATATATATTGCCAAGAAAAAGTGAATCTGATTGATTTTGAAGAAAGACAAAGGATTTTGATCTATAGCGTCACACAGTGGCTAAGGTGTCATGTTTGTTCTATCTCATAGGAGGTTTTTATTTTAGTGTCAAGCTGAATTAAATTCTAAATCCGTAACATTGAAAGCTGAAATGACAGGCCCCTCATGGCAACACATTCCAGTAAGTGAGGATTTTGAAGAACATGGCATGATGGCAGTGTTAAAGAAATTTGGCTAAAGAGATGAACGTAGAAGAAAAGGGCTCACGGCCCTCCAGTCGTTCCTGCTCTCAGTTAATATCATATAAATATATACACTTGTACATCAGGGCATTAAATTGCTGGGACAAATTCCAATACTTGGATTCCAGTTTGAGTTGATCTTTTGCACAGTCGACTTTAATATCGATATCCACAATGGAACAAGCAAGGATTTAAACCAGATACGTTTTTAAGACATGTCATGTGACTAAGATGCATTCTCCAACTGTCGACCATATGAAGGGTGGTAAAGCCCTA
>LPNX010987788.1:354151-389848 GCA_001517045.1 Pseudotsuga menziesii
CTATCTTTTTGCTTTTGGTTGAACAAAATTGATATTATGGTACCTTGTATAACCAATAACATTTACATTAAGTACAAGTTCCGAGGCTCTGCATTGTCACCCCATTCTTAAAATTCAACATTCCTACTTTTGAAGGTTTTAATATAAAGCCCATAATATCTAGAGTACTTATGATATCCCAAATATTAGATTGTTCAAGACAAAATGCTGCCACTGCAGGGCTACAGCTTTGGAGATCACGCTGTGACTAATTTAACATTAAGTTCACATGCAAATAAATCCTTTGACTTGTTTATATGAAAAATTAAAGATTCATACATAAAGTGCAGAGTCGACTGATTTAACTTTCCTTCAGATTTTAAACCAAATTAGGACAGCATAGCGTCTTACTTCTGATATGTGGCTGAGAGGACTCTGTGGTGGCAGTTTTAGCTGAGACAAGCTAATCTGGAGTCTCCTCCTTGATGTAGACTGGTCTATCTCCCAGAAGCTTGTCCATGTCACTTAATATCTTCTTTAATTTTAAATTGGCATCCTGGATGATAAGGGGAAGGTATGTAGTTATTTCTTTTATCTTTTTTAGTAACCAGAAATAATTCTATCTCGGCTTTCTGTTTTTCCATGAATTTTCTTCAAAGTTATCTCAGCAGAGTCCCTCTTTTGTATTACCTCTAGTGTTGCATGTCTAGGCCGAGTCACTCAGATTTGACTCATTTTTGTGCATGAACGCCATTGGTACTTTTCAATAGGGGTGATCGGTGGCTTACTTATTTTTTGACGGGTAAAAATAAATAATGAACGTCATTTTTTTTACGGGTAAACATAAATATTAAACGTCATAGCAAGGGTAGTTTCAAAAGAAACCCGTCACATAAAAATTGCTTGACGGGTAAGGGTGCCTGTCAAATTTAACCCCTGATATCAATCCTTACAACTTAGTTAACAATAAGCTCATTAAGGCCAACAGCTATAGAATTGTTGGCTGCCAAATCTACCAGAACATTAAGGTTCCTAAGAATATGGAAAAAGTTAACCTTCTTGAATGTATTGGCCTTGGATCTAATTCTTTTAATCAGCCTTGTAGTTCGCTCATTCTTGCCCCTACTTCCCCCATTCAAAGCCTGAATAATTAACCTGGAATCACCAAAAACCATAACTTCGTCCACTCCTTTTTCCTTTAGCTGTTTGAGACCTTGCCATAGCCCATATGCCTCAGCCATATTATTGGAATCATATCCAATGTTCCAGTAGTATTTTGCCTCAACTTTCCCTCCAGGATCAATGATAACTCCTCCTCCTCCCGCTCTTCCAGGATTCCCTTTGGAGGCCCTATCGAAGAATAGTTTAAAAATCTTCCTTTCTCTTAGCTAGTTCTCAAACTGCGACTTGTCCATCCTGACCTCCCATTCCTCCAACTTTTTAACAGCCATATTATTTATGACCTTGATATTAAGACTTTGCATCCAGTTTTTTTCATTGTTAGTTAGGTTTTCTTTATTGTTTGGGATCTTTGAAATGCTAACAACCTCCTCAAACAAAGCATTTATTTTGATAGAAGTCTTCCACGCTGGCTGATTTTTGTCCTGAAAGATTCTATGATTTCTTTCATTCCAAAGGCACCAGCAGATTATTTTGGGGAGTTTCATCCAACAGGCCCTCAAACCTTTTTTATTAATCAGCTCTCCCTGATATAATTTATCCCGGCTGAGAAAACAGACTTGAATTTTGTCTGGAAAATGCATTTCGTCTCCCCAACGCTTCATCACATCCTTCCAGATTGAGATGGCATATGGACATTTTAAAAAAAGTGATTGATATTCTCGGAAGCTTCGGCACATAGGGGGCAGTGAAATGGCCCAGCGAACCCCCTTTTCTCCAAATTCTCCCTAGTAAGAACTCTCTCATGCATCAACGTCCAGGTGAACAACTCAATCTTCGGCATTGTGCTGCAATTCCATAGATAGTTCCACATCTCTGGATTGACAGGCACATTATAATTAGCTGCAAATCGCTGGTATCTTTCAGACGCTGTGTAATTGCTGGATCCCCATCCATGCTTGTCCTTCTTGAGTTTAGTGAATGGAGCTAGCCCAGCCAGATGATTTAATAACAATTTTTTTGTCTTCCTCTAACTCCTCATGGCACGCCGGTAGAGCCCATCCAGCCCATCGATTTGGCTCGTCAATCTCCCAATTAGAGATGTCCCAGATTGTATTAAAGCCCAGCGATTCCATCCATTGTTGAAGACGTGGCAGATGAGGAGGAGTTTTGCTAAGTATCACGTCGTGCCACATGTTGATTGATTTCCCATTTCCCGATGTTCAATGCAGCTCCTCTCTGAAGTGAGGCAACGCTTTGTTACATATTTTATAAATTGGAGAGCCATTGTTTATGGTACGATCCCCATCAAGGCATCTAAACCTCTGTCCTGGGAAATATTTACATCTCAGCACACGACTGCACCAGGACGGTTTGGAGTCGAGCATGCTCCAGAGCAGCTTGGATCCCATGGCTAAATTTTGGATTCTTAAATATCTGATATGAAGGCCACCCTTCGATCTAGGCAATTTGACAGTTTTCCAATTAACTAGAGCAAATTTTTTGCCCCCCCTCATTATCCCCACCCTGCCAAAGAAAAGTTCTCACCAGACCTTCAATCTGTGTTATAATTTTGACCGAAGCAAGAAGAAGTGAGCATTGATAAAGCAGGTAGCTGTTTAAAACCGCTTTTATTAAAATTACCTTCCCAGCCATATTTAACCAGGATGTCCCCCATCCCGTGATTTTCCTTTTGATTTTTTCCACTATTGGGTTCCAGGCTGAGCTCTTGGGCTTGGATTTGAAAATAGGGACCCCTAGATAGTTGAATGACTCCCAGGAGACAGCTCCATCCATATTAAGAACCCGGGTGATATTTAGCATTTCCCTGGTATTTATATTCCAACCATAGATCTGACTCTTCCTTAAATTGATTTTGCTACTGGAGGCTTGATAGTAACGATTCATTTTGCTCTTGAATCGACGGGCTATTATCTGACTGGCCCCTCCAAGCAAGATAGTATCATCCGCAAATTGCACATGATTGATATCTTTTGAGCCTCTAGCCATCCATCAACTAGGTAGATCCTAATCTTGCCTGGCATATTCCAGCTGAAAGCTTAGAACAGAAGCCTGAATGGCATAAAGTAGGGGGGAGAGCGAGCATCCTTGCCTCAGACCTCTCGTAGCTTGAAAGAAGGGGGCAGCTCTTCCATTGACTAGCGGGGCTATCCATGGCTTGTTGATACAGGTCTTGACCCAGTCGATAAATTCTGAGGCGAATCCATATCTCCACATTACCTGAAATAGAAATGAATGGCTAACTCTATCGAAGGCATTTGCTAAATCAAGTTTCACCACCATTCCTTTGTCTCCATTCTTCAGACTAGAATGAATAGCCTCTTGGACTAAAATGATATTATCCCAGATCTTTCTTCCTTTAACGAATCCACCTTGGTTCTTCGGAACAAGGTAAGGCAGGATATGTTTTATTCTGCCAGCCATAATCTTAGTAATTATTTTGTATCCTATGTTGCACAAGGATATTGGCCAAAACCTGTTAAATGACTTAGCATCCTTCTCTTTGGGGATGAGAGCCAGGAAGGCAGAATTTGTACTGCCTCCAACTTTACTACACCTCTGAGACTTGCTGATCATTTTAACTAAGTCATTTTTTACAATGTCCCAACAAATTTTTATGAAGTTGGCATTGTACCTGTCTGGACCCGGAGCTCTGTCATCCTCCATACCATTGACGGCCTTCTTGATTTCATCCAAAGTGATAATCTGTATCAGAATATCATTATATTTGTTCTTCACTGCTCTAGGAACAAGACTCAATAGCTCGGCATCTTCAGAAATAGGCTGGGCCATGAACAATTCGTTGAAGTGCTTAGTCGCTTCAAATTTATTGTCCTCGAAATTGGTGATCAACCTGTCATGAGTCTGGATCTCGAGCACATAGTTAAAGTTCTTTCTAGCCTCAGCCTGCTTGTGGAAGTAGCTAGTGTTCCTGTCGCCGTCGTTCAGCCATTTGCACCTTGATTTTTGCCTCCACCACTCAGACTCCTGTCTGCATGCAGCATGAAGTTCCGAGTGCAGCATGACCTCTGTTTGGATATCTTTGTGGTCCACGTTTCCATCCTCTATTTTGGATTGGTGGATCTCCAGCGCAAGGGCAGCGTGGGTTTTAGCTTGGTCTGGTGGGGGAATCAATTTAGCCCAACTCTTTAGAGTTTTCTTTAGCCATCTTAGTTTCTCCTCCCATACATAGAAGGGAGACCCTGTGACCGATGGAGACAAGGACTCAGGAACAATTCTTAGAAACTCAAGTCATTTGGCCCACATAGGATTGAATCTGAACGGTATAGGGCCCAAGTTCTTATTGTTCACCATCTTGAGAAGAATAGGTTTGTGGTCCGAGCCTCCAAACGGTAAGATTTTAGAGGACAAATTCAGTCCAAGCAGGAGGAAAGTGTCCCGGATCAGGAAACAATTAAGTCGAGCAGCAATATACCTGGGCCCGATCCTCTTATTATTCCACGTATATTTTCCAGTAGATGGCTTTACATCCATGAGGTTCCAATCCAAAATGATGTCATCCACAATTTCTCTGATGGGATCTTTGACTAGGGAGCCCCCTCTTTTTTCATCTTGACTGAGGATGACGTTTAGATCCCCAGCAAGGATTACATTTCCTTGCAGATTACTCCTTTCCTCACGAAGGAGATTCCAACAGATTTTTTTTTTTTTTTTTCAGAATACGAATTAGGTACATAAATATTGAAAATTCTTACTAGGATGTTAGTGTCTTTTTGCCTCAGCAGGGTGAGGATCTAGAAAGTGTTGTACTTGATTTCAATAGCCTCAAACTTCTTGTCATCCCATAGGGTGCCAATGCCTCCGAATGCGCCCCTTGAACTAATTGCAACTTTGCCTCTTTTATTCCAAAATTTCAGACTTACTTGGAGAAATACGTCTTCCTCCATTTTGGTCTCCTGGATCAGAAAGATGTCCGTTGATGAATAGATATTAAATCTATCATAGCTTCTTCCTTGGATTTGCTACCGAGACCTTTGCAGTTCCAGGAGAGGACCTTCATTACTTACTTTTGGTGGTCATAGGCATCCCTTTCTGGGCATGCCCCTGCGGGCGGGTATTTCTTGTGTTTTTCAGTAGCTTTTCCAGAGTTAGCTGGGAACCTTGTAGGTAGCTTGTTCCCTTACTTCTTTCTTGGATTTCCTTCCTTTGGTTTTAGAAAGTCTAGGGGTAGTCAACTCGATTTCCGCTTCCTCCTCTTCCTCTTCTTCCGATTCTGGTTCTTCCTCTTATTGTCCCATGTTGTCTCCTTCTTTTAACACTGTTGTACCTTTGTCTTGGTCTTTCCCTTGGTGGTCTGAGATGGTTGCTTCAGACTCCATACTGTCTCCATTACTAGATTTCTCTTCGGCTTCATTTGATTCATCCCTTGCTTCATTGATTTCTTGAGATCCTTCAAGGGGGGTAACACTGGCTTCTCTATTCCCCTCACCCTTCTTTGGAGCCTCATGTGATTGGTTTTTAGGTTTATCCCTATTCACCCTATGCCATCCTTCCGCCTTGTTTTGTTGGGTCTCGGGATTTTTAGGGCAGTTACAGATGAAGTGCCCATATTCATGGCAACCTCTGCATTTGAAGGGGAGTTGTTCATAGTCAAGCTTTTGGAAATGGGCCCAGTTCCCCACTATTAATTTGATAGCTTCTGGCAGTCCAACTTCGAGGTCAACCTCAACGCATATGCGTGCGTAGGCGTATTGGTCCTTTGGGCTAGCCATGTCTATGTATTTCCCCAAGACGTTCCCTATAGCATGGAGAGATTTGGGGTTCCAATAGTGCATAGGGAGGTTGGGGAGTCTGAACTAGACTGGCACAGATTTGGGGATGTCAGCCTCAGGATCGAAGTCCGACGTCCACCCATTGAGATAGAGACCCTAAGGCCCCATGAAATAGGGCCCATTCCTAAAGATTAAGTCTTTGTATTCCTTGGATTCGAAGTCAAAAAGGAAGTAACCCCTTCCGACAGAGTATGATGCAACATTTTTTGAGATTAGAGGCCTCCAGTTTATTTGAATCCAGCTATCAGTAGTTTTTGGTGAGGGCCAGAGCCCCGTGAATTATCCGATCAGAGCTCGATCTGCCAGGGAAAGAGCAACCCAGATGGTTTCTTCCGGAGGGAGGGCCACTTTCGGCACGTCTCCAATTCTTTTGACAAACTTTAGGGGATCTCCTTTGCCAGATCTCCAGTTCTGAGAGGCTATAAGTCGATCAAAGGCATCTGAGTGCTTAGAAGGCGGATCTCTGCCCACCCCAGACGCCATTGGCCTACCCCACCAGGGATCAACCACTCAGCACATGATCAACCGATCCCTTCGTGATGGGCACCCAGTCAGGAGCTAATTGTCCAACCTGAGGATGCAGACGCAGCCCACGAGTCGCAGATCTCCTAACAACCTTCCACCAGTCGAGAGCAGGCTCGAGTACCCAGGTCAGGTGTGAGATCGGTTTGGAAGTAGATCCGTCGACCCAATCTGCAACTTGTTTTCAACTCGGCTTCTCACCATAGATATCACTATTACCAAGGCACTTTGGGAAGTAAGCTCTCTTATTTATACTAACTAAAACCATCTAAAATTCTTTAGTTTCAATTGTATTTAAAATCAAATCGAACAATGTGGGCACTTTATATGCGTTTATTGTTGTTCTCTACTTTTCGTAGTTATCACCAGATAAAGTTTTGTTTCCAGCTTTTTCCTTGTTAGAAGTTTTATTCCTAAAATTCCAATGAAGTTAAAAAATAAAAGCTATTTTTATATTTTAACTGCAATTTTAAAATTTATCTATTCAATTTTTTTTTTAAATCCAAAATATGTTTATAACTACTTGCTTGAAGTTTTAGAACAACGTTCATCTAATTCCAACCTCATCAAACTATGTAAACAATTGAAATCTATTTAGCTATATTGCATAGGAAGCCAGAGATCTACCCTACCCTATGTAAAGGTAAAACGTTCACTAAATTAATCTCATATACATGCTATCTAAAATCAAATTTAGCATGTGGGAACTTGTGTTCATTATTGTTCTATATTTCTGTGTTTTAATACCTAAAACTCTTTTGCAACATATCTTTGCTGGAAGTTTATAAATAGCTTTATTTCGTATTGATTTTTTATTTCAGTTAACTTTTTTATAATTCATAAGTCATAATTAATTGATTTTATGGGCGTCGTTCAAAATTCATAATGAACAATTTTATAAAAAAATTGAAAATAGCTCATGTAATACTTGGACTTTATGGTTGTCCAAAAAAATAAAAAATAAATATCATATAATAATTAAACTTAATGGCATAGTAATGTGTAGTCCATGTCATAGTAGAACTCCATCTAGCAGCTAGAAGTCTAGCTAATATAATGTGCACAAGATTTAGTCAAACTGCATTTTCCAGCAGGGAGTTAAAGCAATGTATAGTTAGTATGATAGTCAAACTCCTAAAAAACTCCTCTGACCTCCTAGTAAATTCCTCTGAACTCATGCCAGGAGTCGAGATGTAATACTTGATCTTATCTCATTGTTTTGAGATGCCTATGTATTAGGAAGAATACAGAAGGAAGCTCGAGCTTGCTTCATAGTTCAAATGGGAAAGATCGAAAATATTGATTTTCAAGAGAAAAATGAAGACTCGTTCGAGACAGGGATTCCTTTTTTATGAGCTATTCAAAGACGACTATCATTTAGCTAGTAAAACTTATCGCGATCTTTCGAAGGTGAGTAGAATTCTGGCTAAATAACACCTTGTTTATCTTGTCTGTTTCTTTGATTTGAGAATATGTCTGTTGCAATAATATTCTTGGTGGTGGTCATTAACATATTTGGCATTTAGCAATAACAAAGAAGTTTTATTTTCATTGTATTTTTTTGAAAAAATGTGGATTAGTCACCAGATTGAGTACTAGACGCACCAGATTTGGTAGACGATTATTACCTAAATCTATTGGATTGGGGATGCAATAATATTATTGTGGTTGCATTGGGATCAACCTTATACCTTTTGGAATGATGAAAATGCACACATGGAGCAGCTAATGCAAATGAATGGGGAAAAAAATTATTTGACTAGTGTAGCTTGGGCACCTGATGGCAAACACATTGCAATTGGTCTTAACAATACAGAAGTGCAGCTATGGGATGATAACAAACTAAATCTGGTGTGTTGATCAAACAGTCATTTAATCTTTATTATTTTATTTGACTAATATTTGTAACTTTAATCTTTGGTGCAAGTACGCCACATCTAGTTACTGATAAAGGCATTTACATGAATAGTTGCGAAAATTGGTAGGTCACTCATCTAGAATTGGGAGTCTAGCTTGGAATGGCCCAATTTTGTCATCTGGAAGTCGGGACAGTGTTATCATAAACCATGATGGTAAATGCTTCTCTGCTTGCAACCAGCTTACTTTTTGTTCTATAATGAAAGAGTCAATTCAATTGCCGAACACAATAAGAGAAATACGCAGTAGGTTACATAATATGTTGAAATTAGCTAGCCATTGGAGTCCAAAAATTGGTGTCTAAACAATACATGTAGAGGTTTTTCTTTTCATTGTATTGAATGCTGCAGTGTTGTTGCTTAAAGTCTGGCCGATGCAAATTGTTCAACTATCAAATACTAAATAGGCCTACAAATGTATATTATTTTAGTAGGGCTCTTAATAGCGTAAAAAGTCATATATGCATTTATATTTTGCATGTGGAAAGCACAGGGGACTGGATCTGGGTGTAAATGTCCTTTTCTCACTAATGTTATAAAGAGATAGGTTGCTTTACCTTCTAATTTTTTTCTGATAAAGTTTATAGTTGTAGTTGTGTATGCCAATTCAGTTTATTTGAATGTTTTGGGAAGAATATGTTTAGTTTTTAATAAGTATATTAGTGTATTGATCTTAAACCCTGCAAAATTCTGATTTACGTTGAATAAGATTCTGAAAGTGTTTAATAATTTTTTTTTTGAAAATGTATACAAAAAAAATCATATTATATTAACTACAATAACTTTATATTAAGTTTTAAATCAATAACTTTATATTAAGTTTTAAATTAATTAAAAGAATACAATTATGTGTTTAACAACCACAAATTAAAATAACTTTATATTAAGTTTTAAATTAATTAAAAGAATACAATTATGAGCTTAACAACCACAAATTAGAATATTAAAATAGTTGTTACATTAGATAAAAATAATTCAAATATTATTTAAGAAAAAAACATTATCAATATATCAAATATATGTTTATTAACTTATTCGAAAAAAACATTATCAATATATCAAATATATGTCTATTAACTTATTTGTAACTTAGATTATTAATGTGATTGTTGCTCGTACCTAAGAGTGTCATGAAAGCCCAGGGTTTCACGGTTAATGGCAAGCATACTGTAGGACAGAACTCAAGTATTCTTCGATGAATGTCTACCCACCTGCCTTTTTGTTGAACAGTCATCCCTACCACTTGGCATCATGGTGCCTATAGTCACGCCTTTACTGATAAAACGTAGGACTGAAATCAGAATCTTACTGCTGGATATTTATATGAATTCTTGAGAAGTGAGCCTTATAATTAAAGAAACGGTGTTGTACTTAAGGAAGTTAACCTGAATAGTTAAGCATGATTATGTTGACATAGCTTAAAAGTATATGTTAACTGTGTCGTGACCCTATAAATCTCTAAATACATACGCTTGAAGATCACCAGATCTGGCATATATATAGAGAGAGAGTTCTCAGCCGGTACCTAATTATTCAGTAACCTAGAAATTTTAAGACAAAATAACTATTTTGGGGGGATATTACATGAAATATGGAGAAAGACGTCAAAAAATATAAACTATTGCAATCTTAATTCTCCAAGTAAGTTAAAAATAAGTTGATATCTGTTATGTAACAGAACTTTCTTTGCAAAGATTAAAATATGGATAGATGTGATCACCGAACAATCTAGAAAGAACTATGAACTATTTTTTTAGTATTGTGCCTGTCGTATATTTTTATTGCGTATTTCCCAGTATTTATCAACAAATGGAATTGTATCCCAAAATATAGCTCCACGACCAAACGACATTTTGTATCTACAAATTCAAAAAAATAAATTTAAAAGCACTAATTTCCACATCTAAATTAAACTAAATTAAAAAAAACTAAACCAATCCCCAAAAGCCTAAATATACCAGAAAACATAAAAAAAAAAGAGTTGATCTGCAATTAAAACCATACAAAAGCTATAAAGTGGGTATCTTAAATCTAAAAGACTCTATCCATTTCTAACAGTGTCGAACTAAAATAAAGTTTAAACACAATCTAATAGATGTTCTGCAATTTTTACAATAAAACTATTGCTAAGAAATTGAAGTCCACAAACCAACTCCACGTAGCTGCTAACAAAAATTAAAAATACAGTATGTGATCTATAAGAGTACTGACGACATTTTCTCTGGCACTATCCCTCTTCGTCAACTTCTCAGAAGACTGAGATCTGGAGAACTTTTTGCCAAATAAGATAGTGTTGAGTCATTTCCCACGATGCTTCCCCATGGCTGCAAGTATCTGTCTCAAAATCTCAATTCTTTGAGACGGCAAACTAAAAGTAAAACGGTTTATATTACAAGGCCTGTGAAGGCTCAAAGAACAAGTGGGTATATATTTTTGCACAGTTCTAAGGCAAAAGACATTTTCGTAGTCATCCCAACTGCAAAGCTGAAGCATCAGGAAGTGAAAATTAACGTACCAGGGATTAATTTGAGCCTTTGTTCTCAAGCAATGCGACTCAACAATACCATATACCTTGTACCATTCAATGCCATGAAATTCTCACAAAACTTGAATACCCACTTACACGGGAGCAGCGTGGGATCGCCTCTGGGTACTCGGTGCTTGATAGACAACTTAGATGTTTTCAAAACGACCCTGGACCGCTAGTTAACCATTTTGGGTATAACGGAAATTCAACTAAAACAAACCTCAAACTAGGCATTCTTCCTGTAGATTACCTGACAGCAGTAGTAGCACCCTCTTGCAATTTATTTAAGGCTGCTAACTACGGAACAACCTCCATCTTACAAGGTCCTTATCATGCAGCTTGCCACATGCTCAGCATGCAGCTTGTCACACCTGCATGGATTGCAACAAAGCAGTCTACAGGAAGCTCTGCATCTAGAAATTTGAGAAATTTATGCACCAATTCCAAAGCCAAAACCTGATCGAACAAAACAAGGAAAATATTTCATTTAATGGTTTGTGCAGAGGGTGTGACGTAGGATGGCCGCTGAGTCTAGGGGAATAGAAAACAAAGCATACATCATATTCTGTGTGGCCAATCAAACTAGAAATAATTAAATTTTAAAAATAAAAAATATATAAATCAAGTTAATCCTCTAGTTACACTTTAGCATTGAAAAAAATTAATAAAAAAATACACACTAATAATACACTTGACCAATTTATATATATCCTACGCAGCATGACATAAAAAGAAAAACTTTAAGAATTTTATAAAAAAAATTATAAGAATTTTATAAAAAAAATTATAAGAATTTTAAATATTAAATTTGAAAACATATTTTTTAGAGCAAAATTTTAATAAATTACAAAATTACAAAATTACAAAACATTGTCGGCAAAAGCTTAATAAAAAACCTAAAATCAAATACTATTTATGATCCAAAACTGTAGCTCAGTTATTTGACTCTTTGTCTTGATGATGGTTCTTGATTCGGAATCGAAACGTTGACATTCAAGCAATGGCCACTGCGGATTCTCTGGAAAACCTCACCACTAATCCATTTATCTACTTATTCCATTGTGGATGCTAAGAACTCAGATATAATTCTAATTTCATCCATCTGCACATGAAATTTTTTAATTCAAAATCCAAGAAAAGGAAAAAATGATAAGGGTTATGGTAAAAAAGATGTGGTTAACATTGGTGTGGAGGCAAAATTTATAAATCCTAGGTTTTCCTCACTTTTTGATAAGGGCTTGTCAAGGGTTTATGTTTCTCCTCATACCTTTGAATTTCAGGCTCTTAGAGATGATGCGGCCCTTGATGGGGTTACTCAATAAATTTAGTTACCTTAAACATCTAAGGGCTAGGCATCGACCAAAAAAGGGCTTCCCTTAAGAGATTTTTTTAGAATGTGCGTGCTGATATTGTTCTTGTACATGAGACAATGACATCGTCTGTTAATGCTTGTAACTATTTTTTGAAGATTAAACCTTTTTGGAGAGTGTGTGCGTTGGATTCCTCTGGATTGTCTAGATGAACTCTTGTGGGATTTGTTTCAAGACACTTTATCAATGCATAGAAAGACAAATCTCTCTACACTAAATGGTAGATCTAGAACAAAACAAGACATAAATGTTAACCTTTCCCTAGATTTATCAAATAACTTGAATGTAAATAATCCTTACCTTTTGCTGAAGGTTGTCCTCATTAGCTTGAAGTTTTTGTAATCCCATTGATGAAGAGAAGAGTTACAAAAGTATCAAAGCAAACCAGAAACAAGTGGAAACACAAGGTGATATGATATATCTAAACAATTGACCAAGGATAACTGTAATAAACGAAATTACACATCATTTATGGGAAGGGAAAACATTGATTGCGCCGAGAGGCGCTCTATAGCCCAGTATGAGGGAGATCTTGTAACGTTTGTCCATCTTGTAACGTTTGTTACTAACAAAATAATAAAAAATTAAAATTTTAATTATCTGCCAAAATAAATGTTGGCCACAAAAACAACCTAATATGGGGGATATGTTGTAATGTTCATACCTAACAAAAATTTAAAGAATTAAATATTTAATTATCTGCCCAAAAAAATGTGGGTTAGAAAAACAATACAATATGGGGGGATGTTGTAATGTTCCTACCTAACAAAATAATAAAAAATAAAAAACTGAATTATCCGCAAAAAACAATGTTGGCCTTGCACATGGTTTTAAAACCATGTGCAAGGGCTCCTAAACATCCCATGGTTTTATTGCACATGGTTTAGCAGGGCCTTGCAAATAGTTTTAAAACCATGTGCAAGGCCTCCTAAACAACCCATGGTTTTATTGTACATGGTTAGGAGGGCCTTGCAAATGGTTTTAAGACCACGTGCAAGGACTCCTAAACAACCCATGGTTTTAGGAGGGACTTACACATGGTTTTAAAACCATGTATGGAGGAGATGTAATAATAAAAAAATTATGTCCACCATAAATAATATTAAATATTAATAATAAAAATATTATATGTCCACCTCAAATAAAAAGATATTTCTTTTAGTTTGAATCAAATCAATGGTTATATATAGGACACACCAAAGCTGATAGAAGTTTTCACCTGGAAAGATTTGATCCCTCTCGGTGCTTGATAGAGCCTAGGATTTGGATCTATGCTGGTGTATTAAAAAATAGAGGAAAGAATACAACGATGATGCCTTTGGGCTTATGGAAAGAAGGTTCAAACATTAAATCTAGTGGAAGACTCAACGTAATGGGAGGGGAATCTGTTTCATTTTTAACGAGATTGATAGAGAAAGTGAACCATTCTTGTAATCACGCGAGGCAATGATATCAACGCTACATGGCGATTGATTGGATTCTACACATGGAAGCATGTTTATCGAAGATGTAAGGTGTGGAGGATCTAGATAAAGTAAAGGAAATACTCCTATGAAGGAGGAATCCTTAAACAATTCTAATCTTATATCTTCATACTGAGGACGAGACTGTCCCAATAGGGGAACTACGTTATCTGCAATTTTATGGACATTCGGATTGCAAAATTCAAGTTGGTCGACTGTAACAATCTTTCCTTGCTGAGGAAATTGTACCAATAGAAATACTTAAGATGCGACAATGGTCATTTCATAAAACTAATTCCGACCAAGCAAAATATTGTAGTCCAAAGGTGCATCAACTGCCTCTACATGGATAGAGATGGTTTTCGTCCCAAACTTATAGCGAAGGAAGGTAAGAGTCCATAAGATTGAAAACCATGACCATCAAAGGCCTTCAACGTAGCTGGAGATGAAGTGACTAAAGGAGAACCAATAGCCCTTCAACAAGACAATGACATGATAGAAGTCGGGGCTCCTTCGTAAAAAATATTATGATGGATATTCTTTCCAACAATAGTTATATGAATCTAAAAAGCCAATTGATGGGATAATCTCGGCTTAAAATACTCCAATTGGAACATAATAGTGTTAGAAATTTTCAAGTCCATAGCTCCAAGGACTGATAAAAGAGTTCTATGTTGACTAGGACAATTTTGTAGAATTTCCAATGTGGACATCGCACAAGGTTCCTGTGCCAAATCATCTACAATATTGTAATGTTGGGCAACATGAGTTTTTAGATTGAAAACTAACCTGTGAATGGATGCCTTGGGAGGTTGCAAAAGTGAATCAGGAACATGATTACGTATTGACAAAGAGTTGTTCAATGGAGGAGTGGAAGAAGACACTTCAATTGAAGCCTTCACTCTTGGACTTCCATCCTTATTTGGAGTAGATTCATATGTCTTGGATTGGGTAGTCATATTAATCATACCATTCATCATGAGGACATGATCAATGTAGGATTCCACATTATGAGAATCATTTCCATTTCCCCCATGTTGAGGGGTTTGATCTTGAGAAATCAATTGTTGTTGTTGTGGAGGGAATTTAATACTTTTCAAAAACCGATTAATTTCCTCGCGACGAGGACAGTCTTTGGTGTAATGGTCATCCTCACAAATAAGGAAAGGATACTTAGC
Organism: Pseudotsuga menziesii; assembly: GCA_001517045.1. Lineage (NCBI taxonomy): Eukaryota > Viridiplantae > Streptophyta > Pinopsida > Pinales > Pinaceae > Pseudotsuga > Pseudotsuga menziesii. The sequence goes on from LPNX010987788.1 coordinate 369,040, forward strand.
CTTCTGTGGTGGTTTGGTTTCACTAGCTTGATCTTGGGTGGATGAATTCTCATGCTTGTTAAAATATTTTTTTCCTTTCTCTTTACCACTTGAAGATGAAGAGAATTGGACTTGGTTCACTACAGATGTGGAGGCAGGAGAATAAGTTGATTGGGAGTTCTTTCTAGTCTAATTTGAAACAGACTGAGGTTGGAAAGAACCTGGCAAATCATCAGCAAGGGGTTCGGTCACAGGTCGTTAAGGATTATAGGTAGGCCGAGGAGCATTCAGAATCAAAGCATATAGCGTTTCGGATTAAGAATACACTAAATCCAAATATTGAGCATGATTGATAGCTTGCTCCTCGGTAACAACACATCCCATAGGAACATCTCTGGCAATAAGTGGAAGTAACGACTTGGTGAACCAATCGGTCAACAGTTGGTTCAAAATAGGAGCTTTGATTAACCTGCACCACCTCCTCCACTCATGAGTCTGACTTTAAAGGTGGATAGAGGTGGATTATCGGAGCGAGGCCAATGATTTAGTACCAGTCTCATAATTGATTGGAAATTAAAAATGCATTAAGAATATCATAGCCATAGAGCCAAAACCTCTAAAGAAGTTCGAAGGTAACTCGATGTACCAATTTGCGGAAGTATCGATGAGCATCCTTTGGAATAACCTCAAACGAATGGAGTCATCCATTAAAGAGTTCAAGGAGCACCATAAATGAAAGGACATAACACGATTGTTAGGGTCCTCACCAAGTTTCCTGCCAAACTTCGAAATATCAGATGGGATATTTACTACAATAGGGGGGGAAAACAATGAATGTTGGATGGGATCATTTATCAAATATAACAGATCTAGTAAATCCAAAGTTTTCAAAAAAGGTAATTATTGAATTGGTTGAGGACATTGGTAATTACTATGAGGCATTGTGACACCAGTAGGACCATAAGCAAGTCCTCCCATGTATGGAGGTTGTTGATTCATACCCGTATACCAAGATTGAGACTGTACATGTTCAATAGGTTGTTAAGGAAACATACCTATATATTGGGATTGAGAATACTGTGGAGCCATACCTAGATGATGAAATTGCGGGTTGAGAGTCAAGGGATTAATTGGTTGATGGGATACACCCACCAAATTAGGTTGAGACCTAGAAAATTTTGCAGTCCCCAGATTAAGAAATCCAATATGTAGGGGTATAGTACTATGGCATCTAATGGAGAATCTGCGGTAAGCAAGTTTATTGTCGACGTTTCGAACCAAGCGTGGCTCATCTTCGAGACATAACGTCGACAATAAACTTGCTTACAGCAGATTCTCCATTAGATGCCATGAATCTTCACTACGGAATCTCAACAAACCTTATTGGTATAGTACTAGTTGCAGAAGGACTACGTAAATAACGAGACGGACCCCAGGACGAATAAACCATCTAATTATTTAATTTCCCAGTAGACGAGGGTTTCCCCTTGGTCCCAATTTGTCCAACAGTAAAGGGTAAAGAAAGGTTTGCCATAGATGATATGTTCACAATACTCATCGGAGTATGATTCATAACAATTAAACCACTCGACATAACACCCAATGTATTCGAATTATAGACTTGAGTGGGAGACTATAATTGGGGTGGCAGTGTCATAGCCGCGTTATTCAAAGGAAAAGTAAAATCCATGACTAAAGTATCAACAACAATGGAAGCCATAGGAAAAGGAAGAATTGGAAAGTAAGGGATGCCTAAAGTTTTCCGGTGAGATGATTCATGTTGATGTCGATGAGTAAGGATAGAATCTAAAAAAATTGTTGAAGGTAAATGTGCAAAGGGGTTGAAAGATATTTTCAGAAGGGAATAACTTGTGATAAGAAGGTTTTCTGGCTCTTCTATGGTTTCTACCATACCATCAAACTTAGGAGCTATAGATCCTTCTATTGAAGCAATATCAGTACTTACGTGGTTTGAATGGTTTGGTGAATTTGGTGATGGCATAGTTTCATAATATTTAGGATTTGAATCTTGTATTATACGAGATATATTAACACTGCAATCAAGCAGGATATCAAGCTACAAAACTCAATCTAAGGCCATAGGCAAACAATGGGAATAAGTAGAGATCAAAATTTGGATCCTCACAGGAGTGTTAGTTATCAAAACTCCTGATATACCACAGGGTCCAACAATTATACGAACATAGGAGGATTGGGACAATACCCATGGTTGTATACCCGACTACTTGGACAGAACATGCGTAATATCTCCTCGAGTGTTTTTCTCGGTGTATTGCAACAACAATATGGCCAAATGGATAAATCAGATAGTTTGAGGATTCTATGAGGGTCTCCATGGCCAAATGAATAAATCAGATAGTTTCAGGATTCTATGAGGGTCTCCCGATATACACAAGGTATGTGGTATCTCAAATCCGTAGTAGTGTTGTCTAAAGCACAACCGTTCGAAAGGGGCCTTCCTATATAACGTCAAGTAAGTGAAAGAATATTTCTATATACCATATAAGTACATGAAAGACCTTTATATGTACCAATGAGTATGTGGAAGAACCACATAGTCCCCATGATGCAGTGCAGACAAATAAAGACAACTCCTATGCTTTCAGACACTGAAACACGTCTCTAATCTAACTCACAATCTTTCTAAATTTTTTAAATTAAGGACAACTTAATTCAATTTTTAATGGTTAAATAGGAAAATGGAGTGTATACTTGACCCATAAACCATGCAAAAACGAATGACAGATGCAACTTATTCCTTTCAATGAAACTCTAATCTACAAGAGAGAAAGATAATTCATACCAAGAATCATCTTATCACAAAATAAATCTTTTCTTTTCCTTTAGTTAACAAATATGCCAAAAACAACTTTCATAATATTCACTACTTTTGGATTCAAATATGATAAAAATATTAACACAACAACTATTATACTCAAGAGAAGGAGAAATGAAATGAAATGGAGCACGCAGATCTTTCAATTCTTCTAATTGCTAACCAAATAAATAATATCCAATGAAAGAAACGTCTAATGCCTAAAACAATTCAATCATTAAATGGTGTGAAATTATACTTTCCACAACAAATAAAAAACAATTGATAAGAAAAAGAGTTGAAGAAAGAGATCTAAAAGCCGAAATAACTGTGAAATATTAGTAACAAACCAATATACAGGGCAGTAACAAGCCTGGGATGAAATCATACTAAACTTTCAATAGGGCGACACATGATGCAAGTATACACCAGAGCGTTGGAAACAATGCGACACACTTTATGCAAAGTAAAGCTGCATTTGTGACGCACTTTATCAAAAGGTAAGGAGAGCCATACTGAAAGTGACACATTGTATATGAAGATAAAGCACGAAGGCGAATAAAAAGGTTGAAAAATAGAAAGTTCAGGCTAATAATTAGACTCTAAGGTTTGAGATTGCACAATAGAATTCAGACAAATAGATCAGTCAACCAGATGCAATCTACTAGTTGAAACTAAGGCTAGATATAACTAAAAAATGAGGCAAAAAGGAGATCTATGAAACAACAACAATAACAACATATCTATTCATTCAATCCCAAGAAGAGTCGTCAATTTTGTTTCAAGGCACTTTATCAATGCAAACATAGACAAAGCTATCTAGACTAAATGCTTTAGATCTAGACCAAAACAAGACATAAATGTAAACTTTTTCCTAGATTTATCAAATCACTTGAATGTAAAGAATCCTTTACTCTTGTCACAAGGTTGTCCTCATTAGTTTGAAGCTTTTGCAATCCCATTGATGAAGAGAAGATCCGAAAAGGGCTAAAAGCAAATAAGAACCAAGTGGAAACACAATATGATATGATATATCTAAACAATTGATAAAGGAGAACTATTATAAATGAAATTACACATCATTTATGGGAAGGGAAAACATTAATGTATTAACAAATAGGGGAAATAATACAACCATGATGCCTTGGTGTTGAAAGTCCTTTCCAATGAATCCTTCCCTCAAAGACGAGTTATTAGATTTGGTCTACTTCTTCTAGCATTTACTTGCTCTCATTATAACCTTATATCCCATGAGGGTGAGGTCTCATTTATAGGCCAAAAGAGATGAAGAAGGGATGAGATGATTAAGGGAGAAGGATGAGGTGGGATCCTACTAAGCTAGGAGGCGAGTGAGATCCACCCTAAATGGAAAGGATAAACCTTCATGAGGGTCTCCCTCGAGAGACTTATCGAAGCTTATCTTTTTTCCCTTTGTACTGGCACCGACACACCCTATACACAAGAAAATTGCGTCAACGACGCACCCTATAGTGATGCAAAATGTGTCAATAGGGGGGTGCACACATTGTTTCAAAGGGAAAAAATCTCAGAACTCATCTTCCAATGAGTTTTGGCCAATCATTTAAGGGATCAAGGCAAGGAAAAGGTGTACAAGGTTCGTGATCACGGCAAGGAATAAAATTATGTTTAACAACATGGAGCCTGATTGTAGCTAATCTAAAGGCTTACTCTATCGATGTAGGTATTCTTTATGACAATTATTTCAGGGGTTTTAAGAATTTGGTAATAATTTTATATGTATATGGTCCATACCAACATAGGAAGGATATTTTGGAGCATGCTTCATAGGTTGGACTCCTTGTAAATGTTTCTTTGGTCCTGGCAGGAGATCTTAATTTCACTTTGACGACTGATGAGACTTGGGGTGTAGTGAATGCTATTGATCCTTTATCTGTTTTTTTGTGTTCTTCGTTTGAAGATGCTAGGTTTGTGGAGATCATTCCAAGTGTTATTGTTCCGACATGGACTAAGGGCAGTTGTGCTAAGGTTGGTATTGAAAAACGATTGGATAGTTCTTTGGTATGAAGATTTATGTGATGCTTTTGGATGTCATCGTTCTTGGTCTTATTCCACTAACGTATATGATCACAAAGCCATTATTCTTCAATTGGATTTTGAAAGTGGGTTCCTACAATATTCTTTTAAATTTAATCTTGTTTGGTTGAAGGAACAAGATTTATGCGATTTTGTTCATGAGAAATGGGTGTATTTATCTAGATCATATAATACTTACCCTTTGTATATAATTTGTAAGAAATTATCCCTTTTAAAGGAAGAGGTGGGAAAATGGGAAAAATATAAAAAGGAAGAAAAAGATAGAGAGTTGGCTTGGATTGATACAGAGATAGAGGATATTTTTGGTTACATTGATGAAAATTTGTTGAAAGTAGAAAGCAAAGAGCATCTTTTGAAACTCAAGGCTAAAAAATCTAAGATTCTAAAACAAAAGGAAGAAACATGGAGGGGGAAAAGTCGTTTTGTGTGGTTGCAAGTAGGGGACAACATTGCAAAGTGTTTTAATCAATTTGCTAACTAGAGAAGATTGACAAATGTGCCATATGGGAGTTAAAGGGGTATCAAAACGACACTTATAGTGACAATAAAGCTCTTAAATATGCTAATATTTGACATTTTAAAGATATTTATGCTTAGAGAATTCATACAAATATGGAAAATCAATTAATTGTTATAATAAGTTTCCCTCGATTTTTCATTAGGGAAGATGGTCAGTCTATTGATGTTCCCATTACTGTGGAGGAGGTTATGAAAGTTCTAACAAATTTCTCAAAAGATAAAAGTCTAGGCTTAGATGGGTGGATAGTTGAATTCTACTTGCACTTTTTGAGATTTTAGAAAAGGAATTGACTTAGGCTATTGATGAATCAAGAAGGTTGGGACAGTTACCATGAAATTTGAATGAAACCTATATTGATCTAATCCCAAGGATAGGCCAACAAATTATAATGATTATAGGTCCATATCTCTTTGTGATTTGTTGTATAAGATAATTACTAAAATAATATTTGATAGGATTAAACCCATTATGGGGAGATCTATTTCAGAAGAACAATTTGGTTTTTTTCCCACGGACAAATATTGGATGTTGTTGGGATTGCACATTAGTGTTTACACTCAGTCAATCAAAATAAATTAAGTGCTTTCATTCTTAAGATGGATCTCATCATGGCATATGATAGAGTTGATTGGACCTATTTAACCATCATTCTCATTTAGATCGGGCTTCCTAAGGAGGTCATTAACTGGATTATGACTTGTATCTCCTCCGCTATATTCTCGATTCTGATCAATGGGTCTCCTACTTATTTCTTCAGAGGGAATGGAGGACTCAAACAAGGGTGTATGCCTTCACCTTACTTGTTTATTCTCATCATTGAAGGGACGATTCTTATCATTAACATGGAGAAAGAACAAAGGAGCATCAAATATATCAGTTTAACTAGAACATTACCCATTACTCACCTCTTATTTGTGGATGATGTTTTTCTTTTTGGTGAAGGTTCGTCTAATGAATGTCAACAATATCACTCTATTATCAACATATTCTACAATAGTTCAGGCATGGAAGTTAGTGCACAAAAGTCAATTTTTGTGTATTTTTGTAATGACTCGGGCATTTGTGATCAAATAACATCTTTTTTTTCCTTACCATATGTTTGGAATTGATCGTGGGCTTAAATATATTGGGTTTTTTCTTAAACAAAATCGTTATAAAAAGTTGATTGGGATGGATCAGAAAGAAAAAAAATAGAGAAAAAATGGTTATTGGTCGTTCAGGTGGTTGTCAGTTGGGGGACGACTTATTTTAGTTAATGTTGTTCTTCATAGTATCCCAATTTTCTGGTTCTCCTTGTTTATTATTCTGGAGTCCATTGTATATGTGATTAGAAAACATATTTTCCATTTCCTATGGGGTAGGAAATTGCATATCTCAAAATTTCATCTTGCTTCTTGGGAAAGTATTTCGAATCCTATGCATCTAGGAGGGTGGGGCATTACAAATATAACCTGGTTCAATGGGGCATTGTGTGCTAAGGGTTTGTGGCATATCTTATTTAATCAAGGTCTTTGGGGTAAAATGGTGAAAGTAAAATATTTGAAATGCAATGCTTTGGTTTAGTGGTTTCGATCTGCAATTAAGCGTGTTCATAATGTTTTTGCTATATGGCGAAGTTTGTTGAAGGGTTTTCCTATTATAAATCAGACTATATGCTGGTATGTTGGTCGCGACACTCAAGTTTTTGTTAGTTTTGATCCATTCATTGGTATGGCAAATAAACATAAGTTGTCTAATGGTCTTATTGTGTAATTGCATAGAAGGAACATTTTGGTCCTTAATAAGGTGGCAGGAGGGTAGAATGCAGGGGGATCCTATTGGTATTTATCCATAGACTTAAATTTGACCAGATCGTGGGCAACTGAATGGGATAAGTTGAATCAAGCTGGGATTTTCTTATCCAATTCTGAAGATAAATTGGTGTGGAATTATATAATAAGAGGAGTGGTGTTGTTAGTGCTATGTTGGATTATAGTTTCATGGTTGAAGAAGGATTAGAGGATTGTTCCAGTTGGTGGATGAATGTGTTATGGTGTTGGCAACTTCCTCTCAAAATTAAATGTTTTTCATGGTTATGTTTTAATAGAAATATTTTAACTTGGTACTCTCTACAAAAAAGAGGTATGGTTGGGCCTAGAGTTTGTATTTTGTGCAATTGTGCATTGGAATATGTGGATCATATTTTTGGTAATTGTCCATTTTTTAGGAAGTTTGGATGGAAATCTGTTGGGGTGCATACTCCATGTTGGGTAACTCCGCGGTTAATTAGGAAATTTGTAAGCGGAGCTATGGGCCAAAATAGTCTTAGGGGTGTCAGGGTAAGTCAAAACCCTCTGCTTTGTAATAAACCCGTGGTTTAAATCCAGGGTTTAGGGTTTTTGGGTGCCCATGGTTTAAGACCATGGTTTTGTAAAAATGCGCAGTATAAATAAGTGCCGGTGTAAAGAAGAAAGGTTAGGCTTTTTGATGTAAGGAAAGATAAGGCGAAGTAAGGTTGGTTTTTGTAAGGAAAGGATAAGTCCCAGCTGTGTGCGTGGACGTCCTCTGCAGCTGTGTGCGCAGAGGGTTTTTGTAAGAAAAGAAAGAAAGATCTACAGCTGTGTGCGCAGAAGCCTGCTGCTGTGTGCACGGCTGTTAAGGACTGAAGGGATCTGCAGCTGAGTGCGCAGATCAACTGTGGTTTTGAGGAAAGAGGAATAAAACGCAGTTTGTGGACGTAGCCCCTACACTGGGGGTGAACCACGTTATATTTGGTGTCGTGGTTTTATTGTGTTGTTTCTGCTTCTGTTATTTTCATGCATTAAACTGAATATATTTGATAACATAAGATCACTGCTAGTAATAAGCTTCGCTGTGAATTCCCCGTAGTGGGTTATGCAAGTTTAGTTTGTTTATTGTGCTGCGAAGTCATATGTGAATGAATGATAGATTTACAAGTGTTGATTAATAATTGCTTTTAAAGGCTAAGGTACAGTAATACCCCTCTCTGCATGCAGAAACCTGATTCTGCGGCACCCCATTGCTGTTTCGGGTGAGACTGCAACCTGCGCGCAGGTTGTTGCCGAAAGGGCCAACACGGTGGGTCTTTTTTTGGTGCGACGCATAAGAGCTAACTCGGGTCTGCCCTATTGCCCAACAAAATCGGTAAGTGTTTTCATTTCTTTGATACCCGAGAATGTCTCAACTTTGAAGATAATATGAAGTGATGGTTTATGAACTAGAAGAAGTATAACATTTTACCTTTCATCACGATTTGAGAAGTGTGGAAGGCCATAAATAGGTTCATCTTCAAGGTTATTAGACCATATGTAGTACATGTGTGCATAAAGTGGTGGTTTATTTCACTTATTTCTATAGGGTAAGGTCTTTGGTTGTATCCAGGACTATAATTCCTCATGTGTTTGAAGATAATTTATCCATTGGTTTCTTTGATGGGGCAAAACAGAAAGGGATTTGTGGGGCAGGGACGATTTTTCAGCTAAGTGAAACACATATGTTTAATATCTGGATGGTTTGCTGGTAGTGGCACAAATACTAGGGTGGAACATCTGGCACTATGGATTTTACTTTTGTTTGCAAAAAGAAATGGTTGTCAATAAATTCAGATAGTTAGAGATTCCATGACAATAACAGATTGGGAAAGAGGAGTCACTTCTCCTCACTCTTTGTTATTGGATCATTGGTTGATGAGGACTCACTTCTCTTCACTCTTTTGTCTCTTTTAAGAGTATATACATGGAATTCAATGCTGACGCAGACATGTTGTTCAAGTTGGCCATTTGCAAGGTGTATGGTAGGCTATATTTCGAGGAATTCAGAGTTGGAGGTCATTGTGTTGCTGGTATTCTGAGTATCTTTTGATGATGCCTAGATTTGTTATAATGTTTTATGGTAGCATAAATACTTTCATATGTTTGTAATTGGGGGAATATTTTTTTCTTTTTGATCCAGTGGTCCATAAGTACCTTTTGGGTAGGTTTTATGGAACTAAGAGATTTTGTTCAGTCTTTTGACTTTTTGTATGAGATATGTGGTGGATGATGAACATATCTCATGAATGATATGATTGTTTTGGTCAAAGAAGATTATCTCCTCTCCAGACATTTTATGTATTGTTGGTAGCAACTTTGATTCAATGCAATATCAAGTTGTTGTTTTTTCGGTGTGAAAACAAATCAACTCAGGTGATAGCTCCAAAGAGAAATGTCACCATACCCCAAGCTCTTCAATCAAAATTCATCACATCTCCACCAATGTTCAGGATTAGGTAATACATAGGAAAGGGTGGTAGATCTATCCAAGCCTTCGTAGGCATTTTATTATTGTTATTGTAGTTTGCATCATCGGAGTTAATAAAATTTACTTGATTATAACGAGTTTACCATATATTTATCATGCCCTCAATAAATGATAATCTATTATTCCTTGTATACATTATAGAAGTTGTGTTACATATATAAATAATAGTGTCATAATTTAGAGTGTTGAATTCGCCAACTCAAGTAATCTTCTTTGCTTATAATGATTTTTAGTGGGGCAAGTGAAATTTTTATATTAACAACATATATAAAAATTCCAAAAAGAGATATATGACCTGTCCTCTATTTCGTTTTTTCTTAAACAAAGCTAACTAAAAGTGTCCCCCTTAACGAATCATTGGTAGTTTAGCCATACAAAGACATATTTTAAAATGAGTTATTTGAGCAAATTTAAATATGTATACATCTATGATGGACTTCCTCTTAGCATAGTTGGCCATGCTAAGAGTATACATTGTAAGAATACATAGTTACAATCCACATTGTTGCTATGACACTCACCTTGATTTATTAGACCAAACATATTTTCATTTTAAGTTCATTACATAATAATTAAAAAATGGATGATATAACTGTATTTTCAACAAAGTTCCCCATAGGACTTTTTAATCATGACACATATTTTCCTTGGAATCTGTAGGTGAAGCAATTAATTATGGATTTCATTTTTTATGGTGAAATTTCAGTTACTAATGATAGAAAATTAATTCTTATGCATAGTATTATGGATCAAGGTGCCAAGATACAATAATTTATTGGATATAACTATCATTACCATGGTATAAACGACAAGTATATAACGCTCCCACGCAAAATAGAAAAAACCCTTTTGCCACAATCTGCGATGAGCACATTCTATGGTATGTTGTTATCTTGAAGTCAAATGCATGTGCTGGATACAACATTGGAAAGGTTCTCTAAAGTATTCCCCCCTTCAAAAACCAGGCCTTTGACATGATAGTTGTAGAGTTCAAAGGTTTTGACCTCACTTTTCTCAAGCTTCCATGGTATTAATTTTGTGGGTATTTTTCAATAGGGAAAGGAAGGGCCAAGTAATAAGCCTACCTGAACATTCAATTCATCATGCCAATTTGCAACGTTACCGGTTATCATGGTCATAAATCATACCTCTACAGTATAAAATTAGATATTGAAGCTGACGAAGTGATAATAATGTCTTCTTTGTTCCAAAGGTGCATACAAACATTCATAAAACAAAGAGTAAACTATTGCAAATAAAATAGTGGTATTACCTGGAAGTGTAAATGGTTTATAGTTGCAAAAACTCCTAGGTTGTTGTACCCAAGACAAAAAATGGGTTTCCAACCTTTAGAATCCAAATGCATACTTAATAATAAGCTACGATGGTCAATGCGTTGAGGCAAGCAGTCCAATTATCTTGGCACGAGAAGCATGTGCCCATATTCAATTGGAGTCACCTACAATAAAAACAAAGTGTGATCAATGAACATCATCTTTCAACATTCAAAACACCTCAAAGACTGCATCAAAAAGTGTTGCCATCATCATTGATCCTGCTTACATCAATATAAATAATGTTTGTACTATCCAAGACGAGGGATTTTTCCAAGTATTGAACTTTGTTTTCCTCACTTTTTTCAAAATGGAAGAGCGCCTCTTCCTTACCTACTTTTGTGAAATTGAATTTACTGGGGTAAAAATCTTGCAACACCTTGTCCACTCGAAATTCCATGGGACATTTCTTAAGAGGGCGCCTTTCATTCAACTGAGAAATGAAACTATAATTACCAGGGATTACCTACAATCACTTCCATAGAGCATTTACATGTATAATTCAAATTAAAACATGTTCTTATAAACATCGCGTTAACTAATAATGGGCATCCACAAATTGGAGCAAGCAAACATACATAAAAAATATAATCAACAATTAAGAAGAGTATGTGCTACAAAGGGTTTTGTCTAAACAACCGATAACTGAAAAAAAAATATTGGAACATGATTCCAACCTTGGTTTCACTAGTAGTGACATCATAGCAGAACACACCCCTCTGCATCCTTTCCTCCCATTTCCAAATCACCATGAAAAATAAGGTTCGTGATTGGTATATGCTTCTTCAAAAGGACATACTCAAATAATGTTTTTGCTTAAATAATAATAATAATAATTCTCACATGGCTAAGGAAAGGGTCAAGAAAATGAATATATGTCACCTAATCATCTTTGTCTGCATCTTTATCTCCAACAATGGTATGCCTTCTCTCGGAAGGTGTACAAAGGAAACTCATAACATGAAATCAAAGGCAACTATTAGAATCACTGCTAAAAAATATCACCGTGTCAGGTGATTTACGACTCTGATTTTAATAGGCTTGGATTTAAGAAGGCATCACAAAATATAAGAAGTTGAACCAAAGTGGAAAAATGGTCCTTTATGGCATTAATACTCCAAACTCCAAACTTAGGCCATGAACTGAGATTTTAGATGACAAGTTCAAAGATTTAAAAGTGGGAAACAAATTGTCTTAGAAATAAGAATCCAAAACCTAACTAAGTCAACAAAGACTTGTCATGGAAGTGCATAGTAGTAGTTAATATATCCCCACTAAGGTTCTAGTCCTACCAACTATACCATAATAGTAGTTAGAACCAGGGGTGCATATTGGATGAATATTAGTTATATCTAGGTGCAAATCCATCCTGGATGATTGTTGGTTGAAAAGATATCCATTTGACAAAATAAATACCCCACTCACAACTACTTATCGTAGGGTTGAATTGTGCTATTTGTTCCCCAATTGTTCCCCTCTTTATAAGATAAGAGGAATCTAACTCAAAGAAAAAGTAACCAAACACAACAAAGTGCACCAAAAGGTCCATAAAAGAGCAAATTTGTAGCAAAGTAGCATGGAACAAGAGTCACCTTCTAAACTAATTAGATGGAGTATGAAAAAGCAACAATCAAACTAAAATCTCAGATCAAAAGATAAATAAAATTAAACCATTAAGTGAACTGTAGGAATTTTTTTTTACAAGGCTCAGACTTTGGCAAATTTCTAGTGAAAAATATCCCATCATAAACAATTCTCGGATAAACACCAGTCACCTTCCAAAAATATAAATAGTAGTCCAAATTAAAATCCCCCAATATGCAAAAAGAAGAGGAAATGAACATAATTTGTTTTTTAAGCAGACAAAAACTGATTTAGAAAATTATAAAAGGAGGTGTAAGGATTTTATCTGAAACACAACATTGGCCTAAACAGTTACGGCCGCAACTAAGCCCATCAGAGCCCTCGTGGTAGTTAGATAGTATAGTAGGGCACCTCTTTATGGTCAACATGGTGGTGGTTAACAACAACGAATAATGGATGCCTAAATTAAGCTAATCCACCTCTACCTCTCCCAAATTATTCCTGCTTCACTCATGATAAATGGATGGGAGAGGAAGCAAAGGGCTCGGTCACGGTCGCCTCTTGCAAGAAACATGAGATCAGAAGGGTTGTCACCTTTCAAGGTCAAGGCTCCTCTCCCACCATTTGACAACGGGGTTCTATCTAGTGCACAAGAAGCCTTCCTACTCTGCATGATTTTTCTGTTGTCATGGAGATGGAACCACAAAATTCATTTAATAGCCATGTTGCCACAACTTCACAAGCCTTGTTTTCCTGTAATATACTTATTTTTGTCTCCTGGAATCAATCCTCACGATGTTAACATCCAAATTTCCTCCATAGCTGCATCGAATCGAATCCCCTCAGTGCCTTCACAAACTATGAATTCAGATTTCCTTCCATTAAGACTCTAAAATTCAAGAGATTTCAAACATAAAAAAAGATAAAGGTAATAATTTCAATTCAGATGATAATACATTTATCACACATTTATGTTGAACAGTTTTCGAAGGATTGTTGTACACGCGAGAACCACAGAGCCACTTCTTCACAAATGACTAGCCATATCCACTTGCCTCTATTTATAGCGAATTCACCCCCCCCCCTAGCTACTTCACGGTCACATGGATCTAGGGTAATACCAGGTCCTATGGTAAGATAGACCCAAACAATGAGAATAAACATGGTAATAGGTCTACCCAATCTGCAGAGAGATTGTTGAGTTCCATATGTTCCATCCATGCTTTCTACAGAGACGTGGTGTGGTTATGCACACGCAGTCTCATGTATGTCCGTCACTACTTCATGGTGACTGGTGGAAATAGGAATAAAACAATGGCCAAAGGGTAGTCAATTAAAAGAATATGATAGGATATATGAGCGTTACTTATGAATCAAGCCATGCCCACGTGGGAATATGGATCTGGAGGAAGTGTTACGCAGAGAAACTTCCTATGGCTTGGTGTATACCACAAAATACTGAATGACACCAGAAATCAATCCATTCCAATATGCAAGACAAATAAAGACATCTAACACTAAGGGATATGAAGCATACCTTATTCCAGATGGTTGATGTAGATCCCCATTGAGCTTTTCTAACATGCTTGCATTCACAATTCGCTCTTAACAATAGCAAACAAGACACGCATGATATATATCAAAGTGTTAGGCCTACTCTAGCATATATAAATCATCATGTATAAGCAAACAACTACATCCATGGATACAATATTCATAGTTATGCACATGTATTGGACAGGAAATGGATATTTCTATTAATAAAACAGAGATAAAATAGTGACAAAATCTGTTGGCACTTCTTTGAATTGGAGAAACTGAGTCCTCCACCACTTCAATCCTCCATCACAATGGCAAGATTAGAAAGTAAAAGCAAGCCTGGGAAGAGCAACAATGTGTGCTCCAAAGGGACAAAGGGATGAAGACTCAAGCATAAATAAGTGAGGCAACAATCAACTATAGTTTTCTTACTCTTCAAGTTCTCCTCCTTCAATGTATCCAAGAGGCTCAATATATAGCCCTCCAAATAGGCAATGAAGGGTCGAGTCCGAGCGTTCTCAAGGCATATGGAAGGCAAAGAGTCAAATTATTTGGGACTCTATGAGGAAAATTCCAATTTTTTTTGTCTTCATGCACATTTCTCGATGTACGCGGGTATTTGCTCAAAAGCTACGTGTACATGCATATATTGCTTTAAAAGTCGCATATACACATAAACAAGTGTTTTTTGGGGACTTTATATGGACATAAAATCATAATTTGAGAAAAGAGGGTCCAAGGAGTCTGCATAGGGACATGGAAGGCCATAAAGATGTGATCTACCAAGTGTGGTAAAACTAGCTATAACAGATGCCCCCTAAGGTGTGAGGTCAGAGGGGTAACATGATGGCCGAAATACATTATATATATCCTAGAAGTGGAGTAATAGAGACCTAATTGGAAGAACCAGCCACCCATCAGTAAAATACAATGATAAATCTCTGCATGTGACTGCAAATATACATGTAGCAGTCCTAGATACATAAGAGTACAAGGGCCATGAAGAGGCATGATATACAAATGTCATGTATGTTCATCGCCACGTATAATATAAAATAAACAAAATCTCCATAGTGGCTGAATATATCTGATAATACACTGAAATATGATCACGAGAGATGATATCTCATGAATACTGGCACGATCAAGGAGGTAGCATATATGGAATGCCACCAGTCTAAGAGGTGTTCTATGCAAATCGCTACGATTACATGTCCCATCACGCGAATAAAGGTGTCGAGGTTGAACATGATGGTCCATCATCTAATTACCGATCATTGATGTATACTGTTAACATAAGTGAGATATCCCATCGATAATGATAATGGGAATCAAGGTACATAGTGCAATCTAGCAAGTGTGAATAGATGTGTTGAGGTCGAACACTTGAAAGAATCCATCGATCAGGGGACAATGATGTATTCCCAAAATTGTTAATGGTGAGAGAACCTACCACTGATGACTATAAGTCTCAAGGAACTCAAATGGATTCTAGACTCCTATTCCAGAAAAAATGATCTGAATTCGATGGAAGGAGGGCATTAGGGCATCCCCCATCAATCAACATGAGGTACTCAGTAACGCTGGATAATGTGGAAGAACTCGAATGAACAAGATGTGCATGAACCAGTAATTGTACCGAGAATGACCGACATGCAAAATCAAGATAATTAAGGAATGGCCTACTTAGGATAGACTTCCTTCGAACAAGAGCATGAAGAAAATGGTGACTGAACATAGGCAACATAGAATCGATATGCAAAATGGGACAACTCTGTGACACAGGAGGCATCGATAGAGGCTCCATAGGGATTGGAAGCATAACCAATCGGTGGAGAAAACTCAGAGTAACTAGTACAGATCCTAAATTCATACTAACAACCCAACCAATGGATGTGATATACAGTGTTCTATTCGAAGGAGACACGACTCGATAGCTGCCAAAGATAACATCGTTTCTCATTCGAATTTTTATGTTTTTTTAAATTTTTTTGGACTTTTTTTTTTCAGATTTGAAAAGCATGAAAAAGAATAAAAGTGCTTATAGTATATAACTAGGAGGAGACAAGTGTCGCAGGCAAGCAAACTAGTTCCAAGCAGTGGAACATACCTATGCTCAATGAAAGGAAGCATGTGCAGGATACGGACACTCGAG
This sequence comes from Pseudotsuga menziesii, assembly GCA_001517045.1. Lineage (NCBI taxonomy): Eukaryota > Viridiplantae > Streptophyta > Pinopsida > Pinales > Pinaceae > Pseudotsuga > Pseudotsuga menziesii. The sequence continues at coordinate 385,362 of LPNX010987788.1, forward strand.
GGAAGTTCTCCTCCCGATAAGGGGTGATCAAGCTGCAAAGGATATGTAAAATGATCTGCTAGTCTAGGATTGAGGCAAGCTCGGGCTATATGGGTTATAACTATGAAGGAGGGAGTCGAGATAAAGCTCAATAAGGCAAGCAAAACATATGAAATGTAATTACAACTTGATATTCAAGGGATTCCCCATTGGAGATGACCAACATAAAGTTTAAGAGGGATATGAAGCTCTTGCTCAAGGACATGGAGGGACTAATAAGGGACTCACAAACCTAGAGGAGGAATCTTGGCATGGGTACCAAATGCAAAACAGGATCTAACTAGGGTACCCATTTATAGGAAAGCTCTACCACCCACATAATGTCACTTCTAATAGCAGTATGAAGGTTCTGTGACATCATGAAGTGGGTTCGTACCTAAAGTTAAGGTGAAATGGTCATAAGGCAATGCATAATGCAAGTGGATGTGGAGTTCTAACCTATATGCCGGTTCGAAATTATACCTGTAGTAGATACAAACGGGTCAAAGTCTTGGTCAAAGTACACTAAAATCAGGTCCCTACACCACAACATTAGGCCAAAATGGCCCAAAATAGTAAAAAAGGGTCCAAACTATAGAGAAGTGGGTAAAAAATTCATTTTTTTCTATAAAATAGCAAAAATTTCATTTTTACCATACCACTTGGAATTGTTACCACACATAGTGCTTTTGAACCACAAACTTAAACTGTCGATTCCGAGAGCTATGGGCCATGAAATCCAGAACCGTTTGGAGCAGGTAATTCCTCATGCCATCCTCTTTGATTTTCATGCCTTTATTTTAATTTCCAATGGTTGATTTTTTTTTTTTAAAATTTGGGACACCCTAAAATTGGCATTTTCGACCCACATGGGTAATTGCTCAATTTCCGCGTATAGGGCTTGATATATGCATGAAATCCTTCGATTTTCGTGTATATACGAAGTTGTTTGAAGAACATCCGTGTACAATGCCACGTTTACCAATTTTTGAGGTGAAAACTCATGAAACTCTCAAATTTCTGCGCAGGATGGTTTTGGAATGGCGTGAATGTGAGCATGAAGATGTGGAAAGAGATGTACAAGGTGATATAATGGCCCAACAAGCCTTGAGGGCATGCGAATTGTATAAATTTGGCATCTTGGTACCTTGAGGGATAAACCAAGACTACTTCAGATGTCGGTAGACTATTGGGATCCTGACACATAAACCTTCTAGATCGATGGGATGCCACTTAACGTTGACGTTGAGGATATTTACTTCATTACAGGACTATCCTGCAGAGGGTAGGTAGTCATTCTATGAACTCGTGGGGTTGGAGGTGGTCTCACAATTGAGGAGCATATTGTAGTTTACTGTCTCCTTGACACAAAGAAGGTTAGGAGTAGGATCCTGACGAACTCTATTCAGAACCTTGGCCTCAAGGCCATACTACTAGCATTAGGCAGGATTGCAGGCTTGGCATCTCTCCATCAGGATTCTAGGCCATTGATGTTCTATGCAGTGGAGTGCATGAGGCCCACCATCTATGACTGGAGTACCTCGCTGCTGGGCAACATGAAAAAATAGTTGTCAGACTACAAGATGGGTAGAATGCAAAACTTTGGTTTTGCAAGCATCTTTAGTACGTTCTTTGAGCGTGTACTAGTGCTAAACCCAAGAGTGGAGATCACTCCTCACGGTGCTCAGGATCCAGATCAGTTGCGTTAGGCAAATGTGATGCGGAGGCTAGGAGGAGGGCGAGTGGCTACGCCCTACCCACCTGACTTTTTCCACTGGTGGCGCAGGTAGATCATAGCTATAAACGACTACCCCTATGAGGGGATAGAATTCTTGGGTGATCTTGACATGCCTATTCCACATGGATCTGCATACAGTGACATAGGTAACAATCCCGACTTAATTTTGTTTTTTGAATTATTTCATTTTTTTGTTTTTTGATATAGTGAAATCAAAAAGCCATGTTTTTGTGTGGTGACATATATTGATATTGGTCATGTATACACAAATATTGGACATAGACGATGAGACGAATTCCCTCGACACCGTCAAAGGGGGAGAGGTGATGATATCATAGGTGTGGATTCGGAGCGCATGCTTCAAAACATCCATACAAACTTCATCCAACTGACACACAGAGTGCCCATGGCACAAGTCAAGGACTTTCCTTAGGCTATGCAGGGATAGGTGGTGGGTGTACCATGCGCATGGGTTCATTTATTCAGATGACTAGTTAGAGTTTTCGTGTGTTATCATGATCAGCACCCTACTCTACAGGCTTAGAGGCTTAGATGTACTTTTTGTTGTATTGAACGTGTAGTATATTTTGGTGGCTCAGAAGCCCCATTTTTGTATCATGACATTATGTATTATGACACCACTTTTTGGACTATATTTTAACGAATAAGACTTATGATGATCGGTTATTTATATTTACCTATGTGAGTGTGATGTGAATGCTTCATTGTCTATGTATCAAATGGAAATCTAGTACGTAGTTTGCATATGAATCAACAACATGATTGTATTTTCTTGGAATGTGAATGTATGTAATGTTCTCAAATTGTCGTTCTAACAATTTTACTCGCAAGAATCTTCGTAATAAAGTCAGATCTCTAATATGATACACACCATTTAACTATAAGACCACTAACTGCGAGTCAAGACGTACCTCAAGAGATCAAATACCATGAGATATGGCATCGCGTAATAACTCAATCACAACACTATATTCAGCAATATTGTTCGATGAAGTCCGGATACATACACCTCATAAAGACAAAACTTGACTTCGAGGAGTATAAATCACTGAAGCAACCAAAGCTAAGTTTTGAGTGCGGCAGCTGGCACCGTCAGCATATCCTACATATACTGAAGACTCCGTCGATATCTACCACAACAAATAGAAGAAAGACAACAAACTCGATCACCACAAGAAGACCAAAACTAAACTATGCAACTGTACAATAATATACAAAGTTTCAGCTTCGACTAAGAATTACGCATAGTATCTTTTGAGATAGAGCCCATTTCTAGGCTTCACCAAGGCTGTACCCTCGTAACATAATAGCTCATGTGCACCTTACTCCAAGACTCGCTTGACCACGTAAGGCCCATGCTACATGGGTTTGAAATTTCTTGCCCTTAATGGTTCACTAGCTTGGTCATACAAGAGGACCAAGTCACCTTCACTAAACGTCCGGGGATGGACCGACTTATCATACTGGGATTTAACGTGATGCTTGTTCACGTCAAGAGCTGCTAAGGCATCTCAACGCTGCTCATCAAGTTATTCTAAGTGGACCAGATGTTCCTATAATGCAGAAGTCTCTGACAAAAGTTCCATGGCTAGCTTCAAAGAAGGGATTTCGCATTCAATCGGCAAAATCGACTCCACCCCATGCACTAGCTGATATGGGGAAAAGCCAGTGGCAGTCTTGACTTTAGTTCGGTAAGCCCACAAAGCAAATTATAACATGATATGCCAATTAGTCTTGATTTGCATGATGGTTCTTTCGAGAATGGACTTAAGGGACTTATTCACGACTTCAACCTGTCCATTCGCTTGAGGATAGTATGAAGAGGGATGTTATTGCTTATATCCTAACTTAAAAGATAGCTCAACCATCATATTGTTTTGAAAGTGCCTGCCATGGTCAATGACAATCTCTCTCGGGATACCAAACCAGGTGATAATCTGATTGAAAATGAAATGCGCGACTGTCTTATCATCGACTTTGATAGTGGGCATATCCTCTGCCCATTCCGTGAAGTAATCAACAACCAAAGATGGGTTACAGTCCATAAAATCAACCCCCAGCCGAAGCTGGGTTGCAGTCCATAAAATCAACCCCCCACTTGGTGAAGGGAACAACGGTGATAATCAGATGTAAATGGGCAGGATGCGAGCGCATGTTCCATGCAAACACCTGGAAAGGGTGGCACCGCTTGACCGCATTAACGCAATCCTTGAAGATCGATGTAATGAACAAAAAATAAGATTATAATTAAATAATTCATAGTTATGTTAGCATGAAAGGAGGTGTCTCCTCATCATGAATACCCAAATCATATTTAAGGCCAAGACATCATTGTAATATTCATCATCTAATATATTATGCATATTTCATTATTTAAAATGATAGTCGGATTCGACTACTGACGAACCAACCGGATTCGGTTGCTCCATTTGGTATCAGAGCGGATTCGCTCCTGCACTCTGAGCTCGGACTCGGCTCATCAATTCTTGATTTCTCCCGCTGCTCCATTTCACCCATATCTCTCTCCGCTCCACTGCCCTCTCAGACTCCATATCACTTCACGCTTCTCCCTTTGCTCCACCTTCTCGACTCTCTTGCCATTATTTAGGGTTTCCCTAGAATATATGACATTGTCCAAAAACAAAAAACAAAAAACTTAAAAAAAAAAAAAAGAAAAGAAAAAAGGTAAAAAAGAAAACAGAAAAAAAAA